>OZ057407.1:23807696-24205196 GCA_964056735.1 Allodiplogaster pararmata | reverse complement strand
TTCCAAGTGAAGTATAACAACGGATAAACAATAGGTTATGAGTCAAAGATTGGAGTATAGCAAGAGGCCTAACTATTTATCATTTCTGGCTTGATTTGAAGTGAATAAGGATGGAAATTTTCAGCCTTGAGTACAAAATTTGTTGGCTGATGTTGTTCGCATGTTTTTGAAAGAATGAGAAAACTTTTTTTTAAATTTAAAAACCCGTAATCGAAATTCTACCGCTCGATGTAAGCATTAATGGAAGTTTTTGGTTGACCTGCAGGGTTACCTAGTGGAGAAGGGAGAGGCGGAGAAGGACTCCTGTCCCATGCCAGACTCAATAACCTTCCGCTACCGCCTCGAGGACGGCGCGTGCCCTCAGTCATTCGGATTCCACGCGGCACTCATGGCCGGAATCAATCCGAATGTCACTTTTGTCAATAAGCTCTGTCACTGAAAAGAAAAGACGTAGGGTTCATCGAATCAGAGGGGAAGAAGGGGACCCTCGAGAGAATCAGAGGGGAAGAAGGGGACCCTCGAGAGAATCAGAGGGGAAGAAGGGGACCCTCGAGAGAATCAGAGGAGAAGAAGGGGACCCTCGAGAGAATCAGAGGGGAAGAAGGGGACCCTCGAGAGAATCAGAGGGGAAGAAGGGGACCCTCGAGAGAATCAGAGGGGAAGAAGGGGACCCTCGAGAGAATCAGAGGGGAATAAGGGGACCCTCGAGAGAAGTTGGAGGGAAAGGGCTATTTAAACAAAAGGGAGGGAGGGGGGATTTGGAAGGAGAACAGTCCTAAAGAGACGAGAGAGTCCTACACAAAAAATATGACTAAGCTTCAAAATACGGAAGTTTTTATATATTGTTTATGTTTGCGAAAATTCACTGGAAATCGCGTTAGGATGGTGAGTGTTAGAGTGAAATGGTGGGAAGGTTCTTTGACTGCTAATTATCAGGAAGATAAGGTAAATAAGGACTTGAAAGAGATGTTCTATTTCATAACAGCCGTTCAGTGGTGCGGAGAAAGTGGAAGATGGTGTATTGAAAGAATCGATTGATTCCAACGGTCATTCATTCGTTAAAGTACGAATTTGAGGTCATTGTGGAGTCTTGGAAAGTCGCTCGAGAAGTCTTTGGGGATCCAAAGGAGTCGAGTAGCGGGCAGAGGAAGGGAGAAGACGACTCCGTCACGATTGAAGCTCTCAGGGAGCAGTTCAATGAAGAGCTGGGCTCGAACATCATGGAAGAATAAAATTGGGATGAATTGATAGGTTTTAGAGTGATGCTTTAAATTCAGCTGATCTCTTGATTTTTCGAAGTATTGGCTTTCGTTTGTTATGTGTTGACGAGTAAAATTCTATATAAACCTTTTTATTTCTTAATTTTTAAAAAAATTGTTTCTTATTTCCATTTAATGCACAAGGATGCGATAAAACATTCGGGGATGGAACGACCGATTTATAAATAATTATCGAACTCAATGAAAAACGTTCAACAAAAAAAAACAACTAAACCGGGTTTTAATAAATTTGTTTGATCAATCCTCTTTCAACAGAAGTTTCTTCTAAAAAACAGTGGTTACGTCGGCGCTTCCTCACTGCAAACATTGTGATTCAACAAATAAACAAAAAATGAGCGACATTTTTTATATTGCTGCGTAGGAGTACCGAGTTTGGTCTTGTTATATAAACACAAAAGCCAGTTAATAAAAAGTTTTTACAATGGAGATCTAGTATCAATGGTCTAGATACGAAAAAATGGATCTTCACTAGACACCAATTGATTAATAGCTTTTTTTGTCAGAGATCTACAGCGGAGATCTATTCATTGATGTCATCGAAAGAGAGATACATAGGAGATATATTGTTGAATGGCTCTAACAATGGGAGAAATCTACACAGAGTTCATGCATCAGTGACCTTATCAAAAACATACTCGAGATCAGGACATTTCGAATGAGATTTTTTTTCGAATGAGAACCAGTAAGTGAAGTCTGGCAAAATTCACTGAAAAAGAAAAGAGTTCATATAGAATGATAGAACTACAATAAATTATTTGCTAGTCACGGTAAGGAGAAGGAGAGATCGGTGGTAGTGAAGCATATTCTGACTGAATGACAAGTCCAATCACTCGGTCACACTGGATGACAGTCAGTCAGTTGGTCATACTAGAGGAGAAGATACGCAGGTAAGTTGGAGAAAGACTGACAATGCCTGCCAAGCTTGCTATGAAGCGAACAAGGCAGGCAGTCATTGTGCAATTCCGCTCATCCCCCAGCTACCGTATCGTAATTGGCACGGGATAGTCGTTTGTGCAACTGGAACTTGTAGATGATGCCGGAGACGGCGATGACGAGGATCAACAGGACGAACACCTGCACATCAGAACAGTTGTTACCAAAAATCTAAAAAAAAAATCTACACTAGGAGAGTTTTTCTCTCAGTTATCTTGTAAATAACACAAAGTTGTATTGATTAACGATTAACGAGCGTCTCGACCTTATTCAATATTACAACAGATTTGAACTCAAGAAAAAAGAGTGGGTACATGTTCTGGTACTGGTTGTTGAAGAAAATGATTTAGAATTCAATTATAATTCATTTGGTTTTTTGCGTTTGACAGTAATCAAGCGTATGACAGTAATTTTTTAAAAAAGTGCAATGAAAAAAGAAATGGACTGACGGTGATCATCGTCGCATTGGATTCATCGGGAATATCCGGTTCCGTCGGCTTGATGAAGAGGAATTTGACAGTGGTTGCTTCTACTGATTCTTCTTTGGACTTCTCTTCCTCTTCTTCTTCTCAAAATTTGATGTAAAAGAACGTAGAATTTCCACCAGTGGAATTTCAAAATGTTGGTCATTACTAAAGCTCGCCACTCACGCCATGCATGCCAAATCATTACTAATGCACGCCACTGCGCGGGAAAAAGAGAAAGAGTGTTTGACGCACTATTATGTATATTTTTTGATACGGTCTCGTTAGCCAAAGCCGTACGGCCTCGTTAGCCTGAACTTATGCCTAAGCCTAAGCAGAAAAAACATGAAAAAAACTAAATAAAGCGCATGGGGCAAAGTTAAGAAATTTCCCCCTTAGTGGCGTGCAATAGTAATGATTTGCCGTGTTTGGCGTGCGTGGCGTGCTTTAGTAATCGCCAAGATGTTCCATGTAAAAACAAAATTTCCAACTGCAAAAGACCAAAATTTCAAAAATACCTTTGCTTTCTTCCTCTTCCTCCTTTTCTTCCTTTTCCTCTTCCTTTTCGGTCTCCGGGCTCTCCTTAGATTTGCCTGCAACTTTCTAACTCTAATTTTGGGAACTAAATCTTTTTTTTCAATTTCAAAACAGAGGTACTGAAAAGTGCGGATCGAGAAAAAATCGATGCATGCAAAGCAAAAACTCTGAAACAGTTTTGAAGCGTTCATTTTAGCATCGAAGACACTTTTTGGCCCTCGGTCATGGCCCGCTCGTACCTACGAGGACGTCTTGCGACTCCTATATGTAATTGGTGACTGAAAAATGCAACGAAAAGTCGGGTTTTTGTAGAACACTGACTCCTTGCGACTGGCATGTCATCGTCTTCCTCCTCATCCTCTTCTTCGTCGTACTCGATATTCATTGTCTTCGAGCCCGGTTTTCTGAAGGTAGCACGAAATTACTCATCGAAACCAGTGGGAAATTCAAGAACTGAGTAGAAAAAAATACAATAGAAAACTTAACAGACATTTGTGATCTTGAGTAATCGTATATCCTCATGGTAGTGAAGGTTTTGAATAGAAACCTTCTTGGCTGAGCCTTTCCTTTCTTCTTCTTTTGACTCTCTTGGGCTCTTCTTAGCGCGGCTTGGTCGGTTGTCTTCAATCAATTAGTGAGCGATTTCAAAAACTTTAATAAAACCTGCCAAAGTATTAAATACTATTCCAATGTTGAACAAGCCTGTAAATGGTGTTGTTCCAAATTTTTTCTTCATACTTGACATGCATTCTAATGACTCCAATAAAGTCAATTACTTTTCTCATCACAAAAACTCGCACCCGAATTTCGCAATATTTTTTCTTTAAAGCACTAATTATGTGGCTGATCGTTGTATACGCTCTCGTACTAAGCCGTACGGTCTCGTTAGAGTAACCTCATAAGCAAATCAATCGATTGTGAAATTTAGGGGAAAAGTTGTCATGGAGCGAAATGTCGTGATACCTCGCAGGCCTTACAGGAAAAATTTTATATTCAGTTTTCGAGAAGATGTGTAGAGAGTCTCGTGAAAAATATTCAATTAAAATACCTATAGTCATTTAACTGATCAATACTCGCTATCCATCTTAATGATAACAAAAGTTACAGAAGAGTTTTTTTAAGGATGTGAGTCACATGAAAGTAGTTACACAATGAAATGGCTTTAAAAGTTACATAAAACGTTCATTTAAAAATATAAATCTTGAATTAATATTAAAGTGGCCATTTAATGAGAGGACTTAGGAAGTAATTCTAAAACTCAGTTAAAAATGGTGACTTCAAAAGATCATATTACAGGACGAGCGTAATACCATGACTTGAAACCCGAGAGTAATCTTATAACTTCAAAGTACTACCTTATAGCAGGCTTCGACGGAGAGCTTCTCACTCTCAAACTTGGCGCACCCTACGGGTTTAAGTTCCTCTGCTAACTCGGCTCCGTTGACGAAGGAGGCACAGCCCATTGTGTTGTACTCCGTCATGAGACCAATCTTCGAGCGGATACTCGCCTGAACTCGAGTCGTTATTCAGTTGGCACTTAGGCCGGGTCTTGCACTGATCAATTTTTCAGCCTCGATTCTCTTTCTCAAGTCAAGTTTCGTGAAAAAACTCTCCGTGTTCGTGATAAAACGTCT
This sequence comes from Allodiplogaster pararmata, assembly GCA_964056735.1. Lineage (NCBI taxonomy): Eukaryota > Metazoa > Nematoda > Chromadorea > Rhabditida > Diplogasteridae > Allodiplogaster > Allodiplogaster pararmata. The sequence goes on along the minus strand of OZ057407.1, from coordinate 24,200,348 downwards.
CTCTACCATCATCTCTCTGTCTTTATCATGGATTGTGGAGTTACACTCCTTTAATGACGCAATTGCTTCATGAGCATGCGTGAATAGAAAGAACGGCCATCGTGCCTTAGACATAGCAAGAAATCGCATGGGACAATGTGTGCTCGGTTGGTGTATTGGTTTTTTTCTGTACAAGCCCCGGTTAGGGTTAGGGTTAGGTTCGGTCCCAGCCGAGTGCAAAAATTTTGGCCGTGTGATGGATTTCATTCATTATAGTCTCCGTGTTTAGTTTATAAAAAAAATATTATTTATCTATTCACCATGCAGATGCTTCATCAAGTTCAGAAAAAGAATGGCTTCATGATTAAGTGTCTTCGAAGATGGTTGTTTAGTACATATTATTAACGATGAAACTCTGTCCTCTGTGTCCACACAGAACAATTGAGAAAAAAAGGGGAAAAAACAATAATATTTCCCTTTTACAGCTAGCACACATGATATTTGAGAGGAATAATAAGTGCCAATATCTGAGGACTTCCTTTCTGTTGACGGTGTAATTTTTGTTTGAAAATTAAGTCTTGATGATGTCAAAAAATTGACATAACTTCAGCTTCTTTTTTTCTTGAAAACGTTTTTCGATCAAAAATTTGGAATTTTTAAAAAGATTATATGTTTAAAGGCAAACAGGGATTAGATAAGCTGATTCCAGATGTGTCAACTATGTACTCAGCCCATGATTTTTTATTGCACTTAAACTTGATCAATGCGCTACATGGCTGATGTAGCATACGGAGTTGTAAATAAGTAACCTTGAAACAGTACTCGCCACTGCAGGAAATGTTCCTTGATTGCATTTTGTTGCCCATGTACTCCATATTGACGAAAGCGTAGCACTTTTGGTTCTCAGCTACCTAAAAACTTTATTAAGTTACATATGTATAAGTATACAAATAACTATGATTACAAGTGAAAGTGAAATTAATCTTTAAATTCTAAGTTAAACAGTTTAAAGGCAGTGACGCCTGGTTAAGATGACAAATGATTGAACTATCGCACAGAAAAAAGCTAGTCCGCCGGGCGGGATCGAACCCAGACCATCTCGCCTCAAACCGGGAGCGCGTGTTACCATTACACCACGTGGACACATTGCTATTCCGTGCTATAAAGTGAATTGCTATAAAGTGAAATTACAAATGTAAGCTTAGTTCAGGTGCTTTCATCTTACCTACAAATGTTGGATAAAGGCTTACTTTGATCTTAGGCTTCTTTTCATTACAGTAATCCGTTCCACAGACGCAGCTTTCTGTCGACAGTAGGTCTTCGGCTTCCTTTGCGACTGAGTGGTGCAGAGCACCCGTGATGGGTGGAATCATGCACGAGCCGATCGAGCGACGTTCTATCAGGGGCATCGAGGCATTCACACAACCCTACAATAACGTTCCGGGTATGAATGCTGTCACAAACATTTAAAGTTGGAGTTACAAGTGAAAAGAACAAGTATTCTGCTTTTGTGTGCTTTAAGGTGTCGGTAAGAAAACAATTTCATAGGTTCTCGAGTCAAATTTGGAAGTTACAGCTCATAACAAGACTTGAATTTTAGCAGCTTGTTAAGGCGCTTACCAATCTTCATAGACTTGATAAAGAGAGTCTAGTCTCACTGTCTCGTTTTCTATTCTCGTTTTCTAGTCTCACTTTCCATCAAAGCGATTTCAGAAAATGCACAATTAGCAGAAGAGTTTCAAGCCTTATCAGAAAACATTAAGAGAGTGAAAACAGTGAAGTCTTTTGAAGGTTTTTTTCGCAAACAGGGGACTCAAAAAAGCGAGAAAGCAGGAACCTTCTCGATTTCCTTCGTTTTGTGATTGACTACGTATGAGCAAAGTTCGCCGACACAAGTGGACTCTCCCTTGCAATGCTCACCTTGGCACTCACAGCTCACCTCAAAATTTTGATTTGCTTACCATGGATAAAAGCTTTTCTTTCTTGCTTACCATATGAGCAGTACATAAATTTTTTAAAAGCTCTAAACACAATGTAATGCGAACAAAGGTCGAAAGATTCAAAATGAGACAATACTTTGAGTTAGCTAGATTAGCTAGACAATATTTTGAGTTAGCTAGATTAGCTAGACAATACTTTGAGTTAGCTAGATTAGCTAGACAATACTTTGAGTTAGCTAGATTAGCTAGACAATACTTTGAGTTAGCTAGATTCTTAAGCCTTTTCATATTGCTTTTCACAACCAAAAACACTTTGTTTCTACCGTTTTAAATCAAGAAACTTTTTGAGTCAAAGTTAAAGTTTTACGCTCTTATTCAAATTAGTCTTGTCTTGTAGTAGATGTCAATCCAAATTTCATCAAAAGTTATACGAATTTATTTGTGTTCAATAGAAGTGATACAAAAAGTAAGCGGATGAAAAGTATACGTTCTTTTCTATTGCATTCCTCGAAAATACTCTTTTAAACGGCATTAAAACGTCAATTTGTCCATACCTTCTTTTGAAATGGCTTTTATCACAGGGTTCTCATAACTTGTTTTCTAAAAAAACAATTTTGGCGACCTCTCGCCTCTGAGTCTATTGGCATCACTTGTTTTTTGTAAATTTCTAGTGGGATAAAAAAAATGAGAAAGAAACCATTTCGACGGGTTCCTTCTCTAATCTGGCGAGTTTGCTGCCACTGTTGCAGTTGTCCCTGCTTTTGCAGAAACACGTGAACACGTCCTCAACATGTATTCAATCGAATGATTCGAGGTTCATTGCGGGTCCGTTTTGTTTTAGCAATTACTGATTGATTCCGGTGATTTTTCCGATTTGTTTCCGCTTCAGAGGTTTTTTTTTACCATATGAGATTAAGCGGAATCTCGTTATTAAGGGATGCTGATAAAAACACATCGCTGAAAGTATTCAAGAAAATAATGAAAAGCGAGATTATTGTAATTCTTTAAGCACTCGTTAAGCGTTTTATAAAGCTGATCTTTTAATTTGGATAGAAGGGTGTACATATCTATATTGCTTTCGAGAATTTCTTTTGGAAATACATGAAATATTTATGTAACCATCAAACGCTTCAGAAGTATGTGATGGTTCATTTTATTGTCGAAACCTACAACTTATAACTTTCCTCGCGCTTGTACCCGGCTCGCGGCAGAGAACGCGCACCAGTGAGATGTGAAACAGACCTATCCTGGTAGAAGGCTGCCTGCTGCACTGCTAGTGCTTTTAGCAGCAGTGAGGAAAGTTAGATTCGAGCAAAGCACTACCAATATTCTCAACTTTCTTAGTTTGGGTGGATCTGTCCAGTTGCTGTTTGAACCCACTGCCATCTGATAAATTTATCTGATCCTTTGTGATTGGGTTACGTGACCTGTTTTGTGTTCCTATTGCGTTCTGTACGCACAATATCTGCCTGAAACATTGTGCGGAAGAAAATGCAACAAAGAAGCACTTTTAGAGACGAAGAAAGAACAGAGAAGCAAAGGAAGAGAGGGAGTAATAAAGATAGACAGAGTGCCAGAGAAAAAGAGATAGGTAGCGAGAGAGAGAAAGAGAGAGAGAGAGATAGAGAGAGAGAGAGAGTGCAAGAGATAGAGAGAGAGTAGTATTGATGGAAAGGAAGTGATAATTTTAGAAGGGAATGAGAAGATGTAAGAAGTAAGTTAGAAATTAGTTAAGGCCAGGGAGGAGAAGAAAGGCCTGAGGAGGAAATACTGAGGATGGAATACAATGAAAATATTAATAGAAGAACATTTGGAGAGCAGATACTGTGTAAAGAAAGGAAAACTTGACGGAAAATAGGGAAAAAATAGAAGATAAAGTAAAGGAGGTAGAGAGAACGAGAGAGAGGTAGAGAGAACGAAGAGGTAGAGAGAACGAGAGAGAGGTAGAGAGAACGAAGAGGTAGAGAGAACGAGAGAGAGGTAGAGAGAACGAAGAGGTAGAGAGAACGAACGAGAGGTAGAGATAACGAGAGAGAAAGCCTTAAAAAAGCCAAAGACAGTGCTTTAGAGAAAGGCAATTTACTCTCATTTTCGTACTACTGCTCACTTTCCCTCTTTTACTTCTAAAAAAGCGTGTGTTTTTCTATACATAATCTCTCACTTTCATACTCAACTCTTCAACCTTTTTCTTATCTCTATTCTCCACGGTTTTAGTCTTCCTTTGTTCTTCTCACATTTAGCCAATATCACTCTTTCGATCTTTTCAACACTTACTAGTCTCTAAAAATACATTCAAACTCTCTGCTTAGTTCACTTTTCCTCTTTCACTCATTCATTCTCCTATACCCTCCCGGGTTCTGCCCCTCCCCTTTTTCGTTTGCCCTACCTAGACCCTTTTCCTCCTTTTCACCCTCTTTCTTCTTCCTTCCTCCTTTTCCTATAATCATTTACTCACGAAGCCTTTTTTCCTTCTTTTATTTTGTGTTGCAAGCAAAGCGTTTTCATTTGTGTTATCGATTGGAATGTGGAAAGAAGTAGACCAGGGAAAGGTAGCTCCTGAGTATGGAAAATGGACTGTGGTACCTGGGGCGGGGTTTCGGTGCGAATCCTGGAGTGGAGATTAGAGAGCACGCGAGAAATATATAAAAAGTTGGAAAGAAAAGAAAAAGAGAGAGAGAAGGAGAGAGAGCGAGAGAAATAAATGTTTAAGAAGAGAGAGAGAGAGGGAGACGGAGAGAGAGAGAGAGGGAAAAAAAGTTAGAAAAAAGGGAGAGAGAGAGAGAGAGAGAGAGAGAGAGAGAGAGAGAGAGAGAGAGAGAGAGAGAGAGAGAGAGAGAGAGAGAGAGAGAGAGAGAGAGAGAGGTGGGAAGAGAAATTGACGGGAGGAAGTGTGAAAAAGAGCGAAACGAGAGTGTGAAAAAAGAAAGAGAAAAAAAGAGAAGGGAGATACATAGAGAGGACTGAAAAAAGACCCGAACAAGAGTATGAGGAGGTTTATCACGGGGTGGGCCACGTATTTGGAGAGAGTCGGGGGATCCGTAGCCAAGAATGAAAGGAGGCAGGGACAAGATGAAGAGAAAAAATCAATCTTTGTTGAATAAGCAGAACCAAACCGTTGGAAATCATATTCTCGTAGTGCACCCTCAGCAAAGCACCTTCTAAGAATTTCGCTACAAAACTTAGAAGTATGTATATGATAGAAATTAGAGATACTTACACGAAAAGCGAGTTGGAAACATTAACTGGCAGTTGGGAATGGATGAAATACTTGAATGGGCAGTAAAATAAATGACAGTAGTCAACTTCGATAATGAAGAAATCTACATATACTTCAATAAATCCGCTTATAACAGTTTTGGAAGGTCTTTTTTACGTATCACTGACTAGCTGATTTTTTTTATTAACATTGCAAAGCACGGAAGGAAACCTCTGGAGAGACAAGCGGAGTATGAGATACATAGTGCTTCGGTGGAATTACAAAATAGTCTCACTCCAATAAATTACGAAAGGGTCTCACTTAATTGTGATTTACACAGAGTATAACACTAGCTAAGCTAAAATACGGGTCTTCTTATTCATATTAAAAACCCTACAAGTGATTCTATTTGGTGAACTTAAAGCTAACCGAGGGGTCATCTTCATTGACTTCGCAATGGTCTCTGATGTCTTTGTCAAGCATCCGCCCACTGAGACAACCCTTGACAACTTGAGGCTCGCCCCATCGATGAGACCCCCATCTTAACAAGAACCTGTTTTGTTGAAGTTTTAGTATTTTGAACGAAAAATGAATCAATGAATAAAAATAATTAATGAAATTTGTGAAAAAAGTTCGATCGACAACCTTGGAGCGTAGTAGGACATGAGACAATAATCGCCTTGACAGAAGGATCCCATGCAGTCTTTGCCGACGCAGTCCAGACATTTCACAGCGAGAAGAGGCACGACAGCCACACTCAATAGCACTAGCAACTCTTGTATCAACCACCTTCTCAAGGTGTACCCGTGCATCTGAAAACACAAAGTCTTCCGATCTTACATCAATATTTTTCATCCTGTTTATTTTTTGAACTTTTTTTTGAACTTTTTATTACGCGAAAAGAATCACGTGGTGGATATATATATTATACAAAAACAAATGAAAAACAAAATGAAACTGAAACAAAGAACACAAATGAAACTGAACAATGAATCCGAGCGTCTATAAATACAATCGAGCGGATCTTATAGCGAAACTAAACTTCCTACAATTAGTGCGAGGAGTTTTATATTGAATTTTTAATTTTGAGCCTCGAGTCGTGGAAACATTTTATTTATAAAAATTTCGTCTTTTTTGAGAAAGAATTACTCTACCAGATATAAAAGCTTGTTTAAAAGATGAAAATCATTCGTTTCCCTCCTACTACTTAAGGTCTGAAGTCTAAGCTTAGAGTTTCTATTTTATTAGAAGGCATGTGACTGTAGGGGTATTGAAGCAACGATTGTATACTCGGCGAGTATAATAGTTCTGTACCTTTTCTAATGCCTTAATATCTTTCTTGAGATATGGGGAGAAAACTGGTGTACAGTTCTCAAGAATCGATCGTATGTATATAGAAGAAGCTCTAGTTAAAACATCAGCGTTTTTTGATTTCAAAACTTTAAGTGTGAGATAAGCTTTAGTAAGAGCTTTTTTAGCTATAGAAGAACAATGCTTGCTGAAAGATAGCTTTGGTTCAATTAAGAAACCGAGATCGCGAACGCTATAAACGTAAGGTATTGGTATACAATTGAGGGAGTACGGATAGTGAGGGCTTCTGATGTAACCAATTCTTAAGCATGAACATTTCTTAGGGGCTAAACTGAGCTGCCAAGTGTTCGACCATTCGTTCACAAAGTCTATGGCGAGCTGTAAGGTTTGATGATTGTCTGATTTCTTGAAAGATCTAAAGATTTTCATATCATCTGCGTACAACATTATTTGACAATTTAAGTCAATAATTGGTTTTACTATATCAGCGGTGTATATTATAAACAAAAGTGGACGTAATACACTACCTTGGGGTACTCCGCTAATGACGGGAAGGGACTCAGATAAAGAATCATTTACTTTAACTTGAAAGGTTCTGTTACTCAGGTATGCTTCAATCCACTTTACTATTTTTATCGGAAAATTATACCCCTTTAGTTTTTGTATTAACTTAGTATGAAAGACCTTATCGAAAGCCTTGGCAAAATCAAAGTAAATAACATCAATAAAACGTTTTCTGTCTATTTCATTACTACAGTAATCTAAAAATAATAACATCAATTGCTCTATTGAACGTTTTCTTCTAAAACCATATTGTTCATCAGGTATTATCTCATTCGATTCACAATAAAAACAAATGTAACTGGCAAGAATCTTCTCAAATACTCTACAGAAGAATGAAGTTATGGAAATAGGACGATAGTTACTGGGCTGGCAGAAAGGTGGTTTCTTTTTAACAGGAGTCACTAGGGAATGACGCCATTTGTCAGGAACTTGACTTCGACTGAATGACTCATTGAATATTATCTCTAGAGGTATAGCTAAAGGAATAAAATATTTTATCGCAAAAATTGTCGCTAAAACATAAAAAAGTATATACATACATACATGCGAAACGAACCGAACGCAGAATAGGATAACATGAAACGGACAAAACCAGAACAATGTCTAGTATTCGCATTTTCCCAACTCAATTAAAATTTACAGGCTTCGCAGAATAACCAAAACAGTGATTGATATAGTTTTAAAAAACTTTTAGAGAATCAGCAGAAAATTTCCTCGAGAACAACAACAAAGGGGAAATGCAAAACTATTTGAATGCACTCAGAGCTTTAGGAGTTATGACTGAGGTTGAAAAAAGAATCCAGTTTATGGCTTGTTTGACATGTTTTGATCTGCAGGGAGTTTATGAAGACCTACACGAGACACTGGGCAAAAATTGAATTTGGAGGAAATTTTTTAGAATTTTTTTGAAAACTACATCAGGTCCTAATTTACAAACATTTTCACTACTGAAGAAGAGTGACGGTGAATTCCAAGATGAAAGCTCGAAATAAAAAAAACAAGGCATCAATTAAAAATTTCTCTCCCAGGAGGAATTATCAGAGAAAAGGCATATTATTATTATATTCATCGTAGACCCGTAATAATAAACATTTTATTTAATAGGGATTCAGAGGAGTAAGCAGAGCTTCGGAGAACTCTCTCTTTTTTATATTTCTCTATTTTTTTCTCTTTCCCTCTCTCTTTTTCTTTTATATTTTATCTCTCTATCTGAGTCTAATTTACTCTGTTAGTAATGACAGTTTCGTGTTTCTTTCCTATTCCTTTATTCGTATTTCATTTGAAAGAACATCAGCATGCATACAAATGTTTAAAAAAAGAAGAAAAAAGAGCAGTTGATAGGTTGCACTTTTGGCGTAGCGAACGGAAGGCAACGTTTGCTATTTACGGCAGAGCAAGAACTAGAAAAAAACAGCCACAGAAGAAACGGGGGAAGGGTATAAAAGGAAAAAGAGGGGTACGAGAAACGTCGGGAACCTTATTTGCCCGTGTTATCCCAACCACCGAGATGAAATTAGACCAACCCAGGATAAGATTTCTCCGGTTAGGATGAGGATTTGAAACTGATGAAACATTCTTACCAGAACATAGATGTGCGATAAATGTGATGATTGGAAAATCCTCCTCGAGTGTTTACATAAGATGAAATAATATTGAAAACAAGAGAAGTAAATATTAGATGATAAGACAATTTAGAGGAAAACGAGAAGAAAAATGGGAAAAAAATGAACTTGTAAGATAAACACACAAAAATGGAAAAAAATGAACTTGTAAGATAAACACACAAAAACAGTATGGAAAATGTAAGATAGGAAAAGGGAGAAGGAGGAAACACTAGAAGAATTATAAACTGGAGAAAACCAAGGTTTATAAGTCAAAAGAGAATGGAATACAGAAAGAGGGAGAAAATTAATAGCAAAGGTGAAGAAAGAGAAAGGTTAAGAAGGCGAAATTCTAAGAGGGCGTCGAAAAACCAAGATTATGTTTTAATCTATAATAAAGCAGAAAAGAAAACAGAAATAAAAAGGAATAAAAAGAGGACATGCGAAGCCAGAACTACTGGAAAGCAGCAGGGCGTCTTGGAAATGCTTTCCCTCTCCGTTTCTCTCTTTCTCCCTCTCCCTCCCTCTTTCTCCCTCTCTCTCTTTCTCTTTTTCTCAATCCCTCTCTTACTCTCTATCTTTTTCTATCATTCGTTCCTCTCTCTCTCTCTCTCTCTCTCTCTCTCTCTCTCTCTCTCTCTCTCTCTCTCTCTCTCTCTCTCTCTCTCTCTCTATCTCTATCTCTCTCGCTCTCCGCTCTCTTACTCTCTTTCTCCGTATCTCTCTCTTTCCTTCTGTTTCACGATCTCTCTGTCCCGCACTTCTTCTTTCTCTCTCTTCATCTCATTTTTTAAAAAAAGTTTCATCGTCTTTTTTTATCCTGTCTTCCTAACTTGCTAATACACATTTTTGCTCCATGCGCCGTTCTCATTCCCTGCTTCCTCTCTACCCTTTTCTTCCTTATGATCATCTACTCTCTGTCTAGCAATGAATCTAACTTGCTTTCTCTTCTTTTCTCTTTCTCTTTCCTCTCTCTCCCTGTTTCTCTCTCTCTTTTTTCTCTCTCTTTTTTCTTTTATATGCTCAAAGATAGACTACTCGAGTAAAAGAATGATATTAGGATGGGAGAAAGATGGGAAACGAATGGTAAGTGAGGTGTGCCTTCACTCACTTGTCGTGTATTCTGCCTTCGGGGCAACCACCCATCGATTCTTCGTATCTTCTTATCTTTCTCCTTACTCTCTTTCTTTCTACCTAGTTTTCTCTCTTCCTCTATCCCTTCCCCCTCTCTTTGACTATCTTTCTATTTCTCTCGCTTTCTCGCTCTCTATCTATCTCTCTCTCTATCTCTCTCTCTCTCTCTCTCTCTCTCTCTCTCTCTCTCTGTTCCCTCTTTTTCTCTCTACTCTATCCTCTCATTTTCTCATTGCACAACAAGAAACCCAAACGCAGTATCAGTCTCGCTCCCCTACGAGTGTGTTTTGGAGTCTCTTTGACTTCTCTTCCTTTCACTCCCTCGCCCTTTTTCACTCCTTTTTTACTCTCTTCTGTTTCTCTGTTGCGTTCTCTTCCATTATTCTACCCTCCTCCCGACAGACACTCTCTCTTCCTAAACTTCACTCTCAGTAAGAGGATAAACACAAATCCATCTATGATGTATGCAGGAAACAGCATAAAACCAGCTTTATTCTACCAAGTATACTCTCACATCTTGTGCTCATACACTTTATATTCTCCTTCTGCAACACAATGTCTCCTCCCTTCATCTTTGCCTCTTTCCTAACCTTCAGAGCCCTGACTCACACTATTTTTCATGATCTTCAAGCACTTTCTATCCTTTTTTATAAACACTTTTCCATTTCTTTTGTCTTTAAAGTACTTTTTCTAATTCCTATTTTTTGTTCGTCTTACATGTCTTCACCTTTCTCAGAACTCTTCTATTTCAACCTGCAACCTCATCTCCACGTCATTTCCTTTCATTTTCCTGAAGATGATGGGAAAACATTCTAACAAACGTTTCAGGAGTGTTCTCGGGAAGATAAAACAGTGAGCTTTTCAGTGGAAGTCATACCCTCGAAAAGAATCTTCAGAGGGATCCTTTTTCGAAATAGGGGTTTACAAGGAACACCTTTCAGCTAAAAGTAAAGGGCATGTGAATCCATCTAACAGGAAACACCGCTCAGCTCACATCGAAAAAAATCTGAATGACATTTTGTTTGACAGGGAAGAACACTCAGCTGACAGCGAAGAAGGTGTGAATGTTAGACCGTCTGACAAGAAACAATATGCATCTGACAGCAAGACTGACTAATGGCAAAATGGAAATCATATGACAGGGTTTATTGAAACATTTGTTTTCATTTGAAAGCGGCGCTAAATATTTTTTCGCAAACAAAAAGATAATTGATCATTGGATGTGTTCGCATGAAAACAAGTTTAAAAAATAGTTTCGGGCTTACTCATATCTACTTTAATGAGGGCTTAGTGAGAGCAGAAGGATATAGAACCCTACAATCCGGATAAAGAGGAGGAACTACAGAAAGATTATAGTGAAGGTGACAAAGAAGAAAATGAGTTACAGTTGATATAATAAGTAAGATTAATAAACACGTGAAAAGTATTTATAAGCACAAAAAGTAAAATGTTACTGCAAAGGAGAAAATGCAGAAGTCTGTTTCGCCCCCGCTCAGACAGACCTCTGCACTCTCTGGGTGGGGCTCATCAGTGAGTGCCCAGAGAGTACAATTGTAAAGAAATAAGAGTAATAAAAAAAGAAACTAAATGGTATTAATTTAAAAGAGTATGGGAATAAAGTTAAAACACAACGTAAAACAGACGAAAAATAAAAAAGTAAACAGAAAATGAAAATAAAAAAGTAAAAGAAACGGAAAAGTAAAATGCAAACCTGAAATGTGAAAGGAAAAACTAAATAAAGTAAAAATAAACCTTGAAAAGAAAAACTAAAACGCCTTAAATAACACGTGTAAGGCTGGAAGAAATCAAGATGAGTGAGTTAGGATGGTGATAATATGTATTAGGAGGAGGGGTTGTTGTAGTGTTCAATGTGTATGTGTTATAGATCTACTAATGTGTAAATGACATGACCTTGACCCAAATAAATGAGAGTGGTATGGGGGGAATAAAAATTGTAATAAGTTATTGATTAAGGAGTTGAAATAAAATTGATGAGTGTTTTATTAATACTTTATATTGTATGAAGATAAATAATTTATTGGAATTGTTTAGAAAAGTGTGAAATGATTATATGGTTTTTAATGTCATATTTAATTCCAATTTAGGATTCTTACGAAGTGTTTTGATAAGTCTACCCATTATAGTGAAATCTGGAAACTTGTTTTCGCGGTATCTTTTAATAAGTATTTTGATTCTACTTAAGAAATCTTCGAATCGTGTGCAATTATCACTAAATCTTAAAACCTCGGTGTATATGGTGTTTAGGCCAATGTAGACAGGTATGTTAGAGGTGTAATGAGGATATTTGAGGGTCTTGAAGTTATAGTCATCTGTTTTTTTATAAAGGTTATGTTTTATATGCCCGTCATTTTCAATGGTTATGTAGAGATCTAAAAATACGGCCTCACTACTATTTTGATTAGTTCTTTCTAATGTTAATGAGTTGTGATATATTTCTTCAGTAACTTTTATAAATTCTTGATCCTTATCAGAAATGTGAAGAAGATCATCTATGTAACGGAATGTACAATTCAGAGAACTTCTCAAACTATGGGATCTATGTATTTATATTTTTGTTAATGTATTTGAATTCCATCATAGCCAGAGTAAGATCTGCTATTTGTGGTGAAGCGTTATTATCCTGAGGAATTCCCTTATTTTGTTTGAATATTTCACCACCATAAGTAACATAGCTATTATCTAAAATATATATAAGAAGTTTGTATATTTGAATAGGTAGATAAGTTCTTTTTTGGGTAATGTCATTAGTATAATGTGTATGATTGCCTTTAATTGAAATAGCTTGGTATCCACAATTATTAAAGCAAGTTGTAATTACTCGATAAATGTGATCTTTAATCACTTCATGTGGTAGATTTGTAAATATTGATGTGAAATCTGCACAGAAAATGTTTTTAGGTTTGTTATCTAATGTTTTGAAAATTTCTAGTAGAGGTTTAGTGTTGAGTATCGAAAAGAGGTGATTAGTTCCTTTCCTTTCACCAAATTGTTTGGAATAATTCTTAAAATGTTTAGATAGGTGTTTTAGTAAGAGTTGTAGTTCAACAGATAAAGGTTTAAGGCTACTGTTGTAGGCTCCTGTGATAAATCTAAATTTTATTGGGTTTTTATGCATTTTGGGTATTCCATATACTATATACTATTGGTATTGAAAGTAGGTTCATATGTTTTGACATTATAATCAGTTGTATTCATTTCTTCATTAATAAATTTAACATATTTTTTTTGCATATAAAGGCGTAGTTATTGGTGGCTTTATCGATTCTGACAGGGAAGAACACTCAGCTGACAGCGAAGAAGGTGTGAATGTTAGACCGTCTGACAAGAAACAATATGCATCTGACAGCAAGACTGATGGAAATCATATGACAGGGTTTATTGAAACATTTGTTTTCATTTGAAAGCGGCGCTAAATATTTTTTCGCAAACAAAAAATAATTGATCATTGGATGTGTTCGCATGAAAACAAGTTAAAAAAATAGTTTCGGGCTTACTCATATCTACTTTAATGAGGGCTTAGTGAGAGCAGAAGGATATAGAACCCTACAATTCGGATAAAGAGGAGGAACTACAGAAAGATGTAGCGGGTCACGATCCCGCAGAGGATCTCACTAGACTTCCTTCTTCTCTATCATGAACGGTTGGACTCTCACTGGCTTCTTATGCCTTTGTTTCGGAGTTGGAGTGATTAGACCTATGGACGATTTACCGGAAAAACTCATGCTCCTTGCGAGGGGAGGAGTTCACCCGAGGCCATACCTCGAGAAGGTAACAACATTGCGCTTTTAGGCAGCCTTTTCTTGAATTCTTTGAGAGTTTATATCAACTTTTGTAATAAAAATTGTTTGAAGTTGTATTCAACCACAATTTTTGGTTGGAAACATTTCTCTGAAAGTTATTTCGATAGTTCACACAGTTTAAAGACGGTTCGTTATGTGATAAACGAGTTTCGGGAAAAAAAGCTACTAGACGAGAGACAGTGAATTTGAAAATTAGACATACTTATGTTCCAGCTCTATTTTGAGAGATTTTGGAGTTTTCATGAAAAAATTAATTAACAACATGTAGCTTGGGTATACACAGTTGCTCAAAGAAAAAGAACGTCAGTTCAGAAAAGTTTAAAGAAAGGTGTCATTTGGAGTGAAATCGGAATTCAAATACAACCTAAGTTTCATTTTATCATTAATAAGATCACGGAAATTGGATCCGATAGATTAATCGATGGTATGTTGACTGTCGAGTGTATAGGAATCAGTTTACTGGCCCAAAACCGCAAGAAGTCTTCACGTTGACAGTCGGACCAAAATTGCTAGAGAAGAGAAAAAGAAGAAAAACTCAAAGTTGAGCTGTGCATGTAATCTTTGCTACTTGAATGTAAAAACACAATGCAGATGGGAATCCGTTCATTGTTAAGGGAACAACTAACGGGATTAACAGTTTCATCTGACCTAACTTGTTGAGTAATTACTTCAATAAGACCTAACTTGTTGAGTAATTACTTCAATACGACCTAACTTGTTGAGTAATTACTTCAATAAAAAAATCATTTAACAGGGAATTCTGACTAATGAGAATAAAACGGAAACCGCAATTGAATATTAATTTAAAATCTTTTCGCCATAGGATAATACATATGTTCAGAAAGTCATTGCCGACCTAGTCTCAGAAATAAAGTACTTATGCTTTTTTTTCTGTGCGATAGTTCAATCATTTGTCATCTTAACCAGGCCTTTAGCCTTTAAATTGTGTGACTTAGCATTCGAAGATACTTATGCATAAATGAAGAAATTGGAATACATGAGCATGCAAGTTCAGTGTTTCTACTGAAGAGTCGACAGGTAAGCAGTATATTCTGAAGTCGTCAGACATTTCGCCGACTTCTAAAAAATTGCAGAATGTTTGAAGACTTTGTGGGAGGACATATTGATTTATCTTAAGTGAAATTCAGAGTCGACTAGCGTCCCCTGCGGGGACGCTTGTCACTTTCTTGTTAGCCTAGTGATTCACATGGCTCAGACAGCTTCCTTACTCAAGTTTTCATACTTTTAGTCTGATTCGAGCATCATACTTTTCTACTCCCTGCCTCGGGCATCTTTGCTGCCTTAGTTTCTTTACATTTCTTTCTATCGCTCCAAATGGCTTCGAGGCTCTTTTTTTATTCGTTCTTCACTCCCTGGCTTAGGCAGCTTCGCTAATTTCTTCCCCGTTCACCTCATTTGTTCATTGTTTCCCATCAATCATAAGGGGTACAATTCGCGAACTTTTTTGCTGAAGGGATTTGATTATTGTGCCAAGGTCTGTCTTTCTTTTTTGCTGAGGTCTGTCTTTTTAACATGAACAGTGAGCTTCCGGTGGTCTGCTGCATATTTTCTAGATAAATCAAAAAATGTAAGGTTTCGATTTATCTAAGGTTTTTTTCTCCGTCTTACCCAATGGGTCTACGAACGAATTTTAAAAAATTTGCCCAACTTGGGCGTTTAACTTTGAGTGATAATGCATGTGAATGTTGTGTCTAGCGTCCCCTTTGGGGACGCTTGTCACTTTCTTGTTAGCCAAGTGATTCACAGACTTCTCTGCTTCAGTTTTTAAGCGTTTCCTTTCCTTTCTCGGGCTCAGGCAGCTTCGTTGTCTTTGTTCAGTTTTGGTTCTCCTTAGCTTCGCTGCCTTCGTTTATCTGCTTCTCCTTTTCTCCCTGCCTCAGGCAGCTTCGCTGCCTCCGTTCTTCTTCTTCTCATCTTCCTGCCTCAGGCAGCTTCGCTGCCTTCGTTTTTGTGCTTCTATTTTTCTCCCTCCATATATATATATATATATATATATTTTATCTGCATCCGAGAATGCGCATTGGTAATCAAACATCATAGACAATAAATTTGTTTGAAGAAAAAAAAAAGACAATTGAGAGCTATGGCATATGAACGCTAGATACTTCATTAAATGCGAAACACTATTCTATTTACAGACAATTTTTTACGGAAAGCTTTGAGAGACTTTTCCCGAAGAAGATCGATAGGTAACTTGCTAAATATTCGAGAAACTCGCAAAGAGAAGCTGTAGTACCTAGCAGTGTTACGAGTTTTTTCAACTTGAATACCACTAGGATTAGTTCTTGTACAACGTCCTTCTTTAAATATGCGGTTTCTATCAATTATGGACTGGTTCTGCATAATCTTCCAACCCATGACAACGTCGTTTTGATATCTCCTATCGGCCAATTTTGTTAGGCCTAGACATCTTAGCCTAGTTTCATAAGACGGAAGAGCCTGAGGGTACATTTTGTTCGGAAAACAACGATAATATACAATGCGTGTAAAAATTCTCTGAACATTTTCTACCGTTGTCGAATCTTTCGAGTAGTGAGGATTCCAAAGCGTCGAAGCAAAGTCTAGGTGAGGCATTACATAAATTTTAAAACATTTGACCAATATAGATGAATCGTGGACAGAGATGGCTCTAAGAAATGAGAACATAGCCTTTCGAGCTTTGGCCACCCTATCAAGTACAGTGTCATTACGACGTAGGGATGCGGCCAATTGGATGCCCAAATCACGCACTTGTGGTACTCTGTCGATCGATATCTGATTGATGACATATGTAGTAGACGGATTACTGGAACCAATATGTAAATGGAAGGACTTAGACGGTGAAAGAGTCAACTGATTGGAAAGGCACCAGTTATGAACACAGTCAAGAGCTTCTTGTAGTTCTTCTTTTTTCTCGTTCATATCTCCCTTGTTATAAGAGACATATAATTTAATATCATCGGCATAAGCCTGGTACTTCACATTCGGAAAACAATCGAGAACATCATTAATGTCGGCGATATATAAAGTAAACAGAAAAGCACCTAGTACAGAGCCTTGAGGAACTCCGGAGTTCACTGGCAGTGATTTCGAAAACGATTTACCTATTCGAACCGAAAAACTACGCTCCGTCAGAAATGATTGTAACCAGGAAAGCAATGGATCGTTGATGTCGTAATATTTGCATTTGTGGAGGAGTTTCGGAATACTTATGGAATCGAATGCCCTAGAAAAGTCTAAATAAATAACATCCGTACACTGGCCGATTGATAAAGCATTAGTCCAATCATCGTCACAAACTAAGAGATTAGTGACAACAGATGCACCTACTCTGAATCCATGTTGGTTACTAGGGATTATGTTGTTTTTCGTGCAATGATCAACAAGAATGTCTCGAACTAGGCGTTCCATAGTTTTAGAGGTTGGAGAAAGAATGGAAATGGGACGATAATATGAAGAAAAACTAGGATCTTTACCAGGTTTCGGAATTGCAGAAATGAAGGAATGCTTCCATATTTTGGGAGTAGATTGGAGCATGATTCACATGTTATAAATGTGCGTCAGGGGGAGACACAGTGATGAGGCACATTTCTTAAACATTATCTGAGGAATATCATCACTACCTGTACTACCAGTAGATTTAAGTTTCATAAGTTGCCTAAGAACAACATGCGGTAAGAAAACTTCTAAATTCGAAAGAGGAGGGAAAGGCCTATCAAGGAAAGAAGGAGTAACTGTGTCAGCCGTTATGAAAGAAGAGGCAAATTCACTTGCAAGCATATCACACTTTTCAATTGTATCCGTTACCATAGTACCAGTAATATCGGTTAAAAATCTCGGTGGTCTTGGCTTCGGTTTAGTGAGAGATGAAATATGTCTATAAAGATCACGAGATCGCTTCAATTTGGTTTTTTCGGAATACTGTTTCCATCTACGCATCTTATGAAGGAGTTTCACACTTGCCTTTTTATAAAGAGCCAGCGATGCTGGTTTATCTATCTTACCGAACAGTCTATTTCTATAAGCAATCAATTTCATGATATGCAGAGGATAAGAACAATGAAAATCTCGTGGGGTGCGTAAAGGAACGAAACGAGATATAGCACTGGTAACAATAGTCGTGAAACGGGAGTATAAATCATCACAAGAGGTAAAACTATCGAACTCGTACTCCCAGTTGATGGTACTGAAAAATCGATTTATGAGGTCGTAGTTTGCTCTTGAATAATCACGAATGGGTGTAGAGATTGGTGACGAAGCGGATGTAGCTATATGGAAAGAAATACCACTATGGTCACAAGAGGGAAATGCAGGAATTATTTTCACATTTGTGAACATTTCTGGTAAAGAACTAAAAATCCAGTCTAAACAGCGACCAGCACGAGTTGGCTCACGACATAGAAACACTAAATCAAAAGCGGAAATTATTTCATGAGTATTATTTCCATCAAATTATTATTTCCATCAGGCAGCTTCGCTGCCTTCGTTTTCCCACTTCTATTTTTCTCCCTCCATCAGGCAGCTTCGCTGCCTTCGTTTTCCCAGTTCTATTTTTCTCCCTCCATCAGGCAGCTTCGCTGCCTTCGTTTTCCCACTTCTATTTTTCTCCCTCCATCAGGCAGCTTCGCTGCCTTCGTTTTCCCAGTTCTATTTTTCTCCCTCCCTCAGCCAGCTTTGCTGCCTTCGTTTTCCCACTTCTAATTTTCTCCCTCCCTCAGCCAGCTTCGCTGCCTTCGTGTTTCTGCTTCTCCTTTCTCCCGGCCTTCGTTTTCCCATTTCTATTGTTTTGCCTAGATCTGGCAGCTTCGATGCCTCATTTTATCTGCTTCTCCTTCTTTTACTGCCACAGCCAGCTTCGCTGCCTTAGTTGTTCTTCTTCACCTTTTCTTCCTGCCTCAGGCAGCTCCACTTTCTTCGTTTGCCTTCTTATCGTTTAATCCCAGAATCGGGCAGCTTCGCTGCCTTTGTTTTTCTCCTTCTCTCCCTGTCCTAAGCCGTCGGGCCTGGTTAGCGTAAACTATTACTAAGCCTAAGCGAGAGAGGGATGAGAAAGACTGAAGCAATATCGTGCAGCAAAATGCAGGGGAGAGGAGCATAATAAAATCCAGGCAATTGCCACTAAATCGAGTAAACTAACAAACTGTCAAAAAAACTAAGTAAATTTATTTATTTATTTCTTCATACATCAAGAAGATGTTACATCAATGTCAGAGAAAAAAAATGCATGAATAATATTATTTATAAAAAGCAACAGTAAAGTTTAGAGAGAAAAAAAATGATAAGATGGGTGGAAGGGGGGAAGGCGAACCCTCCCCAGGAGGCAAACCAGTATATGTATTAATACATAAATGATGTATTAAATACAGTTTTAGAAACACACTTAAAAACAAAAGCCCATCCCCCCTAGTGTGAAGTGCGTCCCCCCTAGAGTAAAGTGCGACCCGCTACGTTAAATTGGGCCCCTTTACTTAAGCTTAAGCAAAACAAACAGTAAATATTGGCTGAAAACAGCTAAGATAACTTACTTCATTATAAATTTAGAAAAAAGAAAAATATGAGGCAGAAAAAACCCGGCATGCAAAATCGTATTTCAAACACACAATAATTTGTTCTTCAAAACCATATAACGTATAAGACTTATTGGCTGACCTGTTTTCAGTTGATATTCACTTTTTTTTTCGCTTAGGCTTAGGTAAAGATTACGCTAACGAGGCCGTACGGCTTAGGCTAACGAGACCGCATGAGAAAATTTCTCATGTTAATAATTTTTTGTCAATTCAATCACAAAATTTGTCAAAAAATAAACCCCTTCCAAGTAAAGTGCGGCCCATCCAAGTAAAGTGCGGCCTCCCCTAAGTAACATAGTGCCAATTTCTCAGATATAATAAGATAATAATGATAAAATTTATAATTTTGTGAACGAAGAAGTTTTTCGAGAAAAAAATTATTTAAAAGAAATCGGGTATTTTTTTACTTCGCTGTAGGCTCCTCCCCCTCTTCCCTAAAATTAACAGGAAGAGGGATTAGTAAGGGAGGAAAATGAGAAAGATCAGGAGCAACATCGTGCAGCAAAATGCAAGGGGGAAGAGCCTACGGCGAAGTAAAAAAAAAGTGCCATAAATCGAATTTCTTTTTACTGCTCAATTCAGTGAAAACTTTTTTCGTTTTACGTTTTAACGAAACGTAAATTTAAAATAAACACGCGGGAACTCCTAAAAAAATATTAAAAGCACAATCGTTTAGAAAAAAAACCTCAATCGTGAGTATTTCCAAAGTAGAGCTCAAGATAGCCTGCTCTTTCCTAAGCATTAATGCCAAAAGGGAAGAAAGAGAACACGCAACGCATGAAAAAGAGCGTAGTGATGACAATTAACCTTTTCAACTTTAAGTGATGATAAGTTTCTGAATTCTGAAGTAAATGAAAAAGTGAACATAGAGAGATGTTCATAGAAGATTTCTTAACAACATATCTGAAAATGCTCACGAATGGATATCAAAAAGATGAGAAAAAAATTATTGAAAAACATCAGTTTAAAACTCGAAAATTTCGGTCAATACTGAAAAATATTTCATAAGTTCAGTATCATAAGATCCGCAATTTCGAAAACTATCAAAGGTGTGGAAATGGTTTACCAAAGTTCTAAGGAGAATGATAGCCTGGGGTTTAAAGGGATCTTGGAAAAAAAATAAATTCGACCGCAAAACAGCGTATCGCATTGGGAAATAATCGCTAGATTCGAGAGAAATACAGAAATTCCTTTAATAAATTCAAACTCAATTTTAATCGAAAATTGAAACACAAAAATTTTATACATCACTCGTTGAACATCAAAATATAACATTTGTGAAAATCAGAAAATACCGTTCGGTAGAAACGCTGCAATAAGCTTTGAAAAATTTATAAAGAAAGAAAGACCGGACAGAGGAATTTTTCCATTATTCGTCTAAATGATAAGGAAAAATACTAAACTCATAGCACAATAAATATCAAAAAATGTGTCAATGATTTTTCTGTGTTTTCATCATCACCCACATCGTATTTCTTCATGTCTTTTACTCTTCAAAACTTGAGTAAAACTCGGTTTCCACCATTAAGCGCAATTAGAACTACGATCGATTGCTATGAGAATTCCTTTTTTCAGTCCTACCTTATGAGGAAAATTTGTCGAGAGAAGCGAGATATGTTCTTCAAAAACTTCAACGTTAGCAAATTCTGGAAAAAAATTTGTTTTGCAATATCAAAATTTTCTCAAATACTGGGACAATCTCTTAAATAAATTTCCCAATCTCATTAATTTTTTTCCACGATTTCCTTCATTGTATGATGGATGATCTGTATAAGTATTTTGAGGGTCCTGTATTGAAGTCTGATATCGCACAGAATCTCCGTACCTGGTCCGAAGGCTTGGACGATTATAAAGTAAAAGTTAGTCCTATTTATCTCACAGAAATATTATATTTTATATTAGAGTTTTTTTAATAAAAAAACCAGTTTTTTGGATTTTTTGCTTAATTTTTTCTGGAGTTTTTTGTCACACAATCGAGAACTAATTTTTGTTATTTGTCTTATACTATTACCAATCAAGAATCCCATTTCTTTCGTAATTCTTTACTCCAAAAAATTTCAATAAGTACTTGTTATCCCCTTGCAACACAATATACTTTTATTCATTATAAGTGAAATTTAGTCCTAAACATGTTGGTTTTTCTCATGAAACACAGAACTATTTTATTAGAGCAATCGTACATAATTAGAACAACCATAATGACTTTAATGACATAATGACATTTAAGATGCAAGTGGAGTCATGGCTGAGTCAGTGGAACAGTTCGATAATCGAGGCTCGGGACTTCATTACCGCAGCTGTCGACGACGCCAGAGATTTATTTTACAATGTTTCTCATACTTCCCGAATATAAAAGTTGTTAATTCAATAAGTGCTTGTTTTTTATCATGAAAGACTGGGACCTCGTTGCGTTGCACTTGATCGATCTGAAAGTTGAGATGATGAACGCGACTCATGGAAGCGCGACCAGTCAGTTGGCAGCCAATCTCATAAAGTCATCTCCAATAACTAAACAAGTTGGTTCATTCACAAATCTTAGTGAATATCGCCCAAATCGCAAGAAGTCTTTTGATTCAGGTGTTTCTGTCAACCATTCGCCTTGCGATGCATGCAGCTGTGATGGACAGAGACTGGAACATGCCTTTCCTGGGTTACATGGACGTAGATACTGACCGGATAAATAGTTGGACCTCGATCCCCACCATGGATAATAGGGATGAGACTCCCCTAGAATCGAATTCGACTAGAAAAAAGAGGAGTGAGCCAGAGGTGGAGTTAAGCATTTTACCCTCCATGAACAATAGCGAATTGAACCCCCGTTCAAATACCGGTAATGAGTCGATGGTAATAATGCTCTATGCTGATCCTGAAGATAGTGACATGAACTGGGATTTCGAGAAAACTCTCTGGGGAGGGTCCACTTTCGACAATTATACCTCCCCGGATATGGATGCTGATCTCGAAGAGAGTGACATGAACTGGGATTTTGGCAATACTTTCTGGGGAGACCCCCCTTCGGAAGATTATACGTTACCGGACATGGAATTCTCTTGGGGTTTGGGAGAGGGAAATGACTCCTTTCCTACGCTCTGGGCTGACCCCTTTGGCCCTTATCCTGGTAATGATACATCACCGATCATTGAAAAACTATATGGGGAGAAGGATGATTTCGACTGGGAGATGCCCGATTGGGAAGATATTCCCCTATACATGAACTACACGGAGTACTACCCCGGTGTTAACGACCCCGGAGCGAATCATAACTTTTTCAACATTCCTGGATCGCCTTGGGGTAGCGAATACGAAGGTCCTCGTGACTCTGGTCCTGAGTACCAGATGAGTTCTACACTGGAAGACATCTGGAACAACATGGCGCACGCAGCCGGCAGTGTTCTCGATCAGAGACTTCTTGATGAGAGCTCGACAATGATGCAAGAAGCGGTTCGTAATTTAACCAAAGACACGGGTCCCCTTCTAAGCAACTACGGTGAAGAGGTCCTTACTCTCGGCTAAATTGAGGGTAATGCCATCGCTCAGGCGATCGATGTGGTCGTCAAGGAGTTCATGGATTCTCTCAATGATTCGATGTACAACGCCAAAGGAACTGGAAAGCACAAAGAAAAACCAAAGGTTTCATTTTTGCTGTTTTTTCTTCCTTTTCTTAATCGCATTAAAAATGGTTCAGGATGATTTCGAGTCAACAGACTTCCTTTCTGCATGGTTAAATGGTTTCGACATGGTTAGTGCTGTTTTATGACTCTCTTTCTCTCTCCCGCTTTCTGTCTCTCTCTCTCCCTCTCTCTCTCTCACTCTCTCTATCTCTCTCTCTATCTATCTCCATCTCTCTCTCTATCTCTCTCTCTATCTCAAAACACCTTCATTTTCGTTTCGTTCCACAGCAGTAGTTATATAACTTGATAAATAAAATAAGAAGTAGTTACCTTGAACTTACAGGTAGATCGGTCCAATATGTCTGGGCGAGATTTGACTGAGGAGGGAATGATAAATGACATCGGAGAACTCGATTGGGAAAAAGTTATGAATATAGCTTTAAAAGGTCAGTTCAAACTTGGAAAATTACAATGAACTGGAGAGCTCGTGAGCCATGAACCATAACAGTTTCTAGCAGTTTTATCTAGTTGTCGATTAGAATAGGAGATTATAATTGAATCTAGACAGATGTCTAAGTCATGAATCAGAACACATGACCTAAGTATGTAAAGGTTTTGATTGAAGCTCTAATGAGCAAACTCCCTTCAACAGAGTTTTGACTGGTCAGGAAACAAAACGAACAGACTTCTGTATACATTCATGTACATACAGGGTGTTTCAAAAGTACTGGCACAAAGATTTTACCTTCTATTTTCATTCAGTATCAGCGAATCAGGTTGATATAATTAAAAATGTTTATCAACAACTTCAACAATTATGTTTTACAATAGTCACTCAATATGATTTCCTTTGGCCTTAATGACAGCTTTGAGACGACGAGGGTATGCCTCGATGGTTGCCCGCAGTGTCTCTTGTGGAATAGCGTCCCATGCTCGGGTAAGGGAGACTTTAAGCGCTTCCAAATATTTGTGAGATTTTGCACAAGCCTTTGCCTCCAAAATAGCCCAGATGGAGAAGTCGAGTGTATTGAGGTCGGGGCTATTAGCCGACCATTCATTGGCAGGTATGAAGTCGGGCAGATGATGTTTGCCCAACTCTTGAGTCTTCTTGGCTCTGTGTGCTGGGGCACCGTCCTTTTCATAAGTCCAGTCGCTGGTTTCGAAGTGAGCCTGGGACCGAGGTAGAAGATGCTTCTCAAGAATTCCATCAATGTACGCCTTAGTATCAAAAACGAGAGGAGTGCGACCACTGGAGGAGACTGCCGCCCAAACCATGACTTGTGCAGTATGAGAATTGCATTCGATGACGCGACCTACATCGTTCACTTGCTGTGAACTTTCCGCGAGTGTTCTGGAGTTTTGGCGGTAGTACTCAGCCCCTACTGTAAAAAACTTCTCATCTGAGAAACCGTTCTCAAGTGGTCTCCGTTTTCGGCCCGCGCCAGTAGCAAGCGGCATTTTTCCCGTCTTCCTTTTCTCTGAGCTTCAGTCAAGCCATGTCTTTTTGGAACTTATAGGGAAACTTCTTGAGCTTTTTTCTGACGACTCGCCACATCGATGCCACTGAGACATGAAGCTCAGCGGCCATTTTCCTCATGCTTCTCTACCCTTTGCGTTGTATCCACTTCTTGACAATTTTCGTGATACAAGAACAAGTAGCGGTGACCGGTCTACCGGAGCGTGGACGATCCTCTTGAGTTCCACGTTTGATAGTGTGGTAGACAGTTCGACGAGGAACATCCAGAATGTTACTGATCTCAGAAGGTTTGCGTCCCTTACGACTTAAAGTCAGAACCGCGCAACGTTTCGAACTTGGACGCGCCATCCACCTACAAAACAAAAGGAACAATTTATAATTCCGAACACATAATCAACAAAGACTAGAGAAAAAATTGTGATGTCAATTGATCCATGGAGCGCGCCGGCGGTGCGCGCGAAAACTGTGCCAGTACTTTTGAAACACCCTATATATACGACCTTTGAACTCAAAGAAATAGTTATATACACACTTATGTTTAATTGAGTGATTTTTGTCTTCAATGGAATCATGATTTGACAACGATCATATATATCAACAATTTGACATTACTGGTTCTAGATGACAATTGATTGAACTATCGCACAGAAAAAAGCTAGTCCACCGGGCGTGATCGAACCCAGCCATCTCGTCTCAAACTGGGGGTGCGCGTTACCATTAAACCACGGAAACACATTGCTATTCCGTGTAGCAATGTGTCCCCGTGGTGTAATCGTAACGGAATAGCAATGTGCTTCCGTAGTGTAATGGTAACGCGCGCTCCCGGGTCGAGACGAGATGGCTGGGTTGGACTAGCTTTTTTTGGACTAGCTTTTGGTGAACTAGCTTTTCGTGGACTAGCTTTTTTTCCCGCCTGGTGGACTAGCTTTTTTCTGTGCGATAGTTCAATCAATTGTCATCTGAACCAGACGTCACTGCCTTTCAACTGTGTAACTTAGAATTTGAAGATTACTGGTTCGACTTTTATTGATCTTAAGCTTTCTTTATCGAAAAAGTGATCTTTCTTTACGGGAAAACTGTTAACTTGTATTACTGAAATTGAATACTCATGATTACAAACCGAAATAAAAGATTAACCTAACTGTTTAATAATAACTTGTAGTTCAGAAGGAAAAAATTCCGGAGATATCGATGCTTTTCTTTGGGGATATGTCAGTGGAAAACATGTTTTCTCTCGTTTTCTATCGTTCAACAATCAGGGACTAAAAATTCAAATATTAGAATGAGCAGATGGACGAAATCATTGACTGAGAAAAGAGAAGAAGGAGAGAAAGAGAAGTTGAAATATGATAGAGAGATCAAAAGAGAGATAATTATACACATGGAGCGAAACGGAATACATTATCCTCAACAAAATTTTTTTCTGGTTCTCTTAAGTTTACTTTTTCATGTACAATAAACCCGTTTGGATATTTGCATTTTGTATTAACAGCCATCGTACGGTGTGAATAAAAAAAACGTAATTCTTTTTAGAACTTTCTGCTTTTTAGAACCGTTTCCATTATTTTATGATCTCTTGTCTATAAAACAGATAGTTCGAATTTCCTGATAAAGATAAAGCTAGTATGTTTTTTTTCGAACTTGTGAAATTTTAAATATTAAATTTTGAAAAATGACTATGTTGCTCGAAGCTGAACCAGGATTTGGAACTATTTAAAATGACAGGGAGGAGTAAAACAGCACAAGAACCTATGCATTTGTATGCTTTATCACAAACATATTTAGATGTCTGGAGGCGAACTAATCATAAATGCTACAAATGAGAAGGCAATGCACATCTTTGACAAGGTCCATCTGTTTTTGACATGAAGAGAATCTTCCAAGACTTCATTTTTATTTTATAACAAAAAAACATTCATCCATTGTGATACAGATTAAATTTGCTTGAAATATACCCGTTGGAGTTTAAAACGAAGGCCAACAGTACTATCTCATTACAGAAAATTTCTTAGATAAAAGTTACGCTGAAATTTTCAAGATGGCTCAGCGAGTGGATGAGGTGTTCGGCGTGATCAGCGACCAGAGCATCTCCATCCCTGAAACTCGCGAACTTCTCGAAGAGAAATTTGAGTCCATGAGCCCTATCGAAAAAGAGGTTTAGTGAGCTTAGAAAAAAATCCAAACACTTGGGTTTGATGAAAACCCATCGAATATCCGTGTAGAAAAGAAATTTTGTTCTCGACTCTTTGGGAATCTTCCTTGGCTTGTCATAAAATCTGGGTAGATTACACGGTTTCCCATTCATGAAAAAAGGAAAATTTTTCACTACCACAAATGTGTGATGTTCGAATAGAAAGAAGGTATGAAGTATACATTGCAATAGTTGCCTTTTTTCCTAATCTCGGACAATATCGAGATGTTTTCATGAGAAAATTGCAAACGATTTCCTGCTTGAGTTGATGATGGGAATGGTGTCGAAGCTGCGTCTGCCTAGTCCGCCACTACCCGCACCCCGAAGCCTTCCCTTCGCAGATGACTGCCCTCCTTCGCCGAGCTTGGATGCTACGATATTCTAGAAACTTCTACCTATAACATTTTATCGTGTTTGAAATGTGCAGAAAATGTTAAAAGACGCATATGAAACGAACCAAAGTTCAGATTTGCTTATGGTATATGTTTGTAAATTATTTCAATGCTTTTAAACTTCGCTCAACCATTCTGGGGAGCCACATAAACTTTTTTTTCAAAATCGTCCACACCGTTTTCCGTCCAAAGCAGAAAGAACGCAATGTGATTCTGTGTTTTGAGCGACATTGAGACTCTTGAAAGAGAATAAATGCAAAAAGTTTGTATATTATGAAGACAGAGAGATGAGAATGGGAAGTTAAAGTATCAGAAAAATAGAAAAGAAGAAAGAGTAAATGAGAGAGAGAGAATAGCTTAATATGAAAGAATGAAAGGTTCCCTTGAGACCGCTCTTCTCTTCGATCTACTCATGTTAACACTTATTGCATCTCTTCGGCAGAAAAAATGAAAGGAAAGAGAGAGAGAGAAAGAGAGAGAGAGAGAGAGAGAGAGATTAAGAGGTAGAGATAGAGATAGAGAAAAAACAGCGCGAGGAAAAGAAAAGTTAGACAGAAAAAGAAGAGGATTTTGCGGATTGGCGAGTCTTTAGAGAAAAAAAAACAGAAAAGCATAAAAATTGACTGAAATACTGCGCATTGTTCTAGTCCTCCAAAGAAAAAAACTGAACTGAAATACTTGCGGCTTTTCTTTTTTTCATTGCAGAAACATCATGATTCTCTGAGAATTCAGATAAATCAAGGTGACGAAGATATGGATATAACAGGGTCAGAAAATAGAAAAGAGGAAAAGAAATCATAAGAGATCAGGAGAAAGACAGAGAGAAGCGATTGGCAGGGAATCTATTTGTTCGTTTTGTGATGCCTATGATATTGCTCTCGTCTATTAATGGGAATATTTTTTAAAATCTGGTGGAAGTTCTTTCATTCTACTTATAAAAACATGTGTATTATATTAATTTCAAAAATTATTTTTTCTAACATTCAATAAATAGCCAATTTTTCAGTCAATGGTAGGTTATACTCATATTTCTTCCGCTCTCTGCTTTCTGTCTACCTTATTCTCTTTGTTTCCCTCTATCTCTCTTTCTCTATCTCTTTCTTTCTTTCTCTTCCCTTACTTTCACTCTCTCTTTCTTTTCGTCTCGCTCTAGCTGTCACTTCTCTCTCTCTTTCTTCCTGATCTGTAAAAATCCTATAATTCTTTAAAAAGTTGTCAATTCCCTTTTTTCGAAATCTTGATATAAGTCATCTTATCCTTTTTAAGAATGTCTTTTTCCAACTCCTTTTCTTTCTCTCATTTTTCTCTCTCTTTTTCTCTCTCTCTCTTTCTCCATCTGTTTCTCTTTCTTTCTCTCACTTCCCTTTTTTAATCTCTCTTTCTTTCTCCACATCTGTCTTTCTCTATCTCTTTTCTCTCTTCATCAAAAAATTTTCTCTTTTTTTTGCTTCCCATTTCACCCCGATGGCATGCTCCACCAACTCTCTCCTACTGAATATAAGTTGAGCCTTTGTTTCGCGCGCCTTGACTCCTTCCTCTAAGACTCTTCCTCATCTATTATAATATCCTCCACTCCCTTCTTGTTTCTCCCTTCCCCTTCTCATCTTTTATAACACATTCTCTCTTCATATTTTAGACCCTTCTAAGCCTCTCAGTCCTCCTTTATTTCTCCTCTGCATTACTCAGTTCTACCACTGAAAGGCTTACCAACTCTTGCACTGATTGCCGTGACCTCTCATCTGATATATCTTCGCCGAGCTGATCCTCTCCTGGACTCAGTTTTAGCAATTCTCAACTTCAGTTTATTCTGCGGTAGCTTTTTTCTTTATTTCATGACATTATTGTTTCTCTGATCCATTCTCAATAGTCTCGTCCAACTTTCAGCCCAACTGTTGTTGTTGTTGTTGTTGCCGGCAAACGTCTCGCGTCGAAGAGAGTTGGCTATGGAAAGCCGCTCTCTCCCTCTCTCTCTCCTCTCTTTTTTAAAAAATACATCTCTTCTTCTTTCTTTCACAATAGTCTCAGTAATGAGGCTACTTCTTTTGGTTTCATCCAGAGATCTTCCAACGTGAGTCTTGTTGGACGTCTAGCGCATTTGAACAGATGGGCCACGTCGTGAGGTCCATTGAGACAGTCTGGGCAGTAGTCAGGTATCGAGTCATCGATCCGGTGTAAGTAGTGGTTGGTGTACCTGCTGTAGCCTGAGCGGAGTTGGCTCAGCGTGCAGCGGGCGTTTCTAGAGAGGTCCACTTCTTCTTCATTTATGTCCGGTGGTGGTCGGCCGCCCAGTATGACTGGACCTTGGATGGTTTCCTTTTCTTCTGAGACCATGTTTGTGTGGACTCGGTTGGCGACGCTTTTCCCGTTGTTCTTCTCTGCTGTTTCCGACAGGGCTCTTTCAACAGTGCTTCTGCATGCGATGTAAAGATCAGCTTTCATGTTGCGTGGTGGGGGTCCTTGGAGAAATAATCCGTGATGGAAGTGAGTTTGGCTCAAGGTCCTTGCCAAGTATTGGGCTGATAGCATGTGAAGGTGCGATTTCGATCTCATAAGTTTAGCTTCAGCATGTATGTGGTCGACGCTGGCCATTTGATGGTTTCCTGTTACGATACGCAGGCCATTGTTTTGTCCTCTTTGAATTTTGGTATGTGCTGAGGAGGAGAGAAAGCTGGCCCAGGCTGGAGCTGCGTAGCTGTATATGGATTGGCAAATGGCTTTGTACGTGAGACGGAGTGTCTCCTTTTGGTTGCCCCATGTACTGCCGGCTAGCGCCTTCAGTACATTGTTACGTTGCGACATTCGGCCTGCTATGTCTTTCGCATGATGACTGAATGTGAACATAGAATCATATGTAACTCCAAGGATTTTGGCGGTATTTCAGCTCAACTGCTTTCCTTCGCCCTCTCCGCCGTACTGGCCGAATCCCCGCCATTCTGTTACAGTCCCAGCAGTTCTTTTTTATTTTATGTCCTCGCTCCCCTACTCCATTTGCTCATCATCTCAGTCCCGCTCCTCTCCCCGCACTCTCGCTTCCCCTCAGCATCTAAGTTCCCACTTTTCTGCTGTACCCGCTCCCGTTCCCTCAACAACTCAATCCCAAATCCTTTCTTCCGCCTTCTGCATTTCAGTTAGCATCTCCGTTTCTTGCTCATTTTCTATAACCGCTCTTGTAACCTCACCATGTCATTATCCGCTCATCTCCTCCAACCCTCGCGTATTCTTATCATCTCAGACCACTTCCACTCTTTCCAGTCCCCTTACCAACTCAGATCCCGTTCCACTCCTCCATCTTCTGCAGTCTTCTCAATCTTAGTCCCTGCTCCTCTCCTTTAACCGCTTCCATATTCTCATCATTTCAGTCCCACACCTTTTCTCCTTCCTCTCCAGTATTCTCATGATCACAGTCACCTCTTTTTTCTCCAGCCTATACCGTTCCCTCATCATCTCAATACCCCTCCTATCTTCCACCCTTTGCAGTCCCCTGACCAACCATCCCAGTCCCGTAACTCTCCTCCACTTACTCCCATCCCATCCTCTCATCACATCAGTCTCCGCTCGTCTTCTCCACCTCCTCCGATTCTCTCACCATCTCAATCTTTAGTCTATGCAAGACAATTACCCTTAAAGACACACAGGATGGTCACCGGAAACTTTTCTCCGAAGCAGAAAAAAGGAAGTCCGTAGCAACCAAACCCTCTTTATGTGTCTTTACTCCTGAGCTGTACTCCATTCGTTTTTTGTTTGTTTTTTTTGCCAATTTCTTCCTATAATATTTTTATGTTTCTCTGGTTTAAATTTTTTTCCAGTATCGATTACTTTAGATAGAAATTTTATTTATTCTTGTGGATTTATCTTCATTTATTATTGTGAATCCTTTTTTTCTACACATGTGCCGTATAGGGACAACTTTTAAAGCAAGTTTTTTGAAGTTCATTTCTAGCCTTTTTGGATTTTGGATCAAACTGAAGTTTTTTTAAAGGTATAAATAATAAATAACTGACAGATCACTTCAATGTCTCGGTATGAGCGAATCTTTGCTCTTCACTACTTTTTCTTATCAAGTGATAAAGATAGACTAGAGTGCTTTTTTCATTATTCTTAGTTTTTTATTTATTATTTCCAATTTACTGCACTGTTTGAAAAAGTATGAACTCTGTAATTTACACATATTGTCAATACAAATAAACTTGTTCAAATTTAAGCAATTTAAATATATATATGTATTCATTCAATTTTGCTAGAAATGAACTTCAAAAAACTTGCTTTAAAATGACTAATCAACTGCTAAAATTTGATGAATAATTTGAGTTAATGACTAATAATGATTCTAAAAATTCTGACCCTATTTCAATACTATCGAAGCGTGGCGTTGAAATATACAGCGAACTATTCTGCGGCTTTGTGTTCCAGTAAGGCAAGAACGGAAAGAAGCATCCGACTTCCGTTTCCCCCTCTCAGGATGCAGTGGTGAAAGGCTTTCGGTGGTGCGTCGGTCTCTCTCCAAGATGGGTTTGTCCATTGAGAGGATTCTTTTTATGAGTCGGAGTCGGTGGAGTACAAACAGAAGAAAAAGAACGTCAAAAAAGGTGAAGTTGATTAGATGAGAAGGAGAAGTGATGAAATATAATAATGTCTTCAGAGAAAGAGGGAACTTGGAGGGAACCATATTACGGAAAGGTGAAAAAGAGATAAGAGGGGAGGAATGGAGGGAGAGAAAGAAAATGGCAGAGACAATATGAGAGGGTGAGGGTAAGAACATACTAGAGTCAAAGAGATAGAGAGAGCGAGAGCGAGAGCGAGAGAGAGAGATAGAGACAGAGAGAGAGAGAGAGAGAGAGAGAGAGAGAGAGAGAGAGAGAGAGAGAGAGAAGGAAAAGTGGAAGAAAAGAGAGCGATAAAGAGAGAGGTAACCGAATGAAAAGGCATATTCGAGAGCACGCTTGTAACTGAAGCTCTTCCTTACTCATCCCTATCTTTTTTCATACCTCTGCCCACTTTATTCTCGCTTTTTCCTTTCTGTTCCTCTATTTACTTCTTCTGCTTCCTTTTCTCTAGCATCTCATTCATTCTATTTCTCTAATTCTCTCTACCCCTCTTTTTTCCTCTCTCGCCAAATAAATTTTAACTCTTCGAACTTTTTTGTGACCCTCAACAGCTTAGACCATCTGAAAGTAAAGCGCTTTAATTCTTTTTTTTGTTTTCCACTCTCGGCAGTCTATTTTATTGTTTTCTATTACTCTCTACTAGACTTTGTCTTGCTTATACTTTTACCTCTTTTTTCATGCATGCATGTCTCTTTTCCTCTCACTTATTTTTGATTTCTCTCATTTTCTCTCTCTTTCTCTCTCTCTTGCTCTCGTCTGTGTATCTCTCTCCTCCTTTCAATTTCCGAATGCCCCTCCCTCTCGACTTTCCCTTTTTCATTACATCATGCATTAAGCTCTAATTTTGGCATTTGTCTTTGTACTCTTGAGAGACGTGTGAGCATTCCGCTAAGTCACCATTTGTTTGTCTCCGATTTAATGCACTTGTTGCCAAATTTCGATGTTTTTGCTTTTTTCGCTGTTTTTTGTTAAAAAAACATTGTACTCTCACCTGGTTATTTCTTTCTTCTGCATCTGTAAGAGAATTGGATGGAGAGTATTAGATTCTTGCAGGGATCCGTTTTGGCATGAATGGAAGAGAAGATGAAAAAGTGTGAGAAGACGACAAAAGTAAAGAGTTTCTGAGTATATATGTATATATATATATAAGATAAATATGCATACTAGATAGAAGGGCGAAGTGAGAATATAACGCAATCGGTAAGAATAAAGAAGCACATGGGCTACACTATTTCGGCTTTCCATGTTCAGTCTAAAGTTAATTTTTTCAGTAAGAGTGTAGAATTTTAGTAAACTTTTTTTTGCTAGATGACAGTGAAATCTATGAAAACAGAGGTTTTGTTACGGAAAATAACATTCAAGTTAAAAACTCATTCACTGATAGAGCTGAATAAGTGTGGTTGAATATAGCCCTCCCTATGACTGAAAATATATGCTACTCCTCAATGAGTACAACCAAATATATGCTACTCCTCAATGAGTACAACCAAATATATGCTACTCCTCAATGAGTACAACCAAATGTTCTTCTCTATCTACATAATATATGCTACTCCTCAATGAGTACAACCAAATGTTCTTCTCTATCTACATGTATTTTCAAAAGCATCGCTTTTTCCTTCATAAATATCTCAAAACCCTCAAAATTTATCAGAGTGTACCCCTCGACTCTAATGGGTATTAGTGAAACACCACTATAAATCTTTTCCCTAAAGGATCATCTCCAAACGCATATTTGCATCTTTTTTTAAATGTCCGTACTCACTCGCTAGCGTTTTGGCCTCTGCTAACTCAGTCTTCCCGAAGGCAGGTTTTTTTATAAAAGGTCTGATAGTTTATGAAAAAAGTTTTTGCCAAAAATTCTTTCTTGTATTTTTTGTTGTCAAAATTAAAACGAGAGTGAACACATGGTTCTTTTTAGGTGAGAAAAAGTACATATAATCAGATTATAAGTGAGAAAACACATATAAACAAAACGTTGGTTTTTACAGAGAAAAAAGAGAGAAGGTAAAAAACACGGAAAATTGAGAAGAAACGCTTGAAAAAGAAAAAAAGAGAGGGATGCTGGACTAGAGAGACAAGATGTGAGGTTAGAAGATGAATATGGGAAGGGAAGCTCAGTAAGAAAAAAAATCGAATCCAAGAAAAAGCAGAGGAAATCTTGTAGGTATCTTACAAGAAAATGGAAGACAAAATAAAAGAAGGATTGATGAAAAGACAATTGTTTTTTCCTATTTTCCTAGTCTTATCCTATTTTTTGAAAGGATGATTTATTATTCGCTTTCTCTTTTTCTCTTACTTACTCTCTCACTATCTCTGACACTTTCTGTTTCTCTCTCCCTTACTCTCTTCCTTACTCTCTCCCTTTTTCTCTTACTTTCTCTTTCTCTCTCCCTTTCTCTCTCACTTTCTCTTTCTCTCTCCCTTACTCTCTTTTTTCTCTCACTTTCTCTTTCTCTCTCCCTTTCTCTCTCACTTTCTGTTTCTCTCTCCCTTTCTCTCTCACTTTCTCTTTCTCTCTCCCTTACTCTCTTTTTTCTCTCACTTTCTCTTTCTCTCTCCCTTTCTGTTTCTCTCTCCCTTTCTCTCTCACTTTCTGTTTCTCTCTCCCTTTCTCTGTCACTTTCTCTTTCTCTCTCCCTTACTCTCTTTTTCTCTCACTTTCTCTTTCTCTCTCCCTTTCTCTCTCACTTTCTGTTTCTCTCTCCCTTTCTCTCTCACTTTCTGTTTCTCTCTCCCTTTCTCTCTCACTTTCTCTTTCTCTCTCCCTTACTCTCTTTTTTCTCTCACTTTCTGTTTCTCTCTCCCTTTCTCTCTCACTTTCTGTTTCTCTCTCCTTTTCTCTCTCACTTTCTGTTTCTCTCTCCCTTTCTCTCTCACTTTCTCTTTCTCTCTCCCTTACTCTCTTTTTTCTCTCACTTTCTCTTTCTCTCTCCCTTTCTCTCTCACTTTCTCTTTCTCTCTCCCTTACTCTCTTTTTTCTCTCACTTTCTCTTTCTCTCTCCCTTTCTCTCTCACTTTCTGTTTCTCTCTCCCTTTCTCTCTCACTTTCTGTTTCTCTCTCCCTTTCTCTCTCACTTTCTCTTTCTCTCTCCCTTACTCTCTTTTTTCTCTCACTTTCTCTTTCTCTCTCCCTTTCTCTCTCATTTTCTGTTTCTCTCTCCCTTTCTCTCTCACTTTCTGTTTCTCTCTCCCTTTCTCTCTCACTTTCTCTTTCTCTCTCCCTTACTCTCTTTTTTCTCTCACTTTCTCTTTCTCTCTCCCTTTCTCTCTCCCTTTCTCTCTCACTTTCTCTTTCTCTCTCCCTTACTCTCTTTTTTCTCTCACTTTCTCTTTCTCTCTCCCTTTCTCTCTCACTTTCTGTTTCTCTCTCCCTTTCTCTCTCACTTTCTCTTTCTCTCTCCCTTTCTCTCTCACTTTCTCTTTCTCTCTCCCTTACTCTCTTTTTTCTCTCACTTTCTCTTTCTCTCTCCATTTCTCTCTCATTTTCTGTTTCTCTCTCCCTTTCTCTCTCACTTTCTGTTTCTCTCTCCCTTTCTCTCTCACTTTCTCTTTCTCTCTCCCTTACTCTCTTTTTTCTCTCACTTTCTCTTTCTCTCTCCCTTTCTCTCTCACTTTCTCTTTCTCTCTCCCTTACTCTCTTTTTTCTCTCACTTTCTCTTTCTCTCTCCCTTTCTCTCTCACTTTCTGTTTCTCTCTCCCTTTCTCTCTCACTTTCTGTTTCTCTCTCCCTTTCTCTCTCACTTTCTGTTTCTCTCTCCCTTACTCTCTCCCTTTTTCTCTTACTTTCTCTTTCTCTCTCCCTTTCTCTCTCACTTTCTCTTTCTCTCTCCCTTTCTCTCTCACTTTCTCTTTCTCTCTCCATTTCTCTCTCATTTTCTGTTTCTCTCTCCCTTTCTCTCTCACTTTCTGTTTCTCTCTCCCTTTCTCTCTCACTTTCTCTTTCTCTCTCCCTTACTCTCTTTTTTCTCTCACTTTCTCTTTCTCTCTCCCTTTCTCTCTCACTTTCTCTTTCTCTCTCCCTTACTCTTTCTCTCTCCCTTTCTCTCTCACTTTCTGTTTCTCTCTCCCTTTCTCTCTCACTTTCTGTTTCTCTCTCCCTTTCTCTCTCACTTTCTGTTTCTCTCTCCCTTACTCTCTCCCTTTTTCTCTTACTTTCTCTTTCTCTCTCCCTTTCTCTCTCACTTTCTCTTTCTCTCTCCCTTACTCTCTTTTTTCTCTCACTTTCTCTTTCTCTCTCCCTTTCTCTCTCACTTTCTGTTTCTCTCTCCCTTTCTCTCTCACTTTCTGTTTCTCTCTCCCTTACTCTCTCTCTCTTTTTTCTCTCACTTTCTGTTTCTCTCTCCCTTTCTCTCTCACTTTCTGTTTCTCTCTCCCTTTCTCTCTCACTTTCTGTTTCTCTCTCCCTTACTCTCTCCCTTTTTCTCTTACTTTCTGTTTCTCTCTCCCTTTCTCTCTCACTTTCTCTTTCTCTCTCCCTTACTCTCTTTTTTCTCTCACTTTCTCTTTCTCTCTCCCTTTCTCTCTCACTTTCTGTTTCTCTCTCCCTTTCTCTCTCACTTTCTGTTTCTCTCTCCCTTACTCTCTCTCTCTTTTTTCTCTCACTTTCTGTTTCTCTCTCCCTTTCTCTCTCACTTTCTGTTTCTCTCTCCCTTTCTCTCTCACTTTCTGTTTCTCTCTCCCTTTCTCTCTCACTTTCTCTTTCTCTCTCCCTTACTCTCTTTTTTCTCTCACTTTCTCTTTCTCTCTCCCTTTCTCTCTCACTTTCTGTTTCTCTCTCCCTTTCTCTCTCACTTTCTGTTTCTCTCTCCCTTTCTCTCTCACTTTTTGTTTCTCTCTCCCTTTCTCTCTCACTTTCTGTTTCTCTCTCCCTTTCTCTCTCACTTTCTCTTTCTCTCTCTCTTACTCTCTTTTTATCTCACTTTCTCTTTCTCTCTCCCTTTCTCTCTCACTTTCTGTTTCTCTCTCCCTTTCTCTCTCACTTTCTGTTTCTCTCTCCCTTTCTCTCTCACTTTCTGTTTCTCTCTCCCTTACTCTCTCCCTTTTTCTCTTACTTTCTCTTTCTCTCTCCCTTTCTCTCTCACTTTCTCTTTCTCTCTCCCTTTCTCTCTCACTTTCTCTTTCTCTCTCCATTTCTCTCTCATTTTTTGTTTCTCTCTCCCTTTCTCTCTCACTTTCTGTTTCTCTCTCCCTTTCTCTCTCACTTTCTCTTTCTCTCTCCCTTACTCTCTTTTTTCTCTCACTTTCTCTTTCTCTCTCCCTTTCTCTCTCACTTTCTCTTTCTCTCTCCCTTACTCTCTTTTCTCTCTCCCTTACTCTCTCTCTCTTTTTTCTCTCACTTTCTGTTTCTCTCTCCCTTTCTCTCTCACTTTCTGTTTCTCTCTCCCTTTCTCTCTCACTTTCTGTTTCTCTCTCCCTTACTCTCTCCCTTTTTCTCTTACTTTCTCTTTCTCTCTCCCTTTCTCTCTCACTTTCTCTTTCTCTCTCCCTTACTCTCTTTTTTCTCTCACTTTCTCTTTCTCTCTCCCTTTCTCTCTCACTTTCTGTTTCTCTCTCCCTTTCTCTCTCACTTTCTGTTTCTCTCTCCCTTACTCTCTCTCTCTTTTTTCTCTCACTTTCTGTTTCTCTCTCCCTTTCTCTCTCACTTTCTGTTTCTCTCTCCCTTTCTCTCTCACTTTCTGTTTCTCTCTCCCTTTCTCTCTCACTTTCTCTTTCTCTCTCCCTTACTCTCTTTTTTCTCTCACTTTCTCTTTCTCTCTCCCTTTCTCTCTCACTTTCTCTTTCTCTCTCCCTTACTCTCTTTTTTCTCTCACTTTCTCTTTCTCTCTCACTTTTTGTTTCTCTCTCCCTTTCTCTCTCACTTTCTGTTTCTCTCTCCCTTTCTCTCTCACTTTCTCTTTCTCTCTCTCTTACTCTCTTTTTATCTCACTTTCTCTTTCTCTCTCCCTTTCTCTCTCACTTTATGTTTCTCTCTCCCTTTCTCTCTCACTTTCTGTTTCTCTCTCCCTTACTCTCTCACTTTCTCTCTGTGTCTCAATCATCTCTGCTATCCTGATGATCTGGTTTTACCTATTTATTCTATTTCCAGCTTCAACATTTTTTCAAAAATTAATAGTTTCAGAGCAAACATGAAAAGAACAAGAAAACAGGACAATATATGTGAGCTCTGATATTTGCTGGTTCTATCTGAACCTCGTATTCTCATGATGTCATTATTGAAGAAAATGATTTTGCTGAAGTGGAGTTTGTTATACACGGAGAGTGTAAGTATGTACTTTGATGGAGTAGTTCATAGCGAGGTACCGATAGAGAGAGAGAGAGAGAGAGAGAGAGAGAGAGAGAGAGAGAGAGAGAGAGAGAGAGAGAGAGAGAGAGAGAGAGAGAGAGAGAGAGAGAGAGAGAGAGAGAGAGAGAGAGAGAGAGAGAGAGAGAGTTTAAGAGAGAAAAGAGGAGGGAAAAGCAGTAGAGATACAAAGAAGAAAAAAGTCAGAAAAAGATTACAGGAAAGAAAGCAAATGAGTCTCTTCACCTTAACATAAAAAGAATAATAATGAGGATGAAAGAGTGAGAAAGAAAGGAAAAAGAATCCTGGGAAAGATAGTACGGATCTTGTTACGGCCCCGTTTTCTTGCGCGGAAGATTCAAATGGTCCGGAAAAACGCAGGGCTGATAAATATATTTTAGTTAAGTCTAAAAAAGAGCCGAAGGCTCATAAGAGAGAGAGAGAGCGAACCTACTGTTTATTTGGGGTACCTAATATTAAATAGGATACTCTAAAAAAGATCGGAAAATAGATTTACATTGAAGTCTTACTGAGAGTGAATTCAGAATAAGTCATTTGAGAAATTACAGTTAAAAAGAGGAACTCAGCAGTGGTTAAGTTAGTATAAGTTAAAATTAGCTAGCTAGAATCGAAGTAGATTGTCCTATATGAAAAAGTCACAGAAAAGTCATTAGAACAGTGACTTTGGTGACTGTAGAGTCATCGCTTGCAGGCCTACAAGCCGAGTGAACAAGCAGCAGTATGGTAGACGCAACAGAAGGATGGGTCATTGGGGGGGGGAAGGTTTGGTCCTGAGTCAGAAAAAATCACAAATTGAATGTGGAAAATGTTTTTTTTAAAAGTCAAAGATGAACGTTAGTAGCTGATGAAGTTCAAAGTGTTTTTTGCGCAAAAATATAGGATTTCCACGCAGACATCACAATAAACTAATTTTAAGAAATAACTTGGTTGATTTAAACAATCTTATCTTGAACAGAAAGCTTAACTTTTTTCGGAACCTTTCAAATTGACACAACTTTTCTATATGACGAAAAAAAACTGATTGGTTCAAGAAGATTTTAGGTCATCGACCCTTTAACAATTGCTCTGAGAGTTCCCATTTATGAAACAGTGTAATGGAGTGAGTCAAGCAAGAAATCTGGAATAAAAGACAGGCGGGATGTTTCTGATGATGACTTTGAAGATTGGGATGAATTGGTTGTGATGAATATTAATTCTTCTCAGATATGAATATTAATATTTAATAACATAGAGGAGATATATTTCATGTTGTGCAGTCCTCGAGGGCTCACTCAAAAATTATCACTTCATCCTGTCATGTTTCGTTATCTTCTTTTCATTTTATTTTAGTTTTTCTCAGGACTTCTTATTGCACCCTCGCGTGTACTATGTATTACTCTGTGTTTATTTCTTTTTTATCTTTGTTTCTTCTCAATTATATTCCATTTCATCTTGTTCATCTCCTCTTTGTTCCCCGTCCACTTTTATCTTATCGTCTTCGTTTCTTTCCATCCTCTATCTGTTTTTTCTCTCACGTTCTCCCTTCTTTCCTTCTCTTTCTTTTTCTCTTCTCTCTCACCTGCGCTTTTCTTTCTCTCTCTCTCTCTCTCTCTCTCTCTCTCTCTCTCTCTCTCTCTCTCTCTCTCTCTCTCTCTCTCTCTCTATCTCTCTCGGATCACTCTCTCTTTCTTGACTCTCAACTACGCTCTTCAGTTTGGCCATGTTCTTAATACCTTTTACAACTTTTCTCTCACTCTATCATTTCTCTTCTTCTCTTGATTATTACTTCTGAATCCTTTTTACTTTCTCCCTTTCTCTTTCTCTCTTTTTCTCTCTCTTTCTCTTTCGCACTCAGCAGAATTCTCTCATTCAACGTATAACATATGCTTTGCCTTCTTCACAACTTCCTTTGTGTCTATCACAGCTACAACATGTGTTCATCCTTTTTCTAATCTCTTATCTTTTATTTTCTCCCGCTGGAATCACATCTTTCTAATCCATTACTACATGATTATTCTGAATGAGGCCTAGATGTGTTCGAAAAGCACTTTTTAGTTTTTCATCGTTTGGCCATTGAGTACTGCAATAATAGCCTTTCTAAGCCTCATCTTTCAAAAACTGTCGTTTCTAATTAGTAACTATGAATGTACTCAATCGCATTGACCGTGATCTAAGCTATCATTAAAAATCTCTCTTTCAGAACCATTTATGTTACTTTATCTTTGTATTCTATGTAGAATGGAATGATTACAAGAAATTATGGAAAAGTTTTCATGTATAATGGTCATAACAAAAATAGCAAAGCAGGAGCAAAAAGTACCTCGTCGAAGTGGTTTTTGCTTTAGATTACTACGAAGGAGCCTTTGAAGAGCGTCAGCCCATACTCGGGTCGCCTTCACTCTGGGACAGAAACCCCAACTCAAGGGCGGGTCCCGCACAAGGGAGGACTTCTTTCTGTGAGAGACACCCCAATCAGAGGTGCATCCCCAACCAAGGAAGCTCTCCCTTTTTTCAGCGGAACCCCAACCAAAGGGGCAACCCTGGCCAGGTGCGTTTCTCAGAAATTTTCGAGCGGATATTTGTATATAGAAACAAACTTTTCCCTTAGAATAAACTTTCTCTGTGAAAAAATCCATTTGATATCTGAAAAATACCAACAAAACAAACAAAAACTCAACCGAACGAGTAAACTTTGATGCGTCAATCAATGTTAAGAAAAAGTAATGAATAAAAAAAATTGATCTTAAGAAAAAGTATTATAAAAACAATGTAACCGATACATAAACTCTCTTTTTCTCAAGTACTTTTAAACAATAAGATTTGATGTTTTTCTCCTTGTCAGTCATTGGAAATGATGATTTTCCACCGTTTAAAGCGGCTTTAAGGTCTGTCCCACCTTTTATTTATCAAGCTCCAGTTTACGGTGTTCATTTTCATCAAATTCTCACGAATTAGGTAATTTTAAGCCTCGTTTTCAAAAACTTTTCTAACTAGCTAAATTTCAAACTAGCAAAATAAATTTTGATTTTTTGAAACTCATTTTTTAAACAAGTTTAATCGTATAAACTAGGAAAACATTCACATGATTGACAGATTTTTAAAAGTATTGTAATTAAAACAACAGTCCCAGTCGTGTTTTGGTGACTTGTAGTATGATTTATAAAAAAAACATATAATGATTTTGTATGTATACAGTCGTGAAGTTGTCTCGTTAACTGACTAAGAACTGGTAATGCCGCCACCCACTTTATTTATGTTTTCTTCTTCTCTCCTTTGTACATTCAACACGTTTCAACACGTTTCGTACCGTTGTATAACTGTTTTTATTTTGTTTAGATATGTACATTTTTTCTGTTGTTGTTCGACCTTTTCCTAAGTTCTTTTTTTATTTCAGTATTCTCATGACGGAAACTACTAAAAAATTTTCGACTAAAACCTTTTCGTTTGGAACTTCACTTGCTGTTGCTGAACTTTTGTTAATAATCTTGGTTTTTAATTCAATTGCCATGCTTTTACAGCGGTTAATTTAGTGACTAACAAATTTTGATGACTTTGGTGACTTTTACAGCCATCAAATTGGTGACTAACAAGCAAAAGAAAGCTCTTCCTTTAGCAATTCAATTCTAATGTTTGTTTCCATGCGAATAATTGAGTGGAGGAGAAAATTAAAGGAAAGGGAAAAAACTGTCACAAGAGTTTATTAAAACTGTCATAGGAGCTTATTAGCGATGTCACAAGAGTTTATTAAAACTGTCATAGGAGCTTATTAGCGATAGGAATTCTGAAGAGATGAGAGAATGAATGAAAAATTCATGAATGAGTTAATCAATAAATTACGTATAATTTAGCAGCAGTTCATTCCTCCGTACTACGAGGCGATGGCGATAGCAGCCGGCGTGCCTTCATCGCCCTCCTCTTCCGCTCTACCTGTCATTCTGCGGCCAAATCCTGAGTCAGACTATTGCTCATGGGAATACCCATTCTCAGCTCACTAACCTAGACCGTTGTTTCACGAGAATGTTACGCTACCTCTAGATACTGAGTCTTTTTTGAACTTCTCTTAAACTTTATTTGAATTATTTGAAACTTTTTATTATCAAAGTCTTTGATTTGTCTACAAAGTATTGAGCAGAGAAGTTAGAACAATGTTCGAGCAATACGACATCATTGTGCTCACTTTCTTTTGCGTGTTTTTTTCTTTTGCGTGTTTCGAAATAGCTGAATTAGACATGTCCAATAACCAGAGAGAAAAAAACAAGCAATTTGATGGTGAATGCAAGAGTTGCTAAGACAGCAAGTTATTCGTAGATCATTAAGTTTTTTTAAAATTTTTTTTTCATTTCTTCATTCCAAGCACATGAGATATCATGAAAACACAAACAAAAACAATGTTAAATGCATGGACTTTCTTCTAAGTGGCGGTATTTAGGGGTTGCGGTATAGATGAAAAAAGGGGGGAGGGTGATATACTTAAAATCGACAATTATATTAGTCATTAACGAAAGGTTTAGGTAATATCTTTTCAGTAGGCAGAGATAATAATTGTTTTTTTAAAACTAGCAGTATTAGGTGTACTGACGAACTCAAAAGGTAATGAATTCCATACTGATAGCTGGCGAGAAACACATGTAGAAATAGAACATTTGCTAAGTTGGTTAGAGAAAGCAGATAAATATAGGACTTCAGTCACAGAATTATGCTGTACCAGTTTGCAATGAAGTTTATGACTTTAGGAAACCCGATCTGTCTTTAAGTTTATCGAAAATGTTTTTTTCTTTGTAGCTCGTTAGTTTGTCTTTAATTTTTTAAAAACAAAACGGTGTTTTTCTTGAGGGAAGTCATAGTTTATTCAAGATTAGAATAGAGTGTGAATAAGAATGATTTTCACTACAAAGTTTCAATTGGGTCAACATCTTTAAACTTAATCCAATCTCACCCCTTTTACCCGAACTCAGAAAGTTGCGATATAATCTAAAAGACAATTTTGGTTAAAGTTTGGCTCGGCGGGCGCAGAACGTAGAAGTGGAGGGGGAAGCGGAGGGCATCAACTGCTCGCCTTGCTGCGATGATGATAACATACGGTAAGGACAGTCAGCTTTGATACGGTAGAGACAACCAGCTTAGTCTTTTTTCTCTTTTAGTTCTCTTTCTTTCTCTCCGTATCACTTATTTCCGCTTCTCTCTTCGTTTCTTCCTCTCTCTTAAACCTTCTCTCTTTCTATCGTCTTCGAGTCCATAGACATATTTGTTTCCTTCGTAACATTTCTTCACTAATAATGTAATAATGTTGTTTTTTTGCAGAAGAACGTCTCGAGCCATCTTCCTGGGACAGATCCTGTCTTTATGCTTGGTCGGGACTGGTGTCAGTAGCCAATTACTCGCTAATCAAGGGGTCTCTACGCCAACTGGTTAGTAATCCCCTTTATTCTCTTTCTGGGTTTCACATATCAGTTATCAAGTGAATTCAACTAGCCGAGGGTTCAG
This sequence comes from Allodiplogaster pararmata, assembly GCA_964056735.1. Lineage (NCBI taxonomy): Eukaryota > Metazoa > Nematoda > Chromadorea > Rhabditida > Diplogasteridae > Allodiplogaster > Allodiplogaster pararmata. Next base: position 24,157,193 of record OZ057407.1, on the reverse strand, counting down.
TTTAATCCCAGAAAGACTAGCAAACACTAGTATTAATAAAAGACATTTGTAGTTTGAAAGAATCTTTCTAATAATATAGAATGAAATGTTTCCGATGAAGGATACTAACTTGATGACAACAATGTCAAATGTAACGGGAAAGCTATTTTCGATTTAAAAATCAATACGATAAGCTCTGAATTTTTGTGGATGACAATGAACTAAGCTCTTGAACATTTAAAATCGGGTGACACCTTTTTAGAGAACTTTGAAACTAATCAAATATAAATTGATTGATCTGCTTGTCATCGTATGCAAATTTGATCATGTATGTTTATCAAGATATAATAAAATATGTTTTAAAGTTTTTTAATTGTAAGTTTTCAGCTCAAGCATTCACAAACTACTTCTTATTGTGCTTCGCCTACGGGACAGCTCTTTCTTGCAGAACAACCGATGATGGATTGATAACAGTAAGCTTTCTTTGCTACTTCATACATAATTTTATTTCGACCTCTCAAGTATAGAAAATTTTCACAATACGAATAATGTTGTCTGCCTTCTTGAGCTCAAAATAATGTTGTCTGCCTTCTTGAGCTCAAAATAATGTTGTCTGCCTTCTTGAGCTCAAAATAATGTTGTCTGCCTTCTTGAGCTCAAAATAATGTTGTCTGCCTTCTTGAGCTCAAAATAATGTTGTCTGCCTTCTTGAGCTCAAAATAATGTTGTCTGCCTTCTTGAGCTCAAAATAATGTTGTCTGCCTTCTTGAGCTCAAAATAATGTTGTCTGCCTTCTTGAGCTCAAAATAATGTTGTCTGCCTTCTTGAGCTCAAAAAATACATCTTCTAAGACATTTTCAGAAAAAAAGGGCTTTTTCAATGGCGCAATACAACGAATTTGGCTATCATTGTTATGTTCAATGAATTTTCTCACGAAATTTGACCTATTTATGTTTAGATGAGAAAATTAACTGAATAGTTAGATAAGATTACAACTAATTATGTAATAACATATTCTCGTATTGAGGTGATGCGTCGTCGAGGCTGGAAATATTTTCTGCTTGCCATCATTGATGTGGAGGCCAACTTCATGATTGTTTATGCATATCAATTCACCAATATGACGAGTGTTCAAGTGAGCGATTTCACTGTCACTGAGATGTCACTGTCACTGAGATGTTTAATATCTTGTTTCAACAATATTTTTCTCTTTCTCTTGCTTTCTGTCTACTACTTTTCATTTCTGTCATTGTTTTCTTGATCGCATTTTCTCTGTCTCTAATTCTTGCTCTTTCCCTTTTCTATATTTTCTATCTCTTATACTTCTTACCTTTTTTATCTTGTTTTTTCAAAAAAAAACTTAGTTTTTTTTTTCTTCAAAAAAACAATTTTCAGCTGCTAATCTAATGTCGGATTTCCAAGTTTTACGTCGCGCTGTTGAAAAAGGTTGCGAACCAATTCTAGCCGCTACATATGTAAATAGTATTGTACTTATATGAAGCAATATGTAAATATGGTTCGCATCACTGACTAAGTTCAAATACGTCAATCACAGAGCAATTCGTTGCTGTGCTTGCAGTTGTTAGACTGCTCGACCATCCCGATGGTTCTGCTGCTCTCGTGGCTCTTTCTTTCCGTCCGTTATCTCATTTCCCACGTCGTGGGAGTTTGCATTTGCCTTCTCGGCATTGCCTGTGTCATATGGGCGGATATCCTTGATGGGAAGGGTCAAACTGGAGGTTTCTCTATCTTTTATATTAATTGCCTCTTCTAACTTTCATCTTTATTAAAGGAACTCTCTCTCTCGTTTGTTATCTTCTCTTCTTTCTTTTGTTTTTTCTTATCTTTCTATACGTTAAACTCCTAATGTAATGTCTGAATCCAAAGTTTCACGCATATACATAATATGTATTATTATGCAACCACCGAAACGTGAAACATAAATCCGCAAACAAATAGTTGAAAATGAACATTAAAATATGGTTGGGACTCAACTGAGTGCGAAAAAGGCTGTGTACTCCTTCACTAAAGTCGACTCTAATCCGAAATCTCTTCAGCCAAGATTCGTTTTCATTCAGATTGTTCAGGTGATAAGCGGTTCATAGGAGACGTACTATGTCTCGGAGGCTCAGTTTTGTACGCAGTGGGCAACGTGAGTGAGGAGTTTTTGGTGAAGCAGCACTCCAGAGTGGAGTATCTGGGCATGATTGGCTTCTTCGGTACACTCATCTCAGGCGTGCAACTGTCAGTTCTTACTTTCATAGTCATTTTATAACAATAACGATGCCATTCTGGTTTCGTAATGTCATTTCCTGTGAAAACCGTTTAAATTGTCGGTTAATATAATACAATAATAATTATAACATAAACCTTTGAAAACCTTTACTGATTTTGGCAAGCCTAATTGAGTATTCTCAACGTAAAATAGTAAGATACTATTCAGGGCGCTTTTGGAACATCAACAACTCGCTTCTATTCGATGGAACCAAGGAATCATACTATCATATCTGCTATTCGCCGTTTCCATGTTAGCCGAAAGAGCGTGAGAGATAAAGAAAGTGAGAGCGGAGAGAGAGACAGAAGAGGAAAGAAAGAGAGGGAAAAAGAAAGCGAGAGAGGGAAAGAGAAAAGGGGAAGCAAGACAGAGAAAAGAAGAAGAAAAAATAGGGGAAAGAGAGAGAGAAAAAGAGAGGGAGAAATAAAGAGAAAGGGGGAAGAATAGAGAGGAAGAAGGAGAGAGAGGAGGAGGATGCAAGAGAGAGAGAGGACATAAAGAGAGAGAGAGGGAAAAAGAAAGAAAGACAAAAGAGAGAAGAAAAGGAATGTTGTCTAATTGACTCGAAGTTTTCAAAAAAGGCAATTGGTTCTAGACGGCTCAAGGTCACAAATAAAAGAATAGTTTTTTTTTAATATTGAAAATATATAAGAAAAAAGTATTAGTTTTTTATTTTAGTGGCTTATTGGTTTGTAAAATCGTAATTCAAAAAGATCATATATGTATGTATTTGTAAAATCAATCACGCAAGATATATTTGTAAAATCAATCATGTAAGAGGGTATTGTAATAACCGCGAAATTATATTTACCACCTTGAAAATGGAATAACAACAAAAAGCAGGGTTTCAGGTTCATATTCTACTCGGTGGTGACTGTGTTCATGCAAAGAACATCCGCTCTGATGTTCAACTTGGTCACCCTGTCGAATGACTTCTATTCTCTTCTCTTCTCTCTCTTTGTCTTCAAAGAACATGTTAATCTAATTCTAATAAAATAATTCAGAAATTTGAATGATTTGAATAGAAAATGTATGTTGTGGTACTATTTAAATAGGAAAGTTCAGAAAAAAATATTTGAAAATCAATCGGAGGATCAATCAATAAATTTCCAATTATGAAGCTTTAAAATTTTTCATTGTTTTTGGGTTTCACATAATCAATGAAGTAGTAAATATTCAAAATCTGCTTAATCATTTAGCTAGATTATTTGAATTTTACCCCAAAGTAAGGCATTTCGGCCTCTTCTTACAATTTCCTATTTTATTGCTTTTAGTGTTGTCTTCTGCGAAAAATGCCTCATAGAGACTTGTTCCGCAGTAGTGCTTTTGAATTCTTCGATCAAGCCAATAGTTCTTATATTTCTATGACCAATATGAAGTGAAAAGTTGAATTTTCTTCCCAAAAATGTCATTGTCCCAAAAAAATATTGAAAATTCACGAGGGGAATTTTATAGTTCCACTGGTTGTATTTCATCTCGTTCTTCATAGTCCTCGCGGGAAGCATCATATACTCCTTGCGAGAAACCGAAAGGTTTGTTTTACGTTCTCCTACTTCTGTAAATGTACATTTCGAAAAAATTGAAGCTGTGAATAGCAGAAAAAGTATTTTATTTTTACCAGTTTGGATTCAAAAATTTCTTTCACAAGTTTAATCCACTTTTGATATCGAGTTTTTTCATAGACTCGAAAGGATCTCAAAAACGAGGCGATAAATACAGTTGTGTAAATGTTGTGTAATATAGTTGTAAATGTTGTGTGATACAAACGATACAGTTGTTTTATACAAATGAGGCGATGTATAACTTACGAAGAGTCTTCGCTAACATACATAGTTCAGGCAAAGGGCTACAAAAATGATAAGCACTGACTGAACAGCCTTCCACTATCTTGTTTTACCAATATATCTTCTTGATATACCGCTTAGAGTTAAAACTTCCTACATTCTAAAGGAACCACGAAAACTTTCTGTGAGAAGCCTAATTACTTCATATTCTGTTCATATTCATCTTGGGTATTTATATTTGGTATTGGGTATTGGGTATTGGGTATTCATATTGGTACTTCATATTCATCTTGGGTATTTATATTTGGTATTGGGTATTGGGTATTCATATTGGTACTTCATATTCATATTGGGTAGTAGAAATGAAGAGCAAGTAGATAAACATCACTAATAATATTTGGCAAACAAATTAACGATTTTTTGAAGAAGTTGTTAAGTTTTGTGTTACTTCTTGATCGTTTGCTCAGAAAAAAGACAGAGAGTGGCTTTTAATTTCTGAGTTGAAACACTGTTGCCTCCTACCTTCTCAGGGTCCTTTTCATTTTAACTGCCTTGCCTGTTATTTGCTGACCCTGATTCCTTATCTCTTGTAGTTTTAAGTTTTGCATTTAAAATTTACAAAACTTTTAGAGCAACTCCTAAAAATTGTAGTTTTGTTTACAGAAAGGAACGCTTTTGAGTTTGAGCGACGACCCTTTCCTCTTAATTTTCTATTATCATACTGCACTCTATTTTAATAGTAAAATAATGATTACGGTTTCTTTCTCCTGTTTATCATTCTTTCTGCATTTATTTATTAATTTTTTTCTTTCAGCAGTTTTCGGCATGTCTGTCTCTTCCTTTAATTCTCTGTATATATTTATGTCTCTATGTACTTTCTTGACTCTTAGTTGGCATTATGCAAGAATCACGCGCGAATAAAGCGTGATGTATATACATATGTAACTCTGTTCCTCTCTATATTTCTCTCTCTCTCTCTCACTTTCATTTTCTCTCTTTTGCTTTCTCGCTCTCGCGGACTCTCTCAATGATTGCAGGAGAGATGCAGAGGAGCCTCGTCGGGTGTGTCCGTGCCTCTTCGTTTGCTGCTGTTGCTGCAATTGCTGTTTCGAGAACGACGGCAGCAGTTCGCACGGCTCCGTCCAAATTAGTCCGAACCCGCCAGGAAGGCCGCCGAATAGCAACCTCCGAGACCCTCGCTACTGCCCGCTTCATGGGAGACCCGATGCGCAACTCAACGGTCCCATCTCCTATCAAATGACCCAAAACAACGGCGGCTTTTTGCAACCTAGGTAGAGAAAATTTAGGGCCTCTATTGTTCGATAGGACCGGTCTTCCGAAATCCCTCAGAACAAGAAGACTCCTGAGTTTTGAGGTCCCTAGTAGGTATTCCATTCCCTTGACTACATTCCTATTTACCTAGATTTCTGATGATATAAAATTTTGTTCCGGTGATATTTACATTCCTCTCTTTCTACGAAACGGGATTTGTACGAAATACCTCATTTAGGATTTTTTGTTGTTGTGAAACATTGCTAAACGTATTTTATAAGGTTGTCAAAGGGTTTTTCCACAGCATCTTTCTCAGATTTTTTCTATTACGGTGACATACGCTCGAATGGAAAACATACAGGTTTCAGATTATTCACAAGTTAATGCTATACGATTAGGAATCTAATTTAACTTTCTTCCAAAAGAAACGAAACAGAATTATTATTCGTGAAAACCACTAACATTTACAAAGTTTTAAAGCTTATCAAATTAAGTTTGTTACACATATTCAAATGAAGTTTTTGGCATGCCCCTTTCTTTGCAAGGGGACATTAGTTATACTTACAGACATACATATGTTATAGTTCTTCTAGTTGAAGAGTAGTAAGGAATGATTTCTGTAGATAGAGAGAAATGCTATTCGGGCTCTTCACAACCAAATGCCATCTGGAACAAGTAAAAGTTGGAAGACGAGTAAGTAAAGAGTTCGAAAACATTTATGTGAACGATGGAAATGCAATGTCTATAAACCAATGGAAAACTTATCATCAGAAAAAATAAGCTTCGAAAACCTATATTTCAAAGTGCTACTTTAAAGTACTACGAAAAAGGTTACCTTGCAGAAAGTAAACTGAGCTTCCTCTTCTTTTAGCTTTTGAATGACTTCACCGGCAAGCTTATCGCACTGAAAAAAGTCTGATGATTGAGATTAATATTTAACACTCTACAAGAAAAAAAGTGACATCGGATGAGATCTGTCGTTCGCATGCAGCGAGGAGTGTGACACGGAGAACTTCTGCTATGTCGCCAGCCAGTGATGCATCTGTAAGAACTCAGTCTTGTGAATCCTTCGTTCTTTCGAATTTTATTGATTGAAACCTTTAAGATTTGCCTCTTCAGAGAGAAATAACAAACTCACGAGTTTTTGACTAATTTCAGTAACAAATAACATAGGAATGCAGTAAGTTTTTCAATGATACACTAACCGAAACGTTGCAATTTTAGCTCCATGAATGTGAGAAAAGAATAACCGCAATAGGTGCCTGGCTTATTTACGTTTCAACTAAACTTTATTTGAACAACTCATGAGTTTGTAAGGGCACCTTTTCTAAAACTATCCATAAACAATTTTATATTTTTGAGTGCTATGGTGGCAGCCAATTGACAGCTTTCTTTCATTCTCGATATGCACAGCAGTGGGTACAATTGGACGGAAATCGCGGAGGACTCGCAGTATGCTCATCCAACATGTGTCATTCCCAGATCCCTCCAAGGCTTTGTGTTAATCGGATGAAGAAAGCAAAAAATCGAAAAAGCACGCACGCTTGTACCTCGAATAAATGATGACGAGCAAGAAATAACCCCTTCAGTAACAACATGATGTTCAACGTAGAAAATGAGCACGAATGTTAGAGAAAACGCGTATTTGCTCGCTGAAGTGCTCGAATAAATCGAAAATAAATATTTGCTCGAATAAATCGCTGAAGGCTGAACGAAACGAATGATTGGTTTCCTCAGCGCCCAACATTCAGTTTGAACCTTGGTGTTTGGTGCTGTGTGTTTGACTGCAGAGTAATCCTTCTGTTTTTTTCGAAAATAACATCTGAGTTTGTCTTTTTAACGTAACTCCTACATTTTTAGTAAATACAGGGTGGGGTACAAATATGACAAAATGAATAGCAATTGAGAAAGTCTTATGAATACTCATGAGAAAACATTATTATAATAGAAATTTAGTAATATGATTCGATTCGGCGTCTTTTTTGCCGTTTTACCCCATGAAGACTTTCAGAATTTTTAGTGACGACAGTATTGAGGCGATGAATCGTTCCAGTATTTAACAAGGACATTTTTCCAGTATTCAACAAGGACTAACGAATCCAAACTTCGGTGGTGAGTAGCACATCATTCATTAAAAAATCTGTTTTTAAGTGGGCCATTTTCGAAATAGACTCTTATTTGCCATATTGGCACCGTACCCCGTATACTGGAACGTTCAACGAACCCTTGGCCAGATGAACTATTCAACGGAGCCTCATATGTATAGCAGCAAGATGGAGCCCCTTCCCATAGAAAAAGAATAGTACACCGTAAATTTTCTTGAATTCTTCATGCGGCTAGGTTAGCTGGCCTACACAGATGTTCTTAAACTCTTTGCTGCGCCATCTGAAGCCACACGTAGGTCGAATTTCGATTTTAAATACACCACAGCTTCGACCACAGCATCTGAAGAGAGCTTGGAAGGAATTTTTTTCCTTTTTTTCCTCTCCGAAATATTTCAAACTCGATGGTTTGGATGACTGCACCGGCACTGGGAAGGATCTTTACAAAGAACCGTACTGCTTCAACAGGAGCAACTCCTACAGCGAAAATTTTTCAAATTTTTTTCATCTAATCACGATCATAGATGTAGTGAAAATTGACAAAAAATTTTAAAATAATTCTTTTAAATATATCTGAGAAAAATAAATAGAACGGGGCAAAGCAAAAAAGCTAACGGTTGAGAGTGTATCTTGCCAGATGAAGTACACTTATGCAGGATTGGCAAATCAAATCGTGACGGGACCAATTCTTCTCTTCTTGTTCCTCGTTTGGTTTTTCTGAATTTAATCAACTCCAAGATTAATTGGTGGTAGAAATGATGTTTTTAAACTTTTTATTAGGGAGTCATCAATTTATATAGGGTTTCAAAGGTAGATGGTTTTAAGAACAAATAGGGTTACCCCTATTTTCTGGCTATTTATATATTATTTATAAAATACAATTCCGATTATCCCTCATTTCATGACCTAAAAAACTACGAACGCCTAACAGAACAAAAAAAGCGACCTAAGCCACATGAATTCTCCTCGTCGATTGCATGAACCACCTTGGTGAGAATGATGTTCACAGGGTTTTCCAGCATGTGAATGACAGTTCCGGTTTTCTTCGCACACTTGAATGGATCTCTGTCATTCTTGCAAAATTGAGGGAGCAGTTTGGCAGAGATTGATCCCACATTCGATTTCTGTAAATTTGGAAAACTTATTATTTGTGAATTGAACTAAAGTTCAAATTGTGAAGTTCAATTAAGTATTCGAAAAACTCACAATACTCCGCTGCAGCTGATGGATCCAATCGCATGCAAGACCGGTGGAAATGGACGAATTAGAGTCACAAATAGAAGAACAACTTTCTGTCTTTAAAGGAAGTATTTGAATTACGAGGTAAAAAAAAAACCCAAAAAGCACTCTAGAACCTTCCTTTCGATGCTTTTTTGCGCGGACTCAATAAGTATGTGAGCTGCTTTGGAGCACAAAGAAGAGTACTTTCCGGGGAGGCGTTCGCATTGGTCGTGGATCACGGAGTCTACCTACAAATTATTTAGTTAATAAATTTATAATTTAATTATTGATCGATCAAAGAAATTTCAAATCGTATCAGAAGTTATTCAAATAAACTTTTAAATTCATAGGAGGCAAGAATTTTTACAAAAATAAAGTTTAAAATTGTTTATGCAGCTGGTAGGACTATAAACTATAAACGTTCGTGCAAATTGGCTGCCCCCATAAACTTCATTCAAATAATACTTCATACAATTTCGAATATCAATAATAATAATAAAAAAATTATATAATAAATAAATAAATTGTTTTATCACACAGTGTATGATAGAGCATAAAGGGTTTTTGAGAAAATGGAATCTTATAAGATGTGAGGGTTGAAGAGGCTTCAGGGGACAATATAAGATGGTTATTTTTTAAACTGAGGTTTTTTGGGCGTCGCTACAAAGCGGCCATTTGAGAAGGACGGAGTATGAGAACATTACGACAGGGTTTATTCATCGGCGTTTCATGGCAGCCGTTCCGGGGGAAAGAGAAGAGCAAAAATGGACATTTATATGCATAGACATTTATGTAAACTAACTTGTTTTTTGTTGTTGGAAATTTCTTGCAAATGCTTTGATATTTCAACCTCGAGAAGAATGTTGTCGTGAGCAATGATTTCCCTTGCCATGAGGCACAGAGTGCATTGATCGAAACAGTGCTGCAGAAGCTTATGAGTCCTTTCATTTTTCGCATCCTTCTCCACACCGCTGGCTTTGATTTCTATAAGCTCATTCATAGCCATTTATGGTTTGCAACTAACCTACCCTACCGTTAAAAGACGGGATGATTTCATTGATTACCTGTGGTTGAAGTTGAGATAGCCGCAATGAGGGGCAAACTGGAGTATAAGAAAAGCATGGGGACAAATGTTTTGCTTTTTGATGTCTTTTGTATTGTGTGTTTCATGCTTATCAGTCACGGTCACTAATCTTTATTTACTCTTCATGCAATCACTCTCTTCAAATTAAGATTTAGTGAAAAATGATTTCCATATAAAACGTTTGAACATATAAAGATTGAATAAAAGTTGATATTTCAAGTTCGCAATGTGATCGAATAAGTTCAAGAGGTCCAATTACTAAATTTGTAAAACAATTTTTAATTCAGCTCTTTTTCTCAAACATTAAATTCTCTAAACTCAAAAATTCAAACATTAATAAAATCATACAGTATGACAAAAGTATACTTCCATTCAACAACAATTATTCACAAAATCTTGACACTAATAAACACATTACCCTTAAGTGATAGACGCCAGTTAATAACTGAGATGAGCTTTTAAGATAACTCAGTCACACATTCTTCATCGATGAGCCAAGCGGCTTCTTCTGACTTTGCTATAGGCTGCTTTTGCTGCAAGAATCCTCTTTGCAATAACTCGTCTACGGAATTTCGCTCTCTTAGACGAGAACGGAGTGGGAATCTTTCCCGCTGCGCGTTTCTTCCCATTAAACTCGGGAGATCCTCCGAGGATGTTGATGGCCACCTCGGTATCTTCGCCTTCATCACTACTGAGTAGAATAGGTGGTCCCATGTCGGAAGATCTTCTCAGAGACTCCGGCTTGACTGCATTATTGGACTGACGCATGTCGATTGCGGCTGGAATGTCATAACCTCCCCCGTCCATCTTTGCTAAGTCTTCAGAGCCGTAGCTTGGTTGAGCGAGTGAATTCTCTGATAAAGACGATCCGGCGGAGACTGAAGGCTCAGCACCATAAGAGTCGAAATTTGAAACTTCGGGACTTTCTCGGAGTAGCGGGCGCAGGGTGGGGTGGCCAACTGAAGAGTCAGAATTTCGCCCAACATCATGACTTTTGTGTAACTCTTCCTGAGCGAAGGCTGAAGAATGACTGAGGTGCTCTAAAGATGAAGCCAGGATTGAGTCAGGAAAAGAAGTTTCCGTTTCATCTTTCTCATCGACTTCCTCAACTTTGTTGTTCCAAGTGGGTACATTCTGGCTCGGAGTGTATTGCTTGGTAGCCCAGTTCGGCGTATTCTGCTGGCTCGTGGCGACGCCTTTCGTCGTCCAAGTTCGCTGATATCCTCCCGAAGGCAAATCTTCAGCAGCCTCTCCTGCAACCAGATCCCTATCAAACTTTCGTCATTCAGATCCAAACCTTGAAATTTTGTGAACTATATATTATCCTATAGTTATTCTTTGCTATTGTTCGCCCGTGAAAAGCATATCTTCAAGTCATTAGAACACTACCAAGAAACACGACTAATCCTAATGTTCTATGACAGTCTCGACTGAAATAAATTTTCTGCTCCAGAACATCAATTTTGATCTATTCGGGTTTGTATGTAAGTAGAGCTCTCATTTAAAATAAAAAATTCACTTACCTTGAAGTACAAAAAAAAACCCTTTTTGACTGTTACCGTGTTCGTATTCATTGCTGGTCGTGGGAAGAGAATATGGATTGGGAACGACGGAGCTTGCCTTCTGGTAGCTTACTTCCTCAGACTCACTTATGAAGCGATCTGCACAAAATCACTTTTGGGATCAATAAAAAAATTTTAAGTAGTGCACTCAAGCAAAAAATTTTCAAAAAAGCTAGTTGGCGAAAAAGAAAAGAAACTTTGAGGAGACAGGTCGATTTGGCCCCTTTTTGGGGGACAAGGACAGTACATTCCATCCCGACCATTCGCACCTGGGACACCCTCCTGCAAGTTTTTATATTGAACACACATTGTGTAAGATACACAGCTTCAGGTGGAAGAGTCATTGTGTAAGATACACAGCTTCAGGTGGAAGAAAATCGTGCGTTGTGGTTAAGTGAGAAAAGCCCTCGCCTAGTAATCGAAGAGTCGCGAGTTCGATTCCAATTACAAGTCTGTTTTACCAAAAAACCTTTTTTTAAAAGTTTGCTTCATTAGAACGCTTTATAGCTGTTTTGTAAATCCCAACGCGTCCAGGTCGTCCATCCAGTCCATTTTTGCCTGCAAGTCCGGGTGGTCCTGGTTGTCCGGGTGGTCCGGGGGGTCCGGGGAAAGCATCTTGACCGTTGTCTCCAGGGGGTCCTCGAGCTCCAGTGGGACCCGAATGGCCAGGAGGCCCGCGAATGCTGACTGTTCTCTCACCGTATTCTCCCGGAGGTCCACGAGGTCCAGGAGCACCGGGTCTACCTAAGGGTTGAATCAAGTTCAATGATACAAATCTGTACTTAAAAAACAAATGATTTTTTTTCGTAGGTGAATTGCGGATGATTTCAAGGGTCTCTAATGTTTAGATATATTTACTATGGGTTCCGGGTATCTCGGCACGCAAACGCGTCATGCGGATATCAATGTAAAAGAAGCGTGGGACCTTGATTAAAATAGAAAAAAATAAAAACTCACCAATTTCTCCTTGGTCACCTGCTGCCCCTTGGTCTCCATCTGGTGCGTTCTTCCCCGGTTCTCCATCTGGACCGTGATCGCCAGCTGGTCCATAGGGACCCTGCAGACCCGGTTGACCTATCCCGCCAGGAGGTCCCGGAGGGCATTTAATGCATCCGGGCTTCATATGAGTGAAGAGAACCGTGAAGCCAGGAGCTCCCGGCATCCCTTCATTGCCTCTCATTCCGTTATCTGTTGAGATGCTGGGTTATATACCGAGTTTGAGTGTATAAAAAGATAGCAAGGATTACCTCCTGGGGCTCCTGGTATGCCAGGAGGTCCACTCGGTCCTCGGGGGCAGTTCCTCGACCGTGCGGCGCAATCTGAAATGAAGCTTTGAAATGGAAGCATTCATTGCGAAAAATTAGGGGAATATGAGGATGCAACTGACTGCAAGTTCTTCGGCCATAAGAGTCATCTCTGAAGGCTTTCCTCGGATGTGGAGGTTCCATGGAAGGCATTCGGAAGGGAAGACCCCTCGAAATTACCTCACCGTCTGAGTCTAACTCCACTCCCTGAGAAAAAATGTAGTGAGATTGACGATAAGATGCATTTCAAACTTCTAGAAGGGTCGCTGATTTTCAGATAGGTTTTTAAAGTTTTTGAACGATTCTCTCATCTCCAATCATGAAAAAATCTGTTTAGATCTATTTTCAGAGTTGGAACTGATTCTTCTGATTTTTCAATATAAATGATTTGCTCTACCTCGCAAAACTCTCTCTTTTTAAACAGCTTCTAGCAGGAGAAAAACAATCCACATACATATGATAGCTATGTAATCTCGTTCGACGCTTATTATCATCGAGTTTTTCTAATTCCATTTTTGAGAATCAAAGTTCTTTTTAAATAACTTTCCAAAGTTTCTATTGCACGTGTTTGAAAAAACAGAGAACTTCGTTGGAGTTGGAGCGCAGAACCTGAGCAGGGGCGTTGAAAGGAAGAAGTTCGTGGACAAATCTTCTCCAAGGAGCTTCTCGCGGGAATCTCATATCGTCCTCCAAATGCATCATTTCCCAGGCATCGTCTGCTAGCAACTGAACAATGTTATTAGCTTCTCTCTAACACGAGTTTATCCTCTTTTCCTGCCTGACGATCATTTAGCTATGCATACACTTTAATATTGATTTCATATGCATTCGATCTCACATGGCATACTGACTGTTTCAGTGGCAGACACATGACCTAATGACAGTTGTTTCAGTGGCAGACACATGGCCTAATGACAGTTTAAGTGTCAGACACATGACCTAATGACAGTTTCTGTGGCAGACACATGGCATAATGACAGTTTCAGTGGCAGTGTTGAAGAAAATCTAGGAAAGCAAAATAAACGTTTTATGATTGACAGTAAAAAATCGAAACTAAAATATTATTGCTCAAGAACATTAAATATTCTTCTCTCTCTTTCCTGTCCCTAACCGTCTTTTCTGCTTGCTTAAAAAGTGTTTTGTGTTCCAAAGATGTGACTAGAGTTAATGAAAGGGTGAAACCTTGAACTCCCTAAGTTCACTCAAGGAACTCTGCTGGAAGGAAGATATATCGTAGGTGAGACAGAGCATCGCCACAAGTGCAGCCAACACAGCAGCTGCGCATGAAGGCAGCATGACATGTAGGAACATCTCCCAGCCAACCTCGGTCCTTATACTTAAGAGATAGAGATGTCAAATTACACTGTGAGAGAGAACAAATGACAGCACGGAAATTTGTGGTCAATATGTTTAAATCAGCGAACAGTGTATGTACAGAGCGACCAATTCTCACTTATACGTTGACAACCGTCTCAACTTATAATGTTGATATGACAAGCATATGTCACAGAGAACTCTCAAGACAGACAGCCGAGACATTAGAAAAAAACAACAAGTCAGCAAGTGAAAAGAGTAATGAAATGGGTGGTCTAATTTCAAGATAACCAGTTTTTTTCACTCGATTTCACTGAAGTTTTCTCGTTATACTCAACACAGTCAATATAATAGGATCAGAGGCGGGAAATTTTTTTTCTGTGAAGACTCGGCTCAGAGCTGGAGAATGAGATTGAAAACTAGCGTGGTTGTCGGAACGCTGTTCTCGAAAAGATGCTCAAGGATATACATATTGGGGATCGGGGTCAAATTCAGGATAGAGAAAGTTCGACAATGTCTAATACGCAACTCAATGCACAAAGGCTGTTATCATATGATTTTTTGACCGCATAAATTTAACCTCACTAAACCAAAAGAGAGAAAGAAACCTTTATGGGTTCACAGTGCAACTGGCGGGAAGCCTTTGAGAGAAAACTTTGGCGGGCGCTACTCCTAACCGTCTTCTATTCCGGCAGATTATTTCCCCTCCCCCATAACTCCTCCACTTAACAACTCGGCAATGGGCAACACAACCAGGCAGGCCTCTTCCCTGTCTTCCCATTTCTTAAGCCTCCTATTATTATTGTGCGCTGACCTGTATCCCACTAGAAAGTTCCTATACATAATTTGAGATATCCCTTTCTCTTTCCTCCTTCATCTTAGCTCGTTCTTTTTTTAGTCGCCATCGCCAAAAGCCATCTTACTTCGCCAGTACTCCCTCAATATTTTCTATCTTCTCTCTGTGGCTCCTTCTCTCTCTCTCTCTCTCTCTCACTCTCTCTCTCTCTCTCTATCTCTCTTTTTCTCTCTCTCTCTCTCTCTCTCTCTTGCTCTTTTCTGTGCATCTCTCTCTCTCTACCTGAATTTCTCTCTCCTCCATCTCTTTTCTAATTTACCTTTCTGTGTTTTCACGATTATTAAACTCTTACTTACCGTTTTTCTTCTTTCAACATCCCTCTCTTTAACAGTTTCTCTCTTCTAACATCTTCCTGTATCCTGTCAAACTCTCTCTACTGTATCTAGTTCCTTACACCTCCACCCACCTTCTCTCTGCCTTGTTTTCACGGCGAAAATGCCCCATGACAGAGAATACAAAACCTCCGACTGATTTTACAATGAATAAGAAGATGAAGAAGGTAGAAGGAAAAGAACAACTCTGCCTTGGTATTTTCATTGTCGGTGTGGTATATATAATGCAATACTCCGCTGTCACAATTACCCGGGCACTTGTCATTATGTTTGAGACTTTCACCGTCCTCTTCTTTGCGATTGCAATCAGAAAAGGTTGGCTTATTCGAGTCTTTATTGTCAAAGGATAACGTGTTCAGTGTTATCGCTAACAAGGTGGGCAGAGAGGGTTTTGAGTAAACGTTCCAAGAAGATAAGCAGTTGTTGCGTTGCGCTGAAGAATCCTAATAGAACCGTTATGCTTTTCCACCTCAATTTTTTGAAGAGTTTTAAATCATAGAAGAAGTAAAAGACCAGCATCTTTGTGAATAGACGAGTCAAGAAAATTGTGAGAAAAGTTGTGAGCTTGACCGCCTTTTCTTGCTTGGAGAAGAGAATAATGCGATTGACCGCTTTTTAATGATAATCCATGTCGTTTAAGGAACATCTTCTTTAAGTTTTTTTTAAGCTTCTTTAGCGTGGTCTTTCATTTCAATAAAAAACGGGTCTTCAAATCTCTAGGAAAAAATATGAAAATGTACACGAATAGCTTCAAATTTTTTTGCATTTTTTTACGTGATGAAAAGTTTTTTTAAAAAAAATGTAAATCTTCCGTCTCTCTACTGTCTTAATCGTGACTTCTGTCTTAATCGTGAATTCTCTCTACTGTCTTAATCGTGAATTCCATTCATGACGCAATCGCTTGATAAGCATGCGTGACTAAGAGAACAAGGCATATAAGCCTTCCATATAACAATATCGCACGGAATAGCAATGTGTTCCCGTGGTGTAATGGTAACACGCGTTCCCGGTTCGAGTCAAGATGGTTGGGTTCAATACCGCCCGGTGGACTAGCTTTTTTCAGTGCGATAGTTTATGCATTTGTCACAATAAAATTTACTTTTAAGCAGCGACGAGCAGAGGGAGAGAAGCGTCACAATATGATCCCCATTCAGGTATTATTTTCCACCAAAACTTGTTTCATTTTTTTCTCTTTCAAAACCAAAGTTGGAAAAAAAAGAAAGTTTTGAGGTGGAATACAGGAAGCGCTTTACGGAAAGGACCCATTCAGTTTCAAAAGCGACCCCCATGATGGTTCGATTTATTAAACTTTTGCAATTATAATTTTTTTTGCAATTCGAGACACCAATAATGGTAGATTGTAGCAAAAAACGTTTATTTCAATCGTCGTAATCACATGTTTTTCAACAATGTATTTTCTCTGTTGTGCAAACGTTCAAAGTTATACGAGTTAGAATTTAATTATGAATTTATTGATTCAACTGTATGTGTTGCTGATCTTTTTCAGAGATTTACGGATTCGGCCATCAAGATGAAAAGTATCATGATTCTCCATTTCACAGCCGGTAAATCTTTTCGGAAGTATCCATGAAATGGATTGATATGTTATGAATAGAGTTGTGGTTCGGATATTTTTTTAGACTATCGCAAAGAATTCAAAATGCAGGCAGATCTTATTTTTTAAACGTAACTTTCTATCAGCCTCCTTGATGACAGAGGAAGCGGAAGAAATGCTCTGAACATTTACGGCGGGAAAAAAAGAGGAAGCGACTCTGATGAGAAAAACTTTTCGTTTGGAGGTTATTGGTTCATCATTAACTTTTTCCTAAAGATTACTGTTTTATCGTTGTTTTTTTTTATACTAAAACACTTTTGCTGAACGGAACTGTGTTTAAGACCAGAAAAGTTGGTCGTCCGGAACTTCGTACAAAAACGGAGTCGTCAAAAAATACGGAGGAGCAAACGAGAAGAATGCGGAGAAAGTGCAGAAGAAGGATCAAGAGCGGAAGTATTACGGAGATGCTTCTTCTGGGGCTTGATTTAGCTTTGACCACTAATTCTCATTAGTTTTTATCTTTTCAAATGGATTGATCGACTCTGGATCAATCAATTTGTATCAATCAATATCTTCATAGAAAAAAAAGCTTCAACTATTTAGTTTTCACGAATAATCACCCGAGTCTGTGTTGCGAAGATTTCTCACTCTTTTGATCCAATTTCGTTGTAACAAAGAAAAAACTATATTCTCTTTTTTAATGATTAATGTGATTAAGCGAGATTCGACGTGTATATATTATCCATACAAGCGAATAAAAAGGAGAACAATCATTCTGTCACTTTTGCGCGGGAGTTTTTTGGGTGGTTAAGGATCTCGAAAAAACACATCTTTGAGATTCAAACAATTGTAGTGGGATGAATTAGATTTCGCGTAACATAAGGGTCACATTCAATTGCATAGATCAAGGGCTCAAGGGATTCCTTCTGATTTTAAGTTCACCTTCAAGGAGTTAGATTCTTTTAGGAGTCTCAATAACAATCAATCACTGGAAGCACGTGAGAGAATATACATTTCAAACAAGCAGATTTGGTTACGGAGCTCGATCTTCAAATAAATGCCTTGATAAAAAACAGTACAAGTTGTGTGAGTGACGGGGTACCCAATTTTCGACATGGATCTTGGTTCAACTCGAAAGTGCACTCATCCAATAAAACTAGTCAGTCATCGTGTATGTCTAAAGTGATAATTTGATTTCGTACCCAATTCAAGCAAGTTAGATATTGATTGGTGTTCACTGCTACCTCTTTCTGACACTGTGATACACCAAACCTATTGAGCATTCAAGGAACAAAGAATCAGGAGATTTAGCCAAGAAAACACCAGATTCAGTAAATTTTCACGCGGTTAAACTGGGGAAGAATACTTACATGGGAGAGGAGCTTAAAGTCTATAAACACTGACCGATTTGAATGCCTATGCTACGGGTATCTCATTCCTAAAAACTCATAACCGAAACTCTCTTAAAAAGGTTATTTAAACTAGAAGACAAACTAGAATAATCATTCTACCGTGCTTATGGGATGTCTAAGAGCAGCAAAAGTTAACTAGAAAGAGAAAAATGGTAAAATGGACAACCAACAATGAATACCTGTTTTTTCCGACGAGTTCTACACAATATGTCACATATTCTTCTTCAAAACACTAGAGGTGAAACTTATTTTAGAAAAAGGATAAAAAAGTTAGCTTAGATGAGTTTTATAGGCAGAAAATATGGCATCTTAGGGGGAGAGGGTATTGGGAACAGAAAGACTGGAAGCAAAGAATCAGCTACCTGTAGGGGGGAAGCCGTCAGTATGCCCTATAAAATTGAATAGAGAGCGAGAGAAAGAGAGAGAGAAACAGAAATAGAAACAGCGTGGATCGGGGAATAAGGAGATGGAGAGAGAAATATTGAGGGTACGAAGGATGCGGGAGAGCAAATAGTTCGGAGTTTACGGCTTCAATCTCGACCGTCTTCCACGAGTTTCAGAGTTCGTGTACGACGAACTGAAAAAGGCTAGATTGTTCCTGATGAACTTCTTTGCCTGTGTCATTTACGAGGCTCAGAAGGCGGAAAACGGTTTGACCTTATTCTAACTTGGCTTTTTGTGAGCCAACATAAAGGTAAATGACCGGAATATTTTGAAAATCCGAAATATTGAGACAGTAAGGGCATCTTCAAGTACTTTTTTTAAATCATCATGGTTGTGATAGCATATATTTCCGGGTTCTATTTCATTCCATGTCTCAAGTCGTCAATTATAAGAGCCAAATAATAGAGAAAAACGTACGAGATTTCCTATTGAACTGTCTCGCTTTTCTTCTCTCTCTTGGCTCGTTTTGAACAGTGGCGGCTTTGACGAGACCGTCGAGTATCTCATTGTCGTCATTCTCAACCTCACCGGTCACTCGCATTGCTAAAAAATATAAAAGTGAAACCGCCAATTTAAAAGTCACAGCGAAGCTTAAGCACAATTCTTTGCATTCTTTAGCCAAAAACATAACAATTAATTTGCATTGTTTGGCGAGATTTATTTGGTTATACAGCGGAAAAAACATAAAAGTTTTTGTCGATCAATTCTTTAAAAATGTGAGCTTCACGCGATGACTTAATCTCGTTTTTTTGTTGGAAGATTTTATTTTGTTTCACACCATTTCAACAAAAAGTTCTAGTTTCCACAAATTCTTCAAACTTGAATTCCTTAAAAAATCAAATTCTCCAGGTGAATGGCTCACACTTCCTTCACTCTTAGTTGGCATTATGCAAGAATCACGCGCGAATCAGGCGTGATAAGACAGCACTCAAATTTGGTTAGAAAACACAAAGGTCCAACGGGAGTGGATTCAACTAATATTTGGAAGACTCCAGTAATGTGAGAAATGGATTTGTTTTATTTAGCTCTGATATAAATTTAAGAATGTATCTCTAAAGTAGAAGTCTGTTCCGAAACATTATACTGAGTGAAGTTAGGCTGGGCTTATACCATTCATAAAGGTCAAAAAGTAACCGAAATTTTTTTATCATACCCGTTTCATATTCGACTGTGTTCAGAAAAAAGTCCATACAAAGTTAGAGTGAAATAAAAACCCAATTTGTTAATAAGTAAAAAAGAGTGAAATTCGGAGAAAATTTATCAAGAAATAAAGTAAAAATTTGTATGACTTTGCAAAAAATAGCTCATTAGTTTGCGACTCAAATACAAGTTGAGGATGAGTGGGAACGAGAGACGAGCGCACGTTATTGATTGATTAAATACATGAATGAAGCGTTTGTATTGATTAATATAAGAACTTATCCATGCGCACCCTCTCGCTGGTTGATGACTGAACTGGCGAATGATCGCTCGGGAGTAGGTCGCGATCTTCTCCTGAGACTCCCGTCCATCAAACCTCCGCCGTCCGACATTCCCGTCAACATCCGAGACATTTCCTCGTGACGCTGAAACAGGGGATCGGCGCTCGGTTCCCACCCTTTTATTCAGTTCATAATTTGTGTATGAAGACTTTTCGAAAGCTTGCCGCTAAGCTTCTACTTTTGTTGGGAAACCGGGCGCGCTTAATTATTCTACTAAATATGTAGTTTCATCGATCCTGGTAGCTGTAGGTAAACATTTTGTAAACTATCTGCGCACAAATCAAAACCAATATCAAATAGCAGATGAAAATGGAAACCAACTTGTTCAGCGTTTATCGGAGCGATTTGCTTCTTCCTCCCAGTGGTGGGTTGTGGTTGCTCCGCCCCATCGAGAGCCCAGATCTTCCCCCTTGTCTTGTTTCGTTCGCGTTTGTCGGCCAAACGCTTCCGCTGCTGCACGATCTTGTCCCGCGTTGTTCGGTATTCCAATGCAAATTCTGTCACCTGAAAACAAGCAATTTATTGGAAATTTCTGAACTTCATTTGAAAAAATAACTGATTCATCAACAACAAAAGTGATTATGAAAAGTGGATCCAGTATCTCATTTTCAACCTCTGAAAATGCACTGCATATCATTGGCAAACTCTTATAAATGATATTCGGGCAGTTTGCAGAATCTTTAAATTGTGATGCAGAACATTGCGTAACGGAAAAAAATTTTCTAGGAAATGAAATAAAAGTCGATAAAATAACCTTTTTGAACACGTCATTTGGTTGCAAGTCGGGAATCTCTTGCAGTGAGTATCCAAAAAAGAGGAGAAAGGCTTTCCACCTAAAATTCAAATGAGTTCAATCTTGAAATAAAACGTTTAGATTTTACTCAAGAGACTTAAGTGTTCGAGCAGGAATGTGAAAAGATAAAGACCCCAGAAACCTGTTAAAAAAATTGGAACCTGTTAAAGGTGAGCCTCTGAATCTGTTTCAGCTGATGAATTCTCTGCGCAACGTCAGTCAAATAGTCGTTGATTTTCTGTCTCATCGTTGAGTTGTCATTCTTCGCTATTTTTCTCAGGTATTCCCAGCTGGTCTGAATTTGATGAAATTTTGGAATAGATCGAAAGGATTTTGACAGAAAAAGAGAGAGAGATTGAGAAAGAAAGAGAAAGTGAGGGAGTGAAAGAGAGTGACGGAGAGAGGGAGTATGTATAGGAGAGAGACAGAGAGTGTGAGTAAGATAGAGTAAGAGAAAGATAAGGAGAGAGTGAGAGAAGATAAGAATAGGTTTGGTGTAGCCAAACAGCATTCAGATTGTAAGAATGGAATGAATCAAGACGAGCTAGTGCTCTAACTTTGCAGTCAGCTTCCATCTTGGCGAGATTCTCGGAGAGCTCCTTGTAGTCTATGCGAGAAGAGCGAGCGACCGCTCCGAACTCAGAGTAAAGATCGGATCCTTCGGGGAACTGATCGATCATGTACTCTGCCAGATGGTGGGTCAGGGTGTGTTTGTACACAGGATCCTTCACTTCGGATGCTTTCGGAAGGAAGTCCAAGTGGAAGGCTTGCATCTGAACGTTCAATGTGTTTTTCAGCTTGAAGGTTGTCACATTGGCGTGTAAGTTACAGAAAAAATGTAGTACATTTTATTTTTTCTCATGTAAGATTAGATTCAAGCTCATTTTGTACTTTACTGTGCTTATTAGTATACCTTCCATGCCCGTTGTGCTCTCAGTTTTTTTATATAAGTATTTGATATTGACTAGTTCTCTAGACTGAACAGGAATAGACTTACAACTTGACAGCTTGGTCATAGATCTTCCAGGTGTACTTTTTTTTCTCGCATCATTTAACAGAACTCATATGCTTTTCAAACAGCACAAAAAATCTCAAAGAAGACTTATAGTGGTGGTATTGTTGCGATTTTGGCTTGGTCTTTCTTTCTCCTCTCGAGTTATCCTTCTGGACTGTTGTAAACCGAGCAATGACTGACATCAGATCCATTCAGGGTGTTGCCCATTGTTAGCAGCATGCCCATAGCGTGCTTGAACGTCGCCGACTCCTCCATCTCTTTCATGCCCAACTGCAGATCCATTAACGGCTCCGCGATGTCCTCCAACCAATCAGACGATAAAAATTATCGAATTCATTCTTGTACATAACAGTATTTACTAACTAACGCTTTCTTTCTCTCTGCTCTCTCTCTCTCTCTACCTGCTCTTGCTCTTTCTTTTCTCTCTAACTCTTCCTTTCTCCTCTCTCTATCTCTCTCTCTCTCTATCTCTCTCGCTCTTTCTTTCCCTCTCTCTGCTCCAGTCAATCATCAAGTCCTAACCTTTTCACAGTTCTTGTAGTCAAGTGTGAAGAGCCATAGCTTTAGCCGTTCCAGAAGACAGGGGATTTGAGAAAGCTGCAAGCAAATAATCGTTAGTTAAGAGTTCATTTGAGTTTTTGTTTTTTAAATAAGTTTTTATTTATAGTAGGAATGAGGTGTATTGAATCCAGTAAATTTTGAGGCTCAAATTTTAGAGCATTGAAAAATTAAATAAATTGTGTGTCGAAGAGGTTTCAAGGTTTTTCTCTAAAGCAAGAAAGAAATTACCAAAAGTAATTGATGCAAGGGATTTTCTCTAAAGTGTTTGTGTGATCTTGGAATAACTCGCGCTCAGGTGAACCTATCAAGAATGTGTTTTCCCTCCGCAGTGCGGTTTCTCCCAGTCACCTTGAGCAAGAAGATTTCAGCGGAGCCCAATTGCATATCAGGGTTCTCGGCAGACTTGTTCTCGATTTCCTCGATTTCCTTGCTCGTAGGCATCATTGTCTTTAGAATCTTCTCGATCCCATCTTTGTTTAGAACCATGGAGTCGAACTTCTGAAAAAAATACAGGTATGATCCGACGGTGATTGGACACCTTGAGGCCGTATATGATCAGACGATGATTGGACACCTTGAGGCCCTATATGATTAGACGATGAATGGACACCTTGAGGCCGTATCGTTCAAACCATAATCGACACTCCAGTCTACATTCTACGTTCTCGACATCAAGAAACTGATAGGAAGCTGGAGTCGTTCGAATCAATGGCGCTTCATGTCCCATGACATCGAGAATAAAGCGTTTGAATTGAATTGATCAGACGCATTTACACATTGGAATGTCCAAAAGTAAGCAGGTCGGAACTCAAATGCTCTTAAAGTCGATTATAAGCAGCGCAAAGTAAAATTGCCTAAACAAAAGTTGGAATATTACCATGATAGCCGTTGGAATGACGTTGATTGGAGGCAGCTTGGTCAGTCCGATGTTGATGGCCTGTGATCTCTTGAGGGAAAGAACTTGGAGCAAGCTGTGCTTTGCGTCACCATTTGGTTTCTGGAAGTTTGGTAGAGTCAAACTATTTCCCAGTTTTGCATTCCTCCAAAATCACTAGGGTTCATCGATTACAGCAAGCGAAGTATAAAGAAACTAATTACTTAAAATTCAGTCAGAATGAGTAAGCTAAGAATACTAGTTGTGAATATTGTATATACTTTTTCAACATGTATTTTCCAAATAATAAATAAGAATGACATGGTTGGTTTGAACAAATTCAAAGGAATGTATTAGAACCTTGGTGACGGTCTCCTTGTGTTTGCTCTCGAACAATTGTGTGAGCTTGTTGGTGTCTATGTTCGGTCTTTCCACTTTGTCCCAGAAAAGTCCTTTGCTCTTGAGTGAAGGAACCGGTGGCATTGCTGTTTGTGCCGGCTTCCAATGCAACTTTATCGTGCCTCCTGAGCTTCCCTTCGAAGGTCCTGGGCTCCCGTCACGTCGCTGAGCGGGAGGAGGAGGTGGAGGGACTCCTCCCGGCAGAGGGGGAGCTCGCGGGGCTCCGCCCAGTCCTTGCACTGTATAAATAATACCTTTGACGCTGTTTTTTGAATCTATGAAGCTCAATTATTAATTTTCGACAGATGATTTTGTTCAGAAATTTCTTTCTTTGATAAGAGACTGAAAGAAAGTTTTTAACGGGAAATAAAAAGGCGGACTTCTCGGAGGAAGAGGAATTCCTCCCGGAGGAGGAGGCGGAGGAGGTCCAGATGCCGATCCTGGCAGAAGACCCTTCAGTTGTGCGACATTCGCCAGCTTCGCCAGGACCAGTGGATCCTGCGATTAAACTACTTAATACTCATTCTACGTAACAAACTACTCTACTCAATGGAGGCTCCAAATTTGAAGTTCGTAGTCAAAACCTGTTCGAACTCGTCGTTGTGGAACTCGGAGAAGTCGAGGTCGTTGATTATGAGAGGCCTTGACTTCAGATTCTCTGCTGCCTGTAACCCTTACTTTTGAAGATTTCTCTAGAGTTGGATGAGGGTCACTAATAATGCCAGATGATGACACAAATCAGCAAAGCAGCTAGGATGTCTTCAAAGAAAACAAATAAGATAAGCTCTCGCTTCTCACGTCCTTACCTTCTTCCACTGCGTTTCTCCCTCACTGCCCTTTGGCTCGTACAGACGAGTGTTTCCCTCGTGAGCTCTGGCGGCCCTCCGCTGAAGCTGAGCCGCGAATCCGCCTACGTTCGAGTCTTCTATCTGCAGCTCCTTTACAGTACATCGGGTGATTCTTTATATATGTACATCGGGTGACTAGTAATGCCAGATGATTCTTAGGGTTGGACTTCAATTATTTACGCTTGGAACAAAAACAGAGAATACACTTAAACAGTAAGATTTTGTCCGTGATCAGATATGATTTCAAAAAAATTATTGAAATAAATGACAAATCCAGGGAAAGATTCGATAAAACGAGTGAAACTTATCGTTTCAAAAAAAACGTAGAAATTTTTTTTAAAAAAAACTGAGCTAGCTTTGAAAATTGGAAACTTAGCCTTTTTTCACTAGTTAACTGGAAAAAAAAACCTATAGATACATTTTTGAGTCTAAATTTGAAAGGCTACGATACTTTAAACAATAAAACGCAAGATTTTCTTTCTCGTTTTTTATTATTATTTTTATTTTATTTATTGATTCAAGTAAAAGCTATTTTAATGTTCTAATAAAAGCGAGTAACAAATGGAAGTTTAAAACAGAAAATCACCTTTGCCTTGGGTATATGTCTTTCAGGTTCGGGTTCTTCTTCGCGAGCAGGCGTAGGGAACTCGATCTGTTTGTCTTCTGTCGGTGAGAACAACGCCGGAAAGGAGGGAGGCGGAGCTTTCACCTAAAATTGATGTTTTAAAATTCTAAACATTAATTTTAGACAGAAAAAAGTTTTTTGCCAACCAGAGCAATCTAAAAGGGAGAGACAAAGAGAGAGAGAGAGAGAGAGAGAGAGAGAGAGAGAGAGAGAGAGAGAGAGAGCTTATGTTTTATTAGTATCCAAGGGAGAGACAAAGAGAGATATCAAGTGAAACGAGAGGATGTTAACAGCTTACTGATACCTAACGTTTTGCATTGCCACTACTGTGCATTATACAAAATCCCATGCTTTGTCTCCCGACTCATCCCCACTCGAATTGTTATTTTCCTGTGACATCACTCTAATTCGCTCTCGTTACTCGTAGAATCATATATTCCTAAATTGACTTCCTTTCAGTTATCAACGAAAAGGTTACTCAAAGAGAAACACGCAAATACAATACAAAACAACAGATGCACACCAGTAAAGCGGTAGCTCGCTAAATGATTTTTGGGGATCAAGTATAAATAACCGGTTTCTCCGGGTCTTCTGCCGGCGGCTGCTCGTTCTCTTCGTTCTCGACTATCTTTAGAGGCTCCGGAACCTTCTTTTCTTTCGGGATATCGACTGCAGCTCCATTATGAAACTATAAAACAAGCGGTTCGTCTCTTTCGGGAAAGCCTTTTTTCAGCCCTTGTGGAGAAAACTAGGGATAACAAAACCAAACCTGGTTATTGTTAGGCTCGTTTTCCACGACGGGCGGTCTTCTCCACGGAAGTGTGGTTTTTTGTGGCGATACGGCTGGGCTGTCATTTTCGCTGCAACCGGTTTTATCTTCTCCGTTTTTGTTAAATATTGATGATCGATCTTAGGAGGGAGAAAACTGGCTAATTTATTCTCTTTATTTAGTCTCATTGTCAAGCAAAGCGGTATTTTCGACTTTGATTAGCTCTTTTAAAATACTAAATTACCTATTTTCAAATACATACAATAATTGAAAATAATGAAATAAGCGTTGACCGCCGAGTAATATCGTCGCTCTAACTTGTCTTTGTTGTGAAGGAAAGCGGATCGATTCTGCTGGAAGGAGAAGTGTTCCTCTTGTCTGGCCTTGGCTTCGGCATGCCTTCTTCTCATCACATTCCGTCTGTCGTTGGATTCGTTCCGGTTGAAGATCGGTGAGGGAGGGACTCTGCCAATTTTATTCATCGACTAATTTATTTTTTTCTTCAAAATTTACCACTTAGGAAAAAAGAAAATTGAGATTGTCAGCCTGGTTTTTTTAAGAGAGTTAGCTCCAAGATAAATATTACGATAATTAAATTTGAATCACAATGATCGTACAAAATCACCTTATGCTTTGTATAAGTCTTTTAGTTCCGTTCTCATAGGTTTTCCCAAATGCTTCTTATTCATCCCAGCCTCCAAGATTATAATAGCTGTACTTGTATTCCATTGATATGTAAGGATGTAACTGCACCCGCGTCCCCTAAAAAATAAAAAAAAACTACTATGAAAATCAAAAAAATACTTTGCATTTTTAACATATGTATCGAAAAAGTTTAATTGAGTGCTAGTTTAAACTGGCTAAAGATGTCGTTGACGAAGAATTCTTTCTCTATCCCACACTCGTGATCAGCTACTATGAACTACGGACACCACAAATAATCTTAGAAAACAAAATGCAAAGACAAGTTCATTTTCACAGTGTTTGAATTTAATTTAAGGTTAACTCAAATTTGGAAATCAAGAACTTAAATGCACAATGACTACAACAAGGCTGTAGATTGCAAATGCGCTAATATAGAGGTATAACAACTTATAGGAATGCCAGAAGGTACAAATAATTTGATAAATAACATTTTCCCACCTGTTTCTGACGTTGTCGTCATTGCTGTTTTCTTCAGCTGCGTTGTCCTCTTGATTCACCTCCCTATCGTACACCTCAAAAAAGAGTTTTTCTCTCGGGTTTCTGAATACTGATCACAGTGATTCGAAAAAGCTTCAGAAAAGTCTCATTCAATAAACGACTTGCGTAAGCATGTGTTTCTATTTTTTGACGAGTCCTGTTGACTTTTAATGTTCCATCTGTTCAAATAAAAGTTCCTCGCTATATGTGACAGAACTTGAAAAGTCATAACTTAATTACACACTTTGTTTCCCGTAAAGTAAATGAGATACTTTGCACTGCTCGATAATGTCCTTGTTGTTCATCTTCTGGAGCGCTTTCATCGTGTCCTCCATTCCCAAGGTGTCCAGGGTATCAACAACGTCGTAGAATGTATCCTGACACATCATCTTATCATCTTATCACGTCTCTGTACATTTTTAAGCAAGAGAGATAGAGAGAGATAGAGAAATACAAATAGAGTCAGGGAGAGACAGAGAGACGAGAAGAGAGAATAAAGGTAAATAAACAGAGAGATAAGAAAGGTTAGAGAGAGGAAAACGACTGACTCTGTCGGGAATGCCGTGAAGTGTCTTGTTAATCACAGTCAAACCGTAGACGATGGTCTCCGCATCTGGCGAATCCTTCTCGCTGATCACTTTCATTAGAGAACTCCATTCGGTTCTATCTACAACACCTTAGTTTGTAGAAACGAGGCGACAAAGATCAAAATAAAGATATAGAGAGACAAAAGGAAAATCAAAGAGAAAAAGAGAGAGAAAGAGAGAGAAAAAAGCAAAATCACAAAAACGAAAAAAGTTGCGAGCAAGGTTTGTTGCGAAAAGTTGAAGGTAGAGCGAAAGAAATTAAAGATATTCTCTAAAAAGGCCGACATTGGTGGAGTCGAAAAAATCTCGTTGCATTGCCACAGAACTCGAGAGAGTTGCATGCACATTGGCAATTACATAGCTTGTGCAGCATTAAAAATGAATATGATTGAACCGGAATGAGAATTATACTAGGGTACACAAAGGGAAGAGAGCGATAGATAGAGAGAGAAAGAGAGAGAGAGAGAGAGAAAGAGAGGGAGAGGGATAGGAAAAGAGAGCGCGATAAAACAGAGAGATGTGAGAAAGAGGGAGAGAGAAGGAGAGAGACAGAGAGTTGCTCTCCAAGTATAAGAGAAAGAAAGGAATAGGGAGAGATAAAGGAGAAAGGTATGAGAGGGGAGACCATTAAGGGGATATATTACAAAGTAGAACCAAATACAAAGCCACAACTCATGACGCCGAATACTAATTCTCGGTACATGCTGAGTATGATTTTAATATGTGAAATGATGGGAACGCAATGACAGCAAAGTAAAGATTGAAATCATTGGTAACGAGGGGAGAGCGAGAGAGAAAGATAAAAAGAAAAATAGAAAGAAAGGGAGAAAAAACAGAGAAAAATGAGAGAGAAAGAGAGAGAGAAATAGAGAGAGATTTCCTGAAAACAAAGCAATAAATTTTAAAAAAAATGAAAAGTTGAGAAAAAAGGAGATCACCGAATGAAAAAATCTAGACTAAAAGATCTAGAGTGACAGAGACAATTACGGAGGTCTAAACGTGTTGAAAGACAAGGAGATGAATGGAGAGGAGCTTTAGAGTGAAGAAGAAACAAAATTTAAACTTGAAAAATTTAAAAGATAAAATGAATGACAAATATTTATTCAAGAAAATCAACAACAAAAAAAGTCATAGAGGAAATTTTTATTCACTTATCGAAAAAAATGCATACTCTGATCTTTTTGGTAATGATCCTTTTTTTGAGCAAAAGAGCTGATTGTCTGAATTTATACGGAAGAAAAAACCAGTTTCAATGAAGTAATATGGAGAAGAAAAACCTTTGGATCGATCCACGACAGAAATTGCCGCGAGCACCAGCAGGGAGTTGTTGTCGTTGTACTCGATGAAGACCAGCAGAAGTTTTAGCGCCGTCTTCACCACCAGACGAAACTGCAGAATTTTATGATTTCCTTTTTATTTTGCTACCCACCATGTTAACCACACAATCAAACAAGAGCGAAGTTGAAGGATGTAGTTCGGTCTGTCAATTGAAGTGGAAAGAATTATTTTTTCAAAAATGAACCTTAGTTTGCAACTCATTTTCAGAACCAACTTCACCTAATAAGTTAGTGGCAGAGTAATATCATCTTTCAGCGGTTTCCTGTCTTCATTCTCCTTTTCATTATCATTCATTCACTCTTTCGTAGAGTACCCCTCTTTTCCTTCATTCGTCTCCATTCTCTCCCTCATTCTAAAATGCTCAAATTCACTAAACCGTGCAGTTGTAGGATTGCGACTCACACAAACACATAGATCAACAAACATGCATCAGTGGGTGCGAAGCAACAGAGGTTAGTATTATCCACCGACCGTACCCATTCCGCGCGGAAAGGAGACATTTCCACCCGTTCCTTGTCATCATACAGCTGTAAAAAAACGAAGGGGGTATGCAGAGAGAGAAAAAAGGTATGCATCTTTGCTCGACCACAAGTTGGACAAAGACATACTTGGCAAAACTCACGAGAACATATCTCAAGACTGATGAAAGACGAGGAATGGCTGGAAGATATCGGCAAATAAAAGACTGGGCCACGTTTTTCACTGCCCACTGACAATCTTTCACAAAACAAGACAGACAGAAGCTATTTTTGTTTAAAGAGGCTAATAAAAACGAGATTGAATCGCTCTTTCGAGGTAGACATAAGATGAAATGATAGCCAAACGAGATCGTGTCACGTCCCTTGAATTACTAAGCATTGATGTGCTGCATAAAGTATAAAAGGCATAGCATAAGCCAACATAACATAACCAACCAAAGCTTTTGTGAAAATGTTACAAAAGAACTTGGTTTTTCACACATGATAACCTGGACAGAACATGGGCAAAGTAGCCAAACATAAAAGTTTTGATCTACCTATGAAACTTGGACTGTTGACAGGACTAACACAAGTTATGACACTGTCATGTCCACAAAGTAATTCGTGTTTCAAATTACAGTATTCACAAGATAAAAACTGCATGGTAAACTTTGAGCGCATTTTTCACTTAAAACTTTTTAAAAAGTCCTATCTGCTCAAAAGGTCTCCCTTTTCATTCCTCATTTTTACTATCTCTTTCTTCTTTCATAGTTTTATTTTTTATCTTGCTCTTTCTCTTTCGTGATTTCTATTTCAATACTACTAAACTTCCCCACTAACTGGTGAGTCCAGAAGTTCATAGAGCCATTGGATAGTTGGATTGTGTGCGATGATTCCATTCATTCCGTCGACGTACAGCATCACTTGTCCGAGGGCTGAGCATGGTGAAAATCACAAATAGCTCAATGATTCCATTTGAAAAAAGATGATACAAAAAGAAGAGAGAGAGAGAGAGAGAGAGAGAGAGAGAGAGAGAGAGAGAGAGAGAGAGAGAGAGAGGAGATCAGACTGAGCCGATTACCTTGTTGCTTTTCGAAGTCATTTAGAGCCCATTCGGTTTGGCAACAAAAATTAGATATAATAAGTTTTTTTAGATAGCCGCAGGCACAAACCTCTGAGAATGTAGTTCTGATGATTTTGATCGGCGATTTTTCCCAATTTCACCATGCAGTCGAGACCACCGTTTTGAACGAACTCGTGAACGAGATCTTTGTCATCCTGTTTTTTCAAGCAAATATCTTTCTCTTCACTTCAGAAGCAGAGAATCTTAATCAATAAATAACTTATTACGAAACTGAGTTTCTGATTTTTTATGATCGATTAGTTGATGAAAAAAAACCGACAAAATTGTACCTGTAATATTTGCTTGAGCGAGAAGAGTGCTCGCCGCTGTTCCCGGCCCGAGCAATTTGTCAGTTTATCTGTTCAACACTCATTTTAATTTTTGTCGAAAATTGATTCATCTGATTTTTGAAACTAAATATATAACATGAAACGTCTTCTCCGTTTAAATTGAAATTTTTTCCACAAATTGAAATGTCTAAAGAGTTACCGCTATAGAACCCAAAAAAAGACAATATTTTTCTCCTTAGCGTTCGGGTAGCTGAGTAGAAAGGTCCGCTTTTCAAAAAGGACCATCATTTGAGACCTAAAAACGCTAAGGATTTTTGGTAGCTGAGTAGAAAGGTCCGCTTTTCAAAAAGGACCATCATTTGAGACCTAAAAACGCTAAGGATTTTTGGTAGCTGAGTAGAAAGGTCCGCTTTTCAAAAAGGACCATCATTTGAGACCTAAAAACGCTAAGGATTTTTGGTAGCTGAGTAGAAAGGTCCGCTTTTCAAAAAGGACCATCATTTGAGACCTAAAAACGCTGAGGATTTTTGGTAGCTGAGTAGAAAGGTCCGCTTTTCAAAAAGGACCATCATTTGAGACCTAAAAACGCTAAGGATTTTTGGTAGCTGAGTAGAAAGGTCCGCTTTTCAAAAAGGACCATCATTTGAGACCTAAAAACGCTAAGGATTTTTGGTAGCTGAGTAGAAAGGTCCGCTTTTCAAAAAGGACCATCATTTGAGACCTAAAAACGCTAAGGATTTTTGGTAGCTGAGTAGAAAGGTCCGCTTTTCAAAAAGGACCATCATTTGAGACCTAAAAACGCTAAGGATTTTTGGTAGCTGAGTAGAAAGGTCCGCTTTTCAAAAAGGACCATCATTTGAGACCTAAAAACGCTAAGGATTTTTGGTTGATGGTAGGCTATTTTTAATTATATTGTAACGTGCTCGCATTGGAAAAAAAGAAGCTGTGTTCGGTTTAAACCCGTGGATTAGCTATTGTATGTGGTTTAAACCCGTGGATTAGCTATTGTATGTGGTTTAAACCCGTGGATTAGCTATTGTATGTGGTTTAAACCCGTGGATTAGCTATTGTATGTGTGTGTATCGTTTTGGTCACAGAAACAAATTTGTGAACAACAAGGGCTTTTTTGCCCATGAACATAGTAAAAGAACTGACCGACGATCGTCTTGACTCGAAGAGCAGTTTGAGTCCTCAGGACTAGCGAACAGCGCCGGCTGCAATTATCAACCTTTCTATCAAATTATTTAAATATCACATATTTATTGGCTCAAATACATTTTTTGGCACTTTTCCGAAACATTCAATTCAATTCTTTATTCCGCTTGAAACAAAACATAATGTTGACTGGTTAAGACGGAAATTGATTGAACTATCGGACGGATGAAAGCTAGTCCACCGTGCGGGATAGAACCCAGTCAGCTCTTCTCAACCCGGTAGCAAGCGCGCCACCATTACACCACGGTGAAACATTGCTATTCCGTGCGAAAGTGCTATCTCAAAGGCTCAATTGCCTTGTTCTCTCGTGGAGCGAAAGCGTCGTGATTGGAGCATAACTCCAAAATTTAAAATTAAGACAGAAAAGTGATCGAAGATCGATAATAAATCTTCAAATGCTCAGTTAAACTTTGTAACGGAGCATTTTAATGACTGACTGATTATTAATCTACCTTTCTGTTGATTTTCCTTCATCCCAATCGAACTCTGCATCCAAACCATCAAAAGTCTCGTCGCCCTGCCACTCCTGAGTTCCTCCGGACTCCAGGTCGAATCCGGAATCGACGCTGATATGAGAGTCTTCTCTAGAGTGAGATATGTTGGATGACTTCCATGATGGAAGCCTAGTCGACTTCGCTTGCTCCTTTACCTCATTCACCTGCTCTTCAGTCACGTTTTTATCGCCGAGTGGAGGTCTCGAAAGTCCTCGGTTGAGCGATGCATCTGAGATGCTACGTGAATCTCTGACTTCAGGCACCTCTACAATGTGCTCTTCTTTCACCAAACAGAGTAGGGATCGCGTTGGTTTACTCTTACCCAAACTTGGTTCGATTCGAGAAGGAACTGCCGGATCCTCAGGCTTAGTCCGTTTAGGGAGAGTATTCACTTTATAACAGACGGAGGGTTCGATCTGTAGATCCGTAGCTCTCCGTGAACTTTCTCTCGGTGCTTCCTCATCGATGAAAGGAATGCCTTCATGATCGTACAGGGGAATCGGTCGATGGAAGTTGCGAGGGAGAGTAGAGGAAGGCGTAGCTTGACTCACTCGGGAACAGTCTCGACTCTGGCGAGAGCTCTCTTGAAAGGCTTGTGGAAGGTCTTCTTTGAGTCGAAGACAGTTTGGCGTGAACCGAGGAACGTCTTGAGGACTTCGAGAACAATCTTCAATTAGTCTAGCTTGGTCCTGAAAAAGTCGAGGGCAGTTTTTCACAACTCGTGGCCCATCGACTGAGGAGGAAAACCAAGGTTTGACTCTAGAAGGGGAGGAGTGAGATAGGTCCTCTGATGACGTCATCGTGCGTCTGCGGATGATCGCTGGAGGAGCTGCTGTGGGTGGAAGGGCAGAGAGAGGAGGCAAGAGGGAGGGGGAGGGTGTGGATACTGAGTAGGAGATGGAAGGATGGAAGTGAGGCGTGTGATTGGTTGAGGGAAGGCACATGCTGGCTGAAGAGGTCGTGGGAGAGAAAGTTGTCAGGGAGGAGGGAGGGGATTTACGCTGGCCACGCAGAGGCTTCACGATAAGTGGCAGGGAGGAAACCACGGGGAGCGAGGGGAACGATGGTCTGTAGGCGGAGGATTCGTCCACTGGAGGCACTGCGGGAGAGGAGAAGTCTATGTCGTAGGTGCGGAGGGACAAGCTGGGCATGTTTGGTCAGAGCAAAATCTGCATGCTGCAAAAGGAGCAACCCAATGGAATGTCGAGAAGGAAGCCGTGAACTGATAGGAGACGAACAAAAAGAAGAGAGGGAGGGAAGAAGGATGCATGGGGAGAGAGCGAGAGAGAAAAGAAGAAGAAACATAAAGATAGAAAGAGAGAGAGAGAGAGAGAGAAAGAGAGAGAGAGAACAAGTGAACAAGAGAAGAGGGCTCAGCCAAGGCGAGTTAGAGAGCAAAGAAGTGCATGAATGATGAGGATGGGAAAGGAATCGAATATGTAGATCTCCTTCTCAAATTAATTGAAGTGAAGAATAGGAGAAGTTAGAAAGAGTAGTTTCAGAGAGAGAGAGAGATAAAGAGAGGGGAAAGGAAAGAGACAGAGAAAGGAAAGGAGAGCGGTCACCTTCTAAGAGACCGCCCTCCTTCCCCCTCCCTTCCCCCTTCCAACTTCATGCTGTGCCGGTGGTCCCCGACTCTTTGATTCCGTGCATTTCGCCTTGTTGTTGCTCTCTCTTCCTCTCTCTCTCTTTCTCTCTCTCTGTCTTTTCTCTATCTTCCTCTCTATTATTATTTCTCATCTCATCTTCGATTTACGAAATGT
Source organism: Allodiplogaster pararmata (assembly GCA_964056735.1). Lineage (NCBI taxonomy): Eukaryota > Metazoa > Nematoda > Chromadorea > Rhabditida > Diplogasteridae > Allodiplogaster > Allodiplogaster pararmata. The sequence continues at coordinate 24,122,882 of OZ057407.1, read as the reverse complement.
CATAATTGAAATAGATCTAGTCAATTTGAATAGAACTAACACAAGAGTACCCGCAAACTTTCTCTAGTACAGGGCTGGAAGAAAGTGTTTTTGGAACATCATTGGATCATGTATACGTTTTCCCGAATATCTATGTGTTTTTCTATCTATGGTTTTATTTTAAATTCTAATTATTGTGACAAAGTTGAAGCTTTTCAGGCTGAAATGGTTCATGAAATAGCTCTTTCGAAGATATGTCGGCTTTGTTTCAGAAAGTCTCACAAAAACAGAACGAAAGCGTTTTGTTTTTCATAATTGCTAATCAGACACAACTATAACATTGAATATAAACACTTTGAAGGAGAAGATGTTTATAAAAGCAGAAAGGTCTTTTCATAGAGTAACTTAACGGTGGTCCGAATTGCAATCTCCTGATCATCGAGATATCGAGAGAGCTAGGCCAATACCAGCAAAGAAGGAAAAGATTGATTGAATCCGGATTGACCGACTAATTCTCAATAGTCTGCAGAAAAAATATCTTTTCTTTCTTTTTCATTAGAAAGTTGGTCAGAAGTCGTACTATGTTCCTTTAATATCTTGCATTTTCCTGATAGGCGAGAGGTTATCCAATCTCGTCGGATGTACCAGCTACCGGTTGAAACTTATGTGGGAGAAAAAAATAGCGAGAAAAAGAGAGAAAGAACGAAGTAGAGAGCACGAGAGAGTAAGAAGGAAAGAGAAAGTAAGAGATAGAATTAGCAAGTAGAAAAAAAAAGAGAAGGTAAGAGATAGATCAAGCAAGAAAGAAAGAGACATAAAGAGAAAGAAGATGAAAGAAAAATTTGAGAGAAAAATCCAACAGGTAAAATATACTAATTATTCGGTGCTACCGACTGAGCGAAATTTCAAAATTTTGTATGAGAGTTAGAAAGAAAGAGACTGAATAGAGTCGGGAGAGACATGAGAAAAATATCAGAGAATAATGAGAAGAGTGTAAGACAAGTAAAGGGAGATAGAAAAAGAGAATGGAAGAGATCTATGATATGCAAAGAAACAGAGAGATGAAATAATAACAAGAGAATAAGACATAACCAGAGAGAGAGACACACACAGAGAGAGATAAAAATAAAACAGACAGAGAGAGAGATGGAGAAAGCCACAGGGAGAGAGAGAAAGTAAGGTGTGCCGTTGCGTGTACAAACAAGGAGTGCGGCAATGAAGTTTTAGAGAAAGTATGAGATATATGAGATTAATATTTAGTAAGAAGAGGCGGGAGGAGTAGAGGTGACCAGTGAAAGGCTTTCGCTTTTTACTCACTTTATCTCTCATTCTTCCTCTCTTTCTATCTTTCTCTAATTCTCAACTTTTTTCTCTCTCCTACTCTCTCTATTTCTCTCTTTCACTATCTTTCTCTATATCTCTCTCACTCTCTCAAGTTCTCTATTTCTCTACTTCTCTCTTTCTATCTCTCTTTTTCTCCTTCGCTCCCTCTCCCCCTGCCAATATCCACCTGAGTACACCCAGATTCTATTATAAATATTGTATGTACACCGACCGCATGGAAGCTCTCGACAATCCTATTTTGAAAGTAAGCGCCTCTCTTTGAGGGTCTTCCAGGGTCCTCCAGATTGATTGAAGAATAGCTATTAATATTGTAAACAATTCATAATTGATATCCACTTCCTTATAAATGTTACTTCGAACGCAGCTTCTGATTTTGATCTATAATCCTCTATAAAAGCCTTAGCGTAAAACTTCACAATACCAAGTATTGAGACTACAAACGTCATAATAATAAGAAAGATCAAAGCAGAGAAGCTTCTTTCACTTTTCTCGTAGACAAATCGAAGGGGAAATCATATAAAGGTAAAAGTAGAAACAGGATTTCACTCAGCATATCATATCACATCATTCACTACATCTGAGAGGTACTTCGTGTACATTAGTGACAGCGGAGAGGCGATTCATCAATATTTAATGTGCAATTAGATCTCAATTGATTTCGACTTCTGTATTCAATTATAAATGAAAGCTGTAAATTTATCATCCATTAAAAGTATTTGAGTTATGAGAGAGATAGAGATAGAAGGTTAAAAGATACAGAAAAGAGAGAGAGAAAAAGAAAACATAATAAACAGGAAAAGAGATTGAGAGAAAGAGTGAAAGAAATGGTGAAAGAGAGAGATAGAGAGATAGAGGGCACGTGAAGAACGGACAATGCCAGCCAATGCTCCGGAAGAACGCTTAAACATTCTGATAAACTTCCTTCTTTTAAGTAAAGGCAAAAAGATTCGAAAAATAAAATGTGAGATACGAGTCAGCTTTGAGGATGTCGAACTCGTCTGACTGCTCGGCGAGAGTCAAGTCAGAGTCGAGATAGGTCAGCAGCTCACCGTTTCCTCCTTCGGCTCCTCTGTACAATTGCAACGCGGAGTCATCTCGCTGAACCAAACTTCTCAAATAGTATTCAAATTTTTTATTATTCAGAATAAAGCAGAAAACTGCAAAGTAGCATTGAAGGTCGGAGAGTTAACAAATTCTTTTTTTTGAACGATGAACCCAATTAATTCAAAAGAAGGAAAAAGGACTAACTTTATGAGGCGCTCGGAGTAGTCTGATCACATTCTCAATCTGCTCGCCCAGAGGAATGTGCAACTGCAAATGAGATTACTGTGCTATCGTGCTCATCAGTCTATAATGGAGGTAAACTCATTCCTCAAGAAGCGAATCCCTGAAAAAATTACGAGAAGTTTTACACCTATTCGAAGTGTAACCTGCTTTATTCAAGTAAACGGTGTTCTTCAGTGACCGAGTAGTACCTGATTAGAATTTTTGACATTTTCTTCATCATTGGTAAGAGCAGTTTTCTTCATAATAATCCTCCGTTAAAATGGCACGTACATATGGCCTAAGAGCTCAAAGTCACCGAACGAACTTGAAAGTTGAATGTGACTGGTCTCATTGGCTCCAGAAAGTTATTTGACGTCGGAGCAAATGGATCGGAGTCGTTGATGAACTGCACTCGACAAGTGAACTCCATGTCGGTGGAAGCCATCCCTCACGAAAAGGCGGAGACTTCAGGAACAAGCTCAGAAGGAAGCGAGAAGCGATGATGTCATGACGATGTCATGACAGCTGTGAAAAAATTCAGTTTTAGGAAGATGAACCATCACACACTGAGCATTTGTTTCACATAAAAACTCGAGAACAACCACAAATCACCTAACTCAACAGGGTTCATGAAAAAAACATTCGTGAAAAAACATTTAAAACAACCGTACAGGTGTTTCCGGACGGCAAATGCTAAAAAGTGAAGTCAAAAGATTGTTTTCTCTCGAGAATCAAAAGCTCTACGCTAACGCATTCACATATTATATTACTTTTTCACTTGAAAAAAAAACATATAGACTTACACAAATGAAGTGGATGAGAGAGAAAAAACTTTTGTAAAAAAATTACTAATTCAAGTACTGCAATATGTATGTCATTTGCAAAATATCTTTCTATTTTGCGTTTTTTGAAGCAAAAAATTTTCGGAAGTTTTAGTCAAAAATATTGTCAGCTTTTTTCATGGAAATTACTTGCTATGGTAAAAAGAATTTACAACTTCCATATGAAAATCAAAAAAGAATGCATTTTGAATATGTTTTGCTCGGGTGGAAAAGTTTTGAACTTAGATTGACAGTTTTCCACTTAGATTGACAGTTTTCCACTTAGATTGACAGTTTTCCACTTAGATTGCCAGTTTTCCACTTAGATTGACAGTTTTCCACTTAGATTGACAGTTTTCCACTTAGATTGACAGTTTTCCACTTAGATTGACAGTTTTCCACTTAGATTGACAGTTTTCCACTTAGATTGACAGTTTTCCACTTAGATTGACAGTTTCCCACTTAGATTGACAGTTTTCCACTTAGATTAAAAAAAGATGACTGAAACTCTCATAATTCAAATCTATGGATAAGTTGGGCCAGAACATAATTACTTCAAATAGTAAATTGTTACTTAGAGATTCCTGTCGCGAATAGGTTCTCATTGAGGTCCTTCCACTAAGCGAATAGGTTCTCATTGAGGTCCTTCCACTAAGCGAATAGGTTCTCATTGAGGTCCTTCCACTAAGCGAATAGGTTCTCATTGAGGTCCTTCCACTAAGCGAATAGGTTCTCATTGAGGTCCTTCCACTAAGCGAATAGGTTCTCATTGAGGTCCTTCCACTAAGTCCGGGAAAAAATGTCAAATTCAAAAAAAGAAGTATATGGTAAATGCTCAAATAATTAGAGTTACGATAATTACAGTACTGCAGAAAGTTAGAGTTCATCCATCGAAGAGCGTGACTCTTCACCTCAAAGTGATCCCGAAAAACAAGCTGCATTTCTAGTGTGTCTACAAGCCATGCCATTATGAGAAACACATCCCGATGGTATCCCATCTAATTTGCCATTACTCCAGCGAACATCTCATAAGAAAAAAAAAGATCAATGCCAGGAGAACGTCTCCTCTCTCTCTCTTTTTCTAGAAGAAGAATCACAAGATATATTTGTTTTAAAATACCTAGCTTTCTTTTCTTATTTATCTTAAGACACTATGAGGATTTATCTCTTTTTTCCTCTCTCTCTCTCTTTCTCTCTCTCTATCTCTCTCTCTTGCTATGTCTTCCGAAACAATCTTAGAGAGCAGAGGACGAAGTTAAAAAGAGAGAGTGAATGAAAGAATAAACAGAAAGATAGGAAGAGAGAATTGAGTTCAGAGACACCCAGGTTACACGAGGAAGACAACAAAGTGGGCGCAGACCGATCTGGGGAGAGGGGCGACGGCAAGGTATGAAAGGACGAGGGCGGATATAAGAGAGGCAGACGCAGAGAGACAACATATGTATGTGCATGCAAAAAGAGAAATACTGAAAGATCGAGACAGGAGAGAGAGAGAGAGAGAGAGAGAGAGAGAGAGAGAGAGAGAGAGAGAGAGAGAGAGAGAGAGAGAGAGAGAGAGAGAGAGAGAGAGAGAGAGAGAGAAAGAGAGATAGAGAGAGACAGATGAAGAGACAGAGAGAGGCGAAGAGATACAGGAAAGAAGAGAGAGAGAACAACAAAAAACGGATGGGAATAAGCTACACGATTAATTGAGAGATTTACTCGGGAGAGAAACCATGGGACATGGATAAGTTCTCATAGTAAAAACCCACATTGAAAAGTCGACTGGCAGCGAGAATAATTTTTTTGTTGAAAAAAACTTGTGTGAAAAAATTTTAAGCACAGAAACGATAATAATTTTGCCAAAATGTTTGCCTAACAACTGGAAAAGCGTTTTCAAAAATCAAAAAAAATTATTGAGTAAATAGCGATTTGAAGAGCTTTGATTGGGAGCCCGATAGTATCAGAATTCGACTCGGCATCGCGTCGGATTCTGCAGAACTAGTCTTCTATTTTTTTCTTGTTTGTTCTATTCTTATCTTACGTTAGCACTAAATAATATCAACGAAGAGACAAGAAGTCTAACTGAAACTCGATAATTTTTTCCATGGGGGAAAGGATTTCGATGATTCAGATTCAAGGAAGGATTAACAACATTTAGATGACACGTAATTTTAGGGTGAAGTTTTAGGAACCAATTAATCTTAAAAACTAGAAGATACCAATAGTTTTCCCAACCCAATATGTGGGGTTGTCGATTAAATTTTTGAATTCTTGATCTCATTCTATTTCATTCTCTTAAAAAGTTATCTTTCTACATATTCTTTCTTATTGGTTTTTAAGTCATACGTTGTATGTAGATTTTTGAGTCAGTTAAAATTATAATTTTATCACGTATCGTTTTAAACCATCGATTTGATACATACAGACTTAAAATGATATACTTGTAACTAAATGTACATAAGTGCACGAAGCTGGTCTGTAAAACTGCAACTTCACAGAAATTCACAATTATAAAGTTCTCATAGTGTAGGGTAAAATGTAGGGTAAAATTCCATCTATATGTATTTAAAAAAATTCAATTCCATCTCTCAGCACTCTACTTAAAACAACAGCGAACCCTGTTGTTTTAAGTAGGGTGCTGAAAGTAATTGAAGTGAGTTATCTGATTGCAAGGAAGCTGGTCGTATAGTTGTTCCCCCAACTATGATTTTCAATCCTTACTTTACAAGCGTGGTTCACGTCGGTTTATAGCAAGACTTCAATACTTTGATAGCTTGCCGTCTCAATGATATTCTACATTCTCATGTCTTTACATTCTTACGTATATTAGTACATCAACACGAATAATAGTCTAATTGTGTGGTATAATGAGCATCATTTCCTTCCACGACCATAAAATTTTTTTAATGAAGCAGATGACAAGAATTGAAGAAAAAAGTTTGTGAACATATCATAAGGTTGGATCTGGGCAGGGATTCTGCATCCAGTTCGTCATAAACTAGGTCTCATGAAATTATTGCGGGGTCTCAAACAGTTGTGATTGAAAAGAATTTACATCGTAAATATTCGAGATCAGAAACAGGCCAGAAACAGGACTCGAAAAAAAAACTCGGGACTCGAAATTAGTTGACATATGTAACAAGTCATTTAGCAATAATTACAATATACTGAGACTTTTGATTCTCAAAGAAAACTTGTTTATGGCTGAAATAGTTTATAAAAGAGGATTAGAAATGGAAAACTGAGGAGGAGAGGAAAGGTTTTCTGGCGTTGTGCTAAAAAGTATTCGTGAACCGCACAGCTTTTCCCCCGACCTCATAGCTTTTGCCGAGGTCTCAAAGCGAAATCAAAAAATATCATAACGCGTGAGAAGGAAATAAATTCGACGAGGGACAAGAGTGTAAAAGTGAGATTTGAAGAAAAAATGTTGAAAGGGAATGTTGGAATACAAAAAAGACGTTTTACACGACCATTCAAGGCGAAGAAAAGAATGAAGCAAAAAAGAAACAATCGACCAGCAATAAATTCGTAAAATTAAGAGAAAAGCTAAATAAGATGAGGAATTCTAAAACACCCGATTCAGCGAAACATATCGTTTGAAACTTCTGTGAATTTCTATATGCATAATGCTTTTGTTCGAAGGGTCTCAAGTTCGAGCGTCATTTCGGAGAGATCCCTACAAACCAAGGGGAGAAGAAATGTTGCTAGTGATCTGGAAGATTTTGATTTTATCCGCTGCTGCTATACACACTAGAAGTGTCCCAGTGGGACGCCCCTTGTTTCTACCAGGAAAGTTCTCTCCCAAAACTCCTGTTTCTACCAGGATAGTTTTCTCCCTAAACTCCTGGTTCTACCAGGATAGTTCTCTCCCTAAACTTCTGGTTCTACCAGGATAGTTCTCTCCCTAAACTCAGGGAACCGCGTACCCTGCCGCAAGGCAAAAACAAGCGCGATGAATATTATTAATACTGCAACATCTTTCTGAAAAAGAAGTTTGTGCAATGATTAGCATACTATTTTAATTTTTTCTCCATTAAACGAACCTGTTTTGATTAAATCGCTTTGAGACTGATGTAACAAAATGAGTTTTAAGCTACAAACCCCTGCTGAAAACTGATATTGAAGATTTCATTACACTTTCACTTGATATATAAACATATACAAATTAATGAGAAACTTTATCAAGATTTATCGATCGCTAAATTAAAGACTGATTTCAGTGAGTGAATATCTCCTCTTTTACTAGACAAGTATATTACCGCGTGGGTATCTTAAAATCCAGAAAGACTAAGATTTATTTCAGGTTTTATACTACTAATGCGACTACTAATACTGCCCCTGAGTGTTTTCCCAGAGAGAAGGGCGGATATTAGTGAAGGAGTTTTGATTTCAAAATATACATATTTGCACGCTAGTGAATCTTACACCCGAAGTTTGTAAAGGGGAATATCAGAAATGAAAAACATAAAGTTTACTGATTTCGATCAGCTGGGAGTTTAAACAAATTCACTATTGAGAGAGCACGTTGGACGGAATTACAGCATGCGATGGAACGAAAAATGTTTAGAGGATTCCGCAGACGAAAACGAAAAGAACGCAGCTTATGAGGAGGGCAAGGAAAGACTTTGGGGAACAGAAAGTGGAATACAAGAGTATAGGAGCAGCGGAGAAGGCAGATGAGAGAGATAAAGACGCAGTAAAGAAATGCCTTCCCAGCATCCTCCGTGTAGAAGAGAGGGGAGAAAGAAAGAGAGGGAGAGGAAGAAACAAAATGGGAAAAGATGAGAGTAAAAATGATGAACAGCAAAAAGGCCTGAAAGAGAGAAAAACACAGAGAGCGAGAAAGAGAGAGAAAGAAAACAAAGAGAAAGATAAATAGACAGAAATAAGAGGGGGAAAGGTGGATGAAAAGAGGAAGAGAGAAAAAACAAAGCTGAAGAAAACGAGAAGCGTCAGTGATCCATGAAAAAGAGCGAAATAGGAAGGGAGCAGGCATGTTGACGAGAGAAAAAAAAGAAAAGTACGGAATTTGTACCAGTTGAAGAGAAGAAGATCGGATAAGAAAAAATATATATAAAGTTGGAAAAATTTGAAAAGTGGAAATAAAGCAGAGAGAAAAAAATAGAAAAATTAAGAGAGAAAAAGGCTTTAAGAGATGAACGGTGAGAGAGCGAATTATGGAGTAAGCTTGGGAATGAATACCAACCGAACATTATGAGATCTCGAACAAGCGTGAATAAATAGTAATGATTCGAACTTGAGTAATAGAGAGAGGATCTGGGGAAGAAGAAGAGCGATAGGAAGCAATCAGAGAAAGGTGAGAGTTGGAATAGCCTCAGAATGAAAGGAGATACGATTCTCCATCCAAGGAGTTGGTGGGAGGCGTTGAGAAGAAAAAGAAAAAGGAAGGAAAACGGATAAAAGTAAAAAATAAAAAGAGTGAGAAGAGAGAGAAATATGAAAAAGATACAGATTAATATAGAGCGTTGGAAATACGGAGAATATAAATAAAGATTAAGATAAAGAGAAGAAGAGAGAGATCGATATCGCCCTACAGTGAGAAAGAGAAAAAGAAAAGTTTTATTGTAGAAGCTAAAGAGCTTTCTGAAGCCTCAATGTTTCTGATGTGTTGACGATTTCTCATTGCGTGTTGAGAAAGAAATACAAGAAGGAGTTGTGACGAGGTGAAAGTCCGAATAGGAAGTTGTGACGAGTTGAGGGTCCGAATAGAAAGATTCTGATGCATATTTTATTCATATGTATATTGAGACATTGAGAATCTTAATCTACGAATGGCGATTGGGCAGAAATAATCACTGTCATGGGTAATCTTAATCTACGAATGGCGATTGGGCAGAAATAATCACTGTCATGGGTAATCTTAATCTACGAATGGCGATTGGGCAGAAATAATCACTGTCATGGGTAATCTTAATCTACGAATGGCGATTGGGCAGAAATAATCACTGTCATGGGTAATCTTAATCTACGAATGGCGATTGGGCAGAAATAATCACTGTCATGGGTAATCTTAATCTACGAATGGCGATTGGGCAGAAATAATCACTGTCATGGGTAATCTTAATCTACGAATGGCGATTGGGCAGAAATAATCACTGTCATGGGTAATCTTAATCTACGAATGGCGATTGGGCAGAAATAATCACTGTCATGGGTAATCACAAACTTTAAATGTTCACTAAAAATGTATATAATCCGAATAACATAGATTTGACGAGCTTCGGAGAGTAGTTATGCGTTAAATCCATCTATAAACATTCAGCTGACGGTAGTGAAATATATTTAGCTTGAAGTTAGAAGATTTGAGTGAGCAGTCACTGTCCAAACTGTCTAAAAAAGATAAGTATGGCCTATACCAAGATACTCACTCTCGAACTAATACATATGATATTACATATTCTCTTTTCTCTTAACTGCTATTAACTGCTTCTCTTTTCTCTTAACTGCTATTAACTGCTGCGAACTACAACAACACTTACCAGCCGCTTCTCCAGAGTCTAGATTTCTCTTCCCCTCGACGCTTTCACTTCCCTTCAAGACCCTAGTTCCCTATTTTCTTGACATCATTACTATCTCGGAAGAACCTAGTATTTACTAGTTCTAAGCACCGGAGCACCCTCGGAGCATCCGTAGCAACCTAGCTATCCCTTATGTCTTCCTCAAGACAGTAACGTTCCCCTCACCTAATTCCGCTTACAGTTGCAGTACCTTCTTCGCTTTATGTTTACCAGACCATTTTATCTACTCAGGAAAACATTTTTTCGTCTCAGACTTGGCCCCTGAACTCTCTTTTTTCGCCTTTTCTTTTCTCCCTTTCTCTACTTCTCTTTCTCTGTGTTTCTCTCTTTCTTTATCTGTCTCACTCCCTCTCTCTTTCTCTTTCTCTGCATCCCTGACTGATAATCTCAAAGCCTTATTGCCACTGTTCGAAGTGGGCGTGAGCATTACGACTGAGGGCAAAGGTTGCGCGAGGGAGGGGGAAGAGGATAAACCACCTCAGGGGTAACCGGTCTACGGAGAGAGGATCAGGGAGAAATAAACAGACTGAGGTAGAGGTTTGTTGAGCGTAGGGATCAAAGAGAGGGGCAGAGAGAGAAAGAGTGGGATAGAGACAGAGAGCGAGGAAGGAACAATGAAGAGAAAGAGAGACAGAGATAGATATAAAGAGATAACGATAGATAGAAGAACAGAGAGAGAATGCGAGCGGATGTATAGGAAGAGGCATAAACAAGGATGAGGTGATAAGTGATGGGTTTCACCCTCTCTGTCGTATGGATTTGCGAGGACTATTAGATGTGAATGGGAAGGTTGATGAGGAAAGGAGAAAGAAGAATAGTAGAGGAAAAGAGTTCAAAACATAGGAATCAGAGAGAGGAAGATACAGAGAGATAGTGATAGAAGGGGAGAGAGAAAGAGAAAGATACAGAGAGACTGCTAGAGAAAGAAAGAGAGAGAGAGAGATATCGAGAGATAGTGAGGGAGACCGAGAGAGAGATTTAAAAAAGCCCGATTAAATAGTGAGAAAAAACAATAGTGAGAGAAAAAACGACTACGAGAAAAATGTGAGTATGGAACTTGAAGCAAGTTGTAAAATCATGTTTTCCGAGCACAAAATGAGAAGAAATAATTTGATAAGACAGTCCCAAATTACTTCACATTCAGTTTTAACCCAGGCACGCCTTTCTACGTTTTATTTCTATTGCTAAAGTATAGAAGATCACTTTGTTTTAAGTGTATGATTGAAGTGAGAATAAAGGAGTTAGAAATAAATTTGTAATGGTTAATCGAAATCTAGAGGGAATACTTGAGGAAACTGCTTTCGCACAACAAAAAAGGTATGTCGAAGCAATGTTAGAATACATATAAAACTAGAACGAAAAGATCCTTAAAAGATAAAAGGTAGAGAAAGTATATCCGATGACAAGCGAACTCTCTTAACCTCCTATTTCATCATTCCTCACGTCAAAAATTCGAGAGAAGGGGGTTATGCCCAGGCTATCAGCCCCATGGAAAAATATAAATAAGAAATGATTCTGTCAAGGAGTTTACATTCAACCGTTTGCGTGGCAAACATTCTAATTATCCTGTCAAAAGTTTGAAAAAATTTGATGGATTTTTAATCACTTTCTTGTAATAAGTTTTCTAAGCATTTAAGAGTGCTGTAGATCTGCTGTAGATCATCATCAAAGTTTTGAGGCCAGCCAAGTTAGAAAATCAGATTTGGAAATAGTATATAATAAATAGTTACATGAAAAAGGTGGTTTTAGCGAAATAAGTGTTTAACTCGAAAAAGGTGAGTAACAATCTTGAGTGAGGAAAACTGTGGCCCGAGATGGGCAAAGCTTGAGCTCAAAGGAGGAAAAAGATAAGCTTGAGTCAAATAAGGGCTCGGCTAGACGTAGAGATGTGTTGAGCTCGAGGAAAGGAACTGGTGCGCTCGAGGGAGAGAAGAGTTGATCCCGGGGGAAGGAACTGATGATAAAACTCGAGAGATAAAACAGTTGAGCTTGGGGGAAAGAACTGGTGAGCTCGAGGAAGAAAAAAGTTGAGCTTGGGAACTGATGAGCTCGAGGGAGAAAATAGTTGAGCTTGGGGGAAGGAAATGATGAGCTCGAGGGAGAAAAGAGTTGAGCTTGGGGGAAGGAACTGGTGAGCTCGAGGGAGAAAAGAGTTGAGCTTGGGGGAAGGAACTGGTGAGCTCGAGGGAGAAAAGAGTTGAGCTTGGGGGAAGGAACTGGTGAGCTCGAGGAAGAAAAGAGTTGAGCTTAGGAACTGATGAGCTCGAGGGAGAAAAGAGTTGAGCTTGGGGGAAGGAACTGATGAGCTCGAGAGAGAAAAGAGTTGAGCTTGGGGGAAGGAACTGATGAGCTCGAGGGAGAGAAGAGAGGTGTTAGGGTGATTTGGGAGTGAAGGTAGGGGCTCAATCGTGATTTAATGGAGAAAGTGGGAGCTGGCTCAAAGATCAAGCAAGTCAATGGCGAATCTTTCGTGGCTTTTTTCTTTCGTGGTTATTCTGTTACTCGCTCACTTTGCCTATCGGTTCAACTCGATTCTTCCGTTTCAAAATCTCTCTCTCTCCCTTTCTCTCAATCTCTTTTTCTCTCAATGTTCATTGATCTCTCTTTCTCTCTTCTTCTGTCTCTCTTTCTCTCTCTATCGTGCCCTCTTTTACATTTTCTCCCAATAACATTTTTCGATCTGACTCATATTTTCTCTTTCTTTGTTTATTTTTTACTCTGCTCCTCTCACTGTCTTCCTTCGTCGTATTTCCCTCTCCTTTTTCTCTCCTTCTTCTCTCTCTATCTCTCTTTATCTCTCTATTTCTCCCTCTATCTTTTTCCCTATCTCTCTTTCTTACTGTCTCTTTCTTTCTCTCTCTCTCTCTGTCCTTGTCTCGATTCATTTCCACGTCACTTGTTTCTTCTTATTCTTTATTTGCATTCGTGTCAATCTAACTCTCACCTAATGATTCTGTAATTATCTATGTAATTCTGTTATTAGTGGGAATATAATTTCAGCAAGGTGAGTTTTAAATGCTTCTTTTCAGTGCTTCGGATGAATCTATTCATTCATTCTTACCGCTCTTATGAACTCTTCTCTCTCGGAACTATTCTAATTACGCTCTTTTCCACTAGAAGTCTCTCTTTATTCTGATTTTCTTTTTTCCATACTTTTCCTCTTTATAAAACAGCCTTTTCCTGACCTGAGCCGTACTAACCTTGTCTTTATCAGACTTTTTAAGTCTTGTATTCATCTTTGTATTTACTTCTATGACTTTGGAGGTTTAACAATAGCTAATCAAAGGTCATTTTCATTTACGATTCAATAGAAATCAAACTCAGCCACAGTTCAAGAAACTCAAATTTTCTCATTTCACGCATTTCATGGATTAATACGGAGGTTGGTTTTACTCAAAGAAGCTGAAGTACTATGTACATACAAAACAAATCATGAGTTCAAGAATGTATCAAGGAAAAGTGTAAAGATGGGTGGAACGATGATGCGATTCATAAAAAAGGGGTCACTTGCTATTCATTGCCTTGCAGAATGAAGATGAAAACATTATCCGTGACTCCACAGAAAAACAGAATGAGGGAACATGGGTTGAGGGGAGATTTGTAACTGATTATCCAGTGCTAGTCTGAGAATTAAAAGTATCTACTGTAGATAAGTATTCTCATTAGGATAACTACCGTTTCTAGTTTTTGTTATTATTACTTTATCGACTTTTTGCAACTAGCCTTTCCATTCAGTTCTCTTTCTTCCTCTCTAAGTTACACTCTCAAGCTCTCTCTTTCTCTCTCTCTTTCTCTCTCTCACTTTCTCTCCTTCTTTCTCTCTCTTTCTCTCTCTCAATTTCTCTCTCTCTCTCTCTCTCTCTCTTTCTCTCTCTCAATTTCTCTCTCTTTCTCTCTTTTTCTATCTCTCCCTCTTTCTCTCTCTTTTTCTCTCTATCTCTTTTTTCTCTCTCTCTTTCTCTCTCCATCTCTCTCTTTCTCTCTCACTATATTTCTTATTTTCCTCACTATCCAGCATTCCGGGTTGAAATAACAGCAGCTGACCGATTTCAACAACGTGTTTCACACTGCCAATAAGAAGACAAGATAAAGCTGAAAAGGGGATTAAAGAGTGTGTCTGTGAAGAGATAAAAGGAAGAGAAAGGAGAATGAGAGTGCATTTAGAATGGAGACAGAGAAAGAAAACGAAATAGCATGCAAGAGCTGGAGGTTTAGATGCTACAGAAGATCAGAGAGCAGGAGATCGTGTTGGAAAGATCGCTGTCAGAAAAACCTCCAGCATGACTTGGAAGCTACAGAATCACTTTTACTCTCTGTTTCTCTCTCTTTTTCTATCTCTCTCTCTCTTGTTCTTTTGTTTGCAGCTGGACTTGCTGCAACATACTAAAGAAAATCGACCTCGAAGAATGAGTGTGAAAAAGAGGAAGAGAGAGAGAAAGAGAGAAGCAGTTAGAGCCGAGAGATTTTAATAAACAGAGAGTTCGTCGAAGAAGTTTATCAATCAAGCAAAAACAACTAGAGGAAGAGATTGAGATGAAGTTATATGGACATTACAAGCTGAACAAGCAATCGGAGAGAAACTAACGTGAAATTAATAGTGTGAAATAGAGGAAAGAAAGAATGAGAGATAGAGAATGAAAGACAGAAAGGTAGAGAGAGAGAATAAGATGGGAGCGAAAGAGATAGAGAGGAAGAAAGAGAGTAAAAGAGATCATCGAATAGAAATATATAGAGAAGAGGGTAAGAGGCGGAGGAGTATGTTGCGAATCGAAGCGGATGAATATCCATTTTGAAGAGGTACCTACCTACCTGTGCGAGAATCGCGTCATGTACCTTAATTAGGTGCTTGTGTGAACTCGACCACATAGGGAGAGATAGAGAAAGAGAGAAAAAAGACAGAAGAGAGAGAGAAAGAGAGGAAAAGAAAGACAAAGAGAGATAAAAAGAGAGGAAAAGAAAGAAAAAAAGAGAGAGAAAAAGAAAGAAAAAAGAAATAGAGAAAGAGAGGAAAAGAAAGACAAAAGAGAGAGAAAGAGAGAAAATTAAGAAAAAAGAGATAGAGAAAAAGAGAAAAAGAAAGACAAGAGAGAGAGAGTAAGAGAAAAAAGGAGAAAGAGAGAAAAGACTAAAATAGCAACGCAATTTTTTTTAAATGCGAAAAGAAAAGGGCAGAGAAAAACAAAAGCATCAAAAATCTTCAGCATTAATTACCAATGATGTATTTTTATGTAGATTATATGATAAAAAGTAAATGAAAATGTATCTTTTTTAAATTTCTACTAAATCACCAAAAAGACATAAATGGGAGTTACGCCTTTTTTCGGAACTTTTTGTGAAAATTAGTTTGAGGAATGGAAGAAATGTGTCCATTAACAGTGTCGTCAGCTAGGAACAGCCAAGAAGCGGAAGTATTCTGCCTTGTCATTATGACCGAACACTTCTTTTCGTGTTATTTATAAAGCGAGGCATCCCAAAATTTATAATCGAGGAGAACAAAAAACATTTTTTCTAAATGGAAAACATCAAAAAATGTCTGAAAAACAACAAAAGAAACCCACTAAATCATAACAATCAAGAATTGAACAGATGAAACGCCTGAAACAAACATGGAAACATCTTTGCTTCTTTCCAAGTCTCTCAATCAATTCTAGCACTTGGTAGTGTTTATAAAAGAATCAGCAAGGCTCTAAAACTAGTAGAAAACGGTTATATGAGCCAAGGCAGTTAATCAGCCAGAGTAATTAATCAGAGTGCCGGATTTTTTGAAGGGCTAAAATATCAAAGCAAAAGAAAACATAGGAATAGATTTCAGAGAATACTGCAAAGAAAGAGTGGTACGAAAGAATGAACACGATAGAGAAGAATGAAGAAACCGAAGTTAGAAGGGCAAGAAAAAGAAGAAAAAAACATGAAAAAATAGGTAGACTGAGAGAAATACAGGGACTTCGAGAGAAAGAATTATCAAGATGGAGAGAGATAAACAGTGAAAGAAAAAGAGAGAAAGTGTAACAGAGAGAGAGAGAGAGAGAGAAAGAGGAAGGAAGAGAAAGAGAGATAAAAGAGAGAGAAATGAAGAGAGAGAGAGATAAACACGCGGGACTGTTCTGAAACAATACGGACTCCCTCTTTTCCCACTGAAATGCGAATCGTAAACAGATGAGCAGTGCTTCTCTGACTTCTCTTTATCTCTTTCCCCTACATCGCTTACTTTTTATTCTGATTCTCTTCTTCTTTTCAAGCATATCTGAGTCTCCCTCTTGCGTTCCCCAAATCTTCCAACCCCTCCGTCTTATCAGCAGTCTATCTCTCCCTTGTTCAGCCATGCCTGATCATTCTGTCAATGTTTCTTCACCTTGCAACCCTTCTAAATCTGCTCAAGACCTCTGTCTCTCTCATCGAATCTCTTTCCATCCCTCATTACATCACAAAAAGCTCAAAAAAGTAAGTGAATCGGAAGAGTTTACTGTGGAAGTAATGCCGATCCCTTGTAAGAGTACAAGGTTGGACTCTCAACGCAGGTATTGTTCGTGGTACACGTAATCAAGGTTAAGTGAGTGGGAGTGGCTGCATAGAGTACGTCAAATGATTATTCAATATTGGAGATAAAGAGACAGAGAGTTTTAGTTTGAGGGGGAAAATGAGATAAGATAGAAAGCACTTCAAAATAAGAAAAGACACAAGCATGAGAAGAACAAAATCTTTTTTTAAAAAATGAGAAAGGTATGATGAAAAAATAATGGAAGGGAAATGGAAACAATGAAAATTGGAAACCGAGCATACACTTTTTTGGTCACTGCGATAGAAATATCTGAACACCTAATTGAAAAGAAAAATTTACTTAAAGTTGTAACATGATAACTTGGATTGTAGGAGAAACAGTGAAAATATTATATATATTATAGATTTTATCTACATTTTATCTAAATAAAGCTTCGTAAAGCTTTGAAGAGAAGATAAGGTTCTTTGAAGAGAAGATAAGGTTCTTCACAAAGAAGATAAGGTTCTTCACAAATTTGCTGACGTCAAAAACAAATCAAGCTTTAATCGATATGATAGATGATTCAAGTCATTTCAATTCATTTATCCATGTATGCATTTTAGAAAAATACAAAGAGTTGACTCACAATTAACAATAAACATGGTTTTGGACAAATTAACAATAAACACAAGACAAATTAAATAAAAATTGAAAAAAAAATTTTGCAAATGTTTTTAAAAAATATTTTTTCGAGTAGTTCTTTTTGTTATCAGCAAGTGAAAAATGTCGGATAATCTTCATAGAGCACTTTTTTCGGAGCAGCGGTACGAAAGCCTTGGGTTGACACTTACTCCAAAAAGGGCATCATATGATCCAGAAATTTACGGCAAACTTTTATTGAAACGGTTATCCATACGCTTATACTTAACCGAGAACGGCGTGCTTCTTCGTCAGACGTGATTCACACCGAACTCCCAAATGGAAATTTTCTTGAGGCGGAAGTTCTTGCTATAAGACTTAAAATCGAATTTTAGATCTCTTTTGAGAACGGTGAGACAAAGGCTTTTCCTATAATAAGTTTCTGTTCCTTTAATAACTTTCTCTTAATAACTTGGAAATACCCTCAACGTCACTGGGTTTTTTAACCGCAATAATTGTATTAACAAATTAAGCAAAAAGGTTTTCCAATTTTGCTCTGGTCAATCTCTAGAAAAAGAATATCTTGACAAAAAGATTGACTATTCATAACGATAGTCAATCTCGAAAACTCTCGAGACTTTCTATTTGTACATAGAACATGAAATATTTTAATCAAACAGTTCGTTGATCGACTTGATGAAAGAAGATTTTGTGATAAAAATAAAGAGCAAAACTCATGATGAATTGTAAGAGATCGAGAAACAAAGAAAAAGAGAGAGAAATAGAGAGTTATTAAGAAAGATAGAGTGGAAGAGATATAGAAAGTGAGAGAGATAAAGAGAAAGAAAGTGAAAGAGAAATAGATAAGATGTCGTAGATTAAAAAAATGAAAGGCTGAAGCCGATCGATAATTTGTGCAAGATGAAACGTTACGTTGCAAAACATTCGAACAAAACAATGCAAAAAGCAGATAACTAGTCATAAAATGGAGTATCAGCAAGTCCATCCGCTATGAACCAA
Organism: Allodiplogaster pararmata; assembly: GCA_964056735.1. Classification (NCBI taxonomy): domain Eukaryota; kingdom Metazoa; phylum Nematoda; class Chromadorea; order Rhabditida; family Diplogasteridae; genus Allodiplogaster; species Allodiplogaster pararmata. The sequence continues at coordinate 24,104,814 of OZ057407.1, read as the reverse complement.
CTGATAACTAGTCATAAAATGGAGTATCAGCAAGTCCATCCGCTATGAACCAACTGATTTTCGTTTTGAGGAAGAGTATTTACATATCTATACAGATAAGTGAATGGAAAAACACTAGAAAGATATTCGCATATGTCTCTTTTTCTGCTGTTTCTCACTCAGTTCCGAGTAATTAAATAGTCCTGCAATACCAGTCATACGGTCTACTTCTTCTGTAGCATCTACAGTTATTCCACGAACATTAACAAATAACTATGAATGAAAGTGAGGCAGACGGAAACTAGTCAATCCGTTTTCCGAGTAGAGGCTAATAGCATGAAAACTCTTTGTATTTCTATCATATAATGCCTGCATTTCAGTACGGTATAGTCCGCAGTTGTTTACAGGAAGTACTGCTCACAGGAAATGGTATACTGGCTCTTACCCCAAGTTTATGTCAAACGGTTGCTCAAAAAGAAGGGGGTGAACAAACATTTCCAAATAACATCATTTCGATACCTTTTGTACTTTGTAGCTTAAGAAATATACAAATCTTCAAAACCTTACCTAAATATTCCAAAACAATACAACTAACTACATAAAAACATAAAAATAAAGAATTTTTTAATTTTCTAATATCATTATTCCGTTATCTTTTGTACTTTGTAGTTTATAAGCTTAAATAACCCTCCAATTCCTGATTCTTTAATATCCCATAAATCCTACTTACTACTGTTAAACTATTTGTCATCCTCAAATTCCAATATCTTCATTTCAATATCTTTTGTACTCTGTAGTTTAAACTAACAAACTCCTCCAAATCTAATTTCTTCAATATCCTTGAAATAACTAACTACAATAAAAACCAATTCTCTTTTTCAATCTTCGAATTTTAACATTAAAACACCAACAGAAACTTTGAACCTTACCAGTATATCCCAAATATAATTAAAGTCAACTACTTTAAAACCTTTTCTAATTTTCAAATATTCCACCCACTATCATTGTTCCAATACCTCCCCTCCTGTACTTCATAGTTTAATAACTTAAAAACCCTTCCAATTCCTGATTCTTCCATAATTTTCCAATTTCATCATTTCAATACCTTTTGCACTTTGTAGCTTAAGAATATTAACCCCCCTACATCCTGTTTTTTTTCAATATTCCATAAACACATCTAACTATATACTATGATATTAAAACATCATCTACACCATATCATTAAAACCTTATCATGAATGATCCAAAGAAATACAATCTACTTTAAATTTTCAATATTCCACTATCACTACTATTCTAATACCTTGTATACTCCAAAAATTTATTTATTTAACTTAAATAACCCCTCCAATTCCTGATTCTTCAATATCACAAAAAACAACTTACTAAGATAAAAACTGTTTTCCTTTTTTAGCCTTCTCATTTCAACATCATTGTAACAAAAATTTTTATTCTTTAACACACTATAAATAACAACACATATCACCACCTTGATCAAACAATAACTATATACCTACCTCAACCTTTAGATGCTCCCACGCATCGTATTTCATTACCACTACCTTCTTAACACATAAACAGAGAATCTAAAGACTACAAGATTCTCACCATTACACATTTCAATTTTACACTTTTCAAATTAACTCACTCCCTTCTAAGTTAACCTACCCTTATATTATTAACAATTCTAAAACGGAAGGAATCTCTTATCATAACACATTACAACTACTTTGGATAAATCGAATGAAGTTTTCTAATCTAATTCATATTTTACTCACAGGTGAGATATACCACACTCTCGGGAATCTTGCGCTTAACCCGAGTGTGAGAAATGGGTCTCACTACAAGACAGTTTGACCGTACTGTTAATACGGAGTAGCGCTCGATGACAGACTGGATAAGCAGCCAGCCTCATCGTATCATCTGCTTAAAAAAACCCAAAACAAAAAAAACCTCCTTTCTAATATACCAGTATTCAACAATACGGTTGAAGGTAGACATGTTTTCAAACCAACAAACACTTCCATGATCCAAGGAAATACTTGCAACAATAATAGGTGTGTTATATGTAAAATAATGAACTTTAATAACACCGTGGTAAGTAACACAACTAATAAAGGATTCATAACGAATAAACCCAACGATCTAACCTGCACTACTAAGAACGTAATTTATATGATAACTTGCACTAAATGTAAGATGCAATATATAGGAGAAACTACTCAAAGTTTAAAAAAACGTATTTCTCAACACAAATATCATATTATTAAAATACTCTGAGAACCTATCTATGTAATCACTTTCACACACATTGTCAACCCCCAAATGACATTAAAATCGATGTACTTGACCATGCTGCTGATAAAGCAGAATTACGTAACAAAGAATCATACTGGATAAGATTACTCATGACAGCTTATCCTTATGGTCTTAATGACCAAATACAAAGTTATGGTCTGATTTCTGATAATTTAAACCCTCTTGAAAAATTAAAACATCCTTATCACAATATCCCACTCTCTATACCAAAGAAAAAATCTGCCAGACATAAAAACCGTCGAAGAACACGCCCAAGCTACCAAGCAAGAAACATTAACACAATTTTGGATTGCATTTTCCAAACAAAAACTGGGAGAGAACTTTATTTGGAATACAAGAAACTGAAAGTGAAAGAAAAAGATAACCTTATTAAATTTACATTGACCAAAGAATTTAATAACCTTCACAACCCACAAAAAATTATGATAACCAGTTTAATATGTGATTATTTCTGGGAAAAACAAAAACCAAATATAGACGAATTTGACAAATTTAACGTAAAACTCACATTTCACGGAAAATATATGGATAACATCCCACTAAACCGTATATTTAACAAAGCCTTGAAAAAACATAATGACTCCGATTTAAAAGAAAAACTTATTAATAAAAAATTCAAATTTCGTATAATATATAAATTACAGGATCCTTTTAGTAAAAACTTTCTCAATTACAACAAATTTCTCAAAAATCTTGATAATCATAAATTCGCTGAGATTTGGAATAACCCATGTACATGTCATAAATACCCACACTTAATAGATAACAACCTAAATCACATTTGTACAGGTGATACTAAAATTACCAATAACCCTAATATACGAGAATTACTCAACAAAGGCATTAAATATCGTATCAACGAAGAACAAACCTCTAAGGAAATAATAATGAATGAAATCGAAGAGGCTATAAAAAACACCACTTCAAAAATTGTCAAAAAATACAAACTGAACACTATATACAAAAACAAATTACAAGATATCCTCATTCGATACTGCCTATCTGAAATCAAACCTTATTTAGAAAGATTCCATTACATTAATAAGACAAATTTTAAAACTTTATACAAGGATATTAAAAAAACTCAAAGACGAATTTATAATAACCCCTATTGACAAAGCATCTAATAACTATGCATTTATTTGTAAAAAAGTATATCTGAAATTTATGAACGACGAAATGAATACTAATGACAACAATCTCAATACATATCAACACATTACAAATTTAAGCTATCTTGAAATCATAAACCACCATCTAAGACAAACTAAAGAGTTTAAAATTCCCATAAACATAAAAGAAAGTTTCAAAATACCACAGGTATACGATATACCAAAAATGCACAAAAACCCGATTAAATTTAGATTCATAACAGGTGCCTATAATAGTAGCCTTAAACCATTATCCATAGAATTACAACTTATTCTTAAACATCTTACAAAACACTTCAAAAACTACTGCAAACAAGTAAGTGAAAGAAACTACCACTTATTCTCTATATTTAACACCAAACCTTTATTGGACAAACTTAAAAGCCTAGATAATAAGAACAAAGACATATTTTGCGCCGATTTTACCTCGTTATTCACCAACTTACCACATGAAGTCGTCAAATTTAACATGGATTGTATTATAAAAACCTGCTTTAAAAATAACGGTTACAAGGCCATAGCTATCAAAGGCAATCATACTTTTTATACCAACGATACATCTACTAGTCGAACTTATTTGCCAATACAAATTTATCAAATGTTGACTTTCATTCTTAACAACAGTTATGCCACATACAACAGTAAAATATACAGACAGATTAAAGGCATCCCACAAGGCAATAACGCTTCACCCCAAATAGTAGATCTCACTTTAGTCATGATGGAATTCAATTACATCAAAAAACATATACAACAAACACACTGTCTGAAAAATTCACTGAGTTGTACATTTCGTTATATTGATGATTTGTTACATATTTCTGATAGATGCCATGATTTCATCTTCATCACACGAGATATGTATCATGATTCACTTACATTAGAACAAACCAATGATAATAATAAAAAAATTGCCGACTTTCTAGACCTTACAATTGAAATAGAAAATAATGGCAATGTTAAACTTAATCTTTACAATAAAACCGACGCTTATAATTTTAAGATACTCAAATATCCACATTACTCATCTAATATTCCCGCCAATATAGGTCTTAATACAATATACACCGAAATTTTAAGATTTGCAGAGAACTGTTCACAATTTAAAGATTTTTTGAGAAGAATTTATATTCTTAACTCTATATATCTAGAGAACGGTTATCCTAACAACATAATACTCAGTAGAATCATCAAAACCTTATCAAAAAATCCTAAAATCAAACTTAAATATAATCTTAACAACACTGACATATTCAATAGAATATTAGATAGTTCTCATATAATATAAAATCAAACTCTACGTTCCTTTATTACAACTATTTTTTAAATTTTTTTTTTGAAAAACTTTTAACTTAAATCTAAACTACACTCCAAATTACCTTCCTTTAAATTCTAACTATACTCTGAATGACTTATAACTTACTATAAACTTTTAACTAATAAATTAAACAATAAGTCCATTATATTACTGTAAACAATAAGTCAGCTATCGATAGACATGATCTATAAACACTCCCTCATAACACAACATCAGGATAACAACTACTTCTACTATAAATCATTACTTCAACTACGCTTTTACCTTTTTTACCCTCTACACTTATAGTTACAATTATCACTATTATTAAAAAAATATTTTAATCTTATTTCTTTAAAATTTTTTCTTTCATTTTTTATCAAATACTAAAAAAAATTTAAAACAAGTTATTAAAAATTTTTTTAAATGTTTTCTAATTTTTAATTTTTAATTTTTAATTTCTTTCGTTTTGTTTGTGTTTTGTTTTGTTTTTGTTTGTTTAACATATGTTATATTCACGTTAAAATTTATCATATGTGTACTCTCTGGGCACTCACTGATGAGCCCCACCCAGAGAGCACAAAGGTCTGTCTGAGCAGGGGCGAAACAGACTTTTGTGGATAAATTTCATCGCAGTGATCGATTATTATCGTGCTTTCTCCCTTCTATCTTCTCAATCAATTTTTATAATAACTGAGCTTGAAAAATCAAAAAAGAAGCATAGAGTGATTTTCTGTAATCAATATTCTCCACAATTTAAACAATATTTGTTAAACAGTTGAACAAATCGGTTGCCAAAATACGGGTTCAAACGCTCATTACACAATTTGAAACTCACTCTATTTACAGGGTAGCCCATGTATTCGGCAACCATTCTTTCGGCGTTCAAATTTATAGTGCACACTGAGCTCCAATTTTTACATATGTTCTTCTCATATGTTTTTATTACATGATTGAAATTTAATTTCATTTGATCCATTCTCGAAAGAATTGTGGCACGATCTATCATTGTGGACTTGCACAAATTTGGTCGATCAAATATGTGCATCGCTAAGGATCTCAACGTCTCTCGCAATCTTGTCTGGAAAGTAATCAAACGGTTTGAACAGATCGGTACACTTGCTGACTTGCCCCGAAAGGTGATCCTCGATTAGTGCGCACCCCTAACAGGATTGAAGCCATGTGGAAGCGAGTCGGTCGAAATGCTAGGCGTACCATGAACAAAATGGCCTCCGAGATGAACTTATCACACACGACTCTTCAAAGAATCGTTGAAGAAGATTTGAGTCTCCCCTCATATCGTACTAAAAAGGCTGCCATCCTAACTCTGAATAACAAGGAGGTAAGACTCAAAAGGTGCCGCGCACTAATACTCCGGACGCGCGACAAGTCTCACGTTATGACAGTCTTCTCGGAGAGAAACTGTTCACTGTGGAAGAGCGTGCAGATTGCTTTGGATCCAAATGATAAGCACGATCAAGCACCCACAACCCTCAAAATGTGCGAGTGTATATATAGAAGAAATTTGGCCGATTCAAGTAAGGAGTCGTCTGGAGTCGTGCATAAGCAGTTCAGTTCGTTCATTTCGGGGTTCACAGGCACATCAATTAAGGATTATGGATTAGGAGAGGCATAATAAGAATGAGTCATTTTGGTTGAATAGAATGTAAACGTGACGGAAAGATCACTCTTCGGATTTCAGTTCCAAAGTGCAGTCCCAGTAGTGATCGGTCAATATCCGGCAGAGAGCAACCGATCAACTGTACATGTAACAAATATTAATACTCTTAAATAATAATTTGATCATTTTGCCATGCAGTGATATAAAAGCAAAAAAGCTTTTCAGACAAAACTGAGAAAATATATTAGTTCTGAGTATTACTTGTGTTCTGAACTCCTCTTAGTTTGGCCTTGTGACTGTGTTGTTCACTTTTATGGCGGTTGGATAACCGGAGAAGACTATTAGCAGCTTTCCGAAGAGAGAAATTGTTCAATGATTATAGTATTATTAGAATAGCGGAAAAATTCTTCGACGCCGTGAGAATATTTCACTAGAGCTTTGTGAGGTTTCCTAATTATAAAACCTAACTGGGTTTTTTTTCTGAACTACAAAGGATTCCTCAGTTTACATTTAAATGTTTTTAAAATTGGTAAAGACGAGTTTAAAGCTGATCTTGCCTGACATGCTTTTTCTCTGTGTATTATTTTTGATAACTCTTTTTTTTAGTTTCACACACATTTCCATGTTTTTCTTTGAGTTTTTTAGTGTTAATTTTTAGATTTCGTATTTTTTCTTTTCTTTGCAAATAGATCCAGTGAAATATTAGAAACTTTAATAGGCAGAAAGTATTATCCGAATACCCATACTAAGTCAAACAACAAAGATACACATAGCTGGTCACCTGAAGTTGTACTTTGTCTCCCTTTCAATCTTTCTTTAACAAGTTATAGTGTTACAGTACCATTTTGAAAACTGGCTATTGTGATGTACAATATGAACAACCTATTTCGAACCAAAGTTTGGTTTTAATAATGATCGAGAAAACAAAAATCTAGACTCAAACAAATGATTATTCGTAGAGAAAAAGTTATTGGTTATTTTGAAAAATCATTCTAAACTTGTACAATCATTCTAAACATAAATAAAAAATTAATTTTTTGGGTATTTTGAACAATCATTCTAAACTTGTACAAAAATTTTCTTCTAAATCTCGTGCTACGTACAAGGGGAAACTACAAGTTTAGAAGCTGAAACAGCCAATCGAATAGTATATTACAACTGACATTAACAAAAAAGTTAACAAAACTCCTCAGAAGGTGAGAAAATAAGATTGAATTCTATAACAATCACATTACCCGTTAAGATTGACCTCCAAGGGAGGGATGAGCAGACTCGACTAATATTAGTTTATTTGACATTTGCTATAATAGGTCAATCTGAATAAAATAGTTGATGACTTGCACTAAGCAAATATTGAGAAAAGAGATATTTCAGCTGATTATGTCTTTGAACAGAAAAATCTTGTAGCCTTTGGTTATGGAAAGCATGCAGTTTGTGAAACGGTGGTACGAATCTCTATACAAACCCACCATTGCTCATATTAGATGTGAAAAAGGCGTTTTTTGCGGAAAAAGAGAGCAAGAGAGTATTATATTCAAGAGAAGGAACTTCAAGCGGGCCGTTGAGATTCAGAATAAATGGAGACTTGATCCTCACAGCCAGTCATCCTGAACATTTATTGAATTTAATCAATTAAATAAATACATTTATTAGGCTTACTATTTTCATTATAGTTAATCCTCGTTTTTTTTTTAAAATATAAAATTTCAAAAAAAACTTAAGAGAAATAAGGAAAGATGAGTATTGAAGAGAGAAGTAGGTGAATTAGAAGATTGAAAATGTATAAAAGAAGAAACCTCTGAGTGTCTTCGCCGACGCGCCTTTGCTTCCGATAATAATAATAATAAGCGATGAATGAAGAGAGTGCTGCTACCGCAAAGAAGAGAATCACAATCTTCAAGAAATTTCCTTTGCTTATTGGCATTTCTTGTTAGTACTCTGAGATATGAGATTACTGTACTCAACACTTCTAATATTGCCTACAGAATACAGTACTTTGAGATATGAGATTACTGTACTCAACACTTCTAATATTGCCTACAGAATACTTTACCACTTTGCAGAAGTTACTGTTTTACACTATAGATATTACTGCAATATGTCAGAGAGATCACTGTAGTATTTCCGATAAATAACTTTATCACAATGAGAAGTTCAATTTATCCAGTCTGGAAGATAGCCCGCGATTTACAGTAATTAGCGATCGCCCGCGATTTACAGTAATTAGCAAACTTCAAAAGGATTTCTGTATTAGCTTATTTAGACATTATAACTATATTTTATTCGCAGAATTTACTGATCAGCTGAACAATTTCTAAGAATACGGCATTCGTGTCTATAGCAGAAACTACTCCTTATTCTGAGCAACTGCTGATTACTCACAAATTACCCTGAACTATGATTTTAATTGCATGCACTATGACTTTCTGTAGTCAAATACGGTTCATTATGAAATTCTTAGCTACATAAGTAATGATGCTGTTTTTGTCAGAAGCAATAGAAAAACGCTTGTAATTGAAGAAGAAAACTAAAATATCTATATGACTGTGGCATTGATGATGAAGCGAATAAAATAAACCAACCAAACAGAAAGCAATGACTGCTCTCACCGAAGAAAGCTTCTCCCATCTCAACTTCCGGAGAGTTTCTTCCACTGCAAACGTTTTTTGTTTACTCAACTTACTGCTATTATTGAGACTGAAACTGATTACAAATAATACCGAAGTTAAAAAAGTTTTTTGTTATAAAAAAATCATTTATTGTTGAATAAAACTAAGGTACTTAGACTTGAAACTAACGGAATCCGCGCTTCCCAGGGCAACTGCCACTAAAAGAATCACAATTGGCACAGGGACAGGGCAGCGTGCAGCCTGGACCGAAGTATCCCTCGGGACATGGTTCTTCACAGTCTTGTCCGGTGTAGCCACTCGGACACACTAAAAATGTTCCTCATATTTCAGTATACTAAATTATTTATTCACTATATCCCTGGATAAACAAAAAAGTATTTAATACAGTTCGAAATTTGGCGTTCCTACACTTTAATCGGCCAAGCGTAGCTCGCTCAGAAACGGACAAAATTCAAGTTAATCTATTGACACATACGGAGTTACTTGAACCAGAATGAAAATGTGGAACTTTTGCAATAACAAAAAAGAAAAGGAATAACTTCAAAACAGCCTCCATCACCACCTAAGCCGTAACGGTTTCGTTAGTGTAAACTTGTCAGTATCAGCTAATTTTAATTTTAGAAAATTTTTCAGACATGCAAATATGTATCTTGATCTTGTATCTTGATTGATATAAAACATGTATCTTGATTGATTCACAAGATTAACCAACGTATTATAAATCTAATACATGTAGTTTGTAGTTTGTAGTGATACACTCACGCTCTATTTCGAATGCTTGGACACTCAAACTGCAAAATACAATCCCCAAAAAATTTGTTTCTTTTTTCACACATCAAACAATTTGAAAAAAAGTTAAAGACGGAATATGAGTAAACTAATGTTGAATATAAAAGTCCTGTTTGTCTGGTTCTTCACTGTTTATTTTTCAATGGGAAAAAAGTAGATGATGAGTAGGTCGAGAACGTTCACTCACCGACACACAACTCATTGGACTTCTTGAATCCTGGACAACACTCGCCAGTCTCTGTCATCACAATCGTCGCGGCTCTCACCGTGAAGTTATATCTGGTAAAAAATCGCATATCTGGTGTATCTGGTGAGAAAAATTGTTTCTGGTGAAAAAATAATTGCGTGAGCTTCTTTCAGAAGTTTTCAATTATATTATCATAAATAAATTAATTGATTGAAAAAGGGACTCACTAGAAGCAGCCAACTATTTTTTCTAGACTTTTATTATTGCTTAACCTCAATGAAATCGACAAAAGTGTCACATGAAGTTTGTCAAAATGCGATTTGTCACAACTCACAGTATTCCATCATGACACTCGGTCACCGGGAAAGGGACATCTTTGGAACAGGTAAGAGGGTTCATACAAGAGAGCAAGAAGACCGTCCAATGGAGAAGCCACATTTCCGAAGAGGCCTGCAATACCATCAAGACGTTAGATTAGTCCTTTTGTTCAAATAGATTTTTCGCGAAAACCTTATTCATTACGATAAGACTTATTCATCAATTCTTTTACAGTAAACTTGTAACACGGTTTTAAGTATTAAATTTACACGAACGAAATCTAGTCCTAAGGGCGGCATCGAACCTCTCCGTCTTTCTTTGACCAGGTGAAAGCGGGATACCACTACACTCTTTAAAAAACAAAGCGTGCGATTCTGAAGACTCAATAGACTTGCTGTATGTATATAGCGAACCAAAAGCCATCTCTTTATATTCACACAACTTCTGCATTTACAGTAGACAATTAGTGCCAACACCATGAAATATAACAAGCCAGATGGTGAGGACAGTCTTACATGGTGAGAAATTAACATGCAATCGTGCCAATTTCACTTGTTACCACGGATATAATGCGAGGAGTCGAGAAAATGGAATTATCTCTTTGAAATTATTATAAAAAGGAAATTGTAGAGAAAACCTCGATGGAAAATGAAGTGAATGTGAAATTCATTATGAATAGCAGACTAATTGAAAAAGGGTGAGAGGAATCAATTAAGAAGACAGGTGAACGAAAACATTCTTGAAATATAATAACTTTCACTCCATTTTCAAAATATGAAGAAAGTAACGGACAGTTGATAAAATGACAAAAAGTCGTTTGTTATTCCAAAAAAAGTAAGTTATCAGTCAACGAAAGCTTTAAAAATGGTTATTAAAAGATTCTTGAAGATTAATGGTGTTGAAAGAAGAAGAAAAAATGAGAGATACATGAATGAGAAGAATAGGAACTTAAAGATGCTGGGGAGAAAAAAAATATGATGAAAAAAAAGACGATGACAGCGAAAAAGTAAAAAATTTTTAGAGATGAACACAAAAAAGAAAGCGAGAGAGAGACTGAGCGAGAGAAAGAGAGAGTTAGAGAGATGGAATTGGAGTGGGCCAGAGAGAGAAACAGAGAAAGAGAGAAAGAAACAGGGAGAGAGAGAGAGAGAGAGAGAGAGAGAGAGAGAGAGAGGCTGTTCAGAAAAGAGGGAATGCATCAGGAGAATGTAGCAATTTGACCGTGAGGCTTCCGGGAGACCCAAAGCAAACATGGAAGAATAGAGAAGGGAAACCGAGAGGTGAAGTGTATGAGAGAGAGCGTAGACGAGGCAGAGAACTATTAGAGAGTGTGATATATGGAAGAGTTCAGAAGAGAGCGAGAGATAATGAATGGGGATTGGAGAGAGAACTAAACTGGAAAAGAGTTGAGAAAAATTAAACAGAGAAAAAACAAAACAAAATTCGAATAACACTTCTATTTTGGTAATGCTTCATAGAGTTTTCTTTGTTTGCATTATTTTACTAAGAAGTATGAATTGGGGATTCGAGTATCGGAAAATTGTTACTCGGGGTCACAAAGAGATGGAGAAGGAGAGAGAAAGAGCGAGAGATTGAACCCAATAAGAGAAAGATAAGGAGAGAAGGCAAAGAGAATGGAAGCAAGAGAATCATAAGTTGAAGAAGGAGAGGGTGTCTGGATGAGAAAAGCTCCTCGTGCTAATCATACATAGAATCTGCCCGGTGTGGACTGGGGAAGGGAAGACAAACGGGGGCCTCCACCTCCCTCTTATCTGACAAACGGGCGCCTCCACCTCCCTCTTATCTGACAAACGGGGGCCTCCACCTTCCTCTTATCTGACAAACGGGGGCCTCCACCTCCCTCTTATCTGACAAACGGAGCCCTCCACCTCCCTCTTATCTGAAAAACGGGGGCCTCCACCTCCCTCTTATCTGACAAACGGGGGCCTCCACCTCCCTGTTCTCTTTCTCTTATTATTCGCACTTTTCAAGATCCACTTTCCCTCGAATTCTCAGTCAGTCTTCCTATGAAATCGTTCCTGACATTCTCTCGTGAACAATGCCCTTTAGTAACTTTTTCCGCTATCTCTATTTGGCCCTTCAACTTCCTATCTCTCTCTATGTCCAACTCATCCGATTCTTACTCTCTCGTTTTTTGTTCTCTCTTCCATACTCCGTTATTAACCCCTTGCGTATATCTGGCCTTCCCTCTGTCATAGTGTGACGAGTCTGAAGCCCCCCCCTCCCCTCTCCTTCCCTTCCTCTCTGCTTTCCCGTCAAGCAGCCTACAAAGGCATAGCAACAAAAAGCGTCTGATTCAGTTAAGATCTTCCCTGAACACACGTGTCGGAAGAAGAAACAACAATCAACAATTCGTTAAAACACCCTGAATATCTAAACTCTGAAATTTTTCACTTTTAAATAATTATTTCTTATACGAAACGAATCCAAGAGCGAATGAAACGCACAGCGAATCAAGAAGACATTCTAACCAGACATTGGATATATTTACTAAAGGGAAGGTATCATTGGCATTCATCGCGGCTGTGCCAGTCACTAATAGAAACTCCTCCAGGTTTTATTGCTAGTGAAGCTGTTGAATTGTAAGAAGCATCGCTAGATTTCCTTTACAACAGTGTCGCTTCCGCAACACGAGCCTTTTTTTCGAGAAGCGGATCTTTCATATGCTAGTTAGAACCAATGAAACATCTCAAATCGTCATTTCCACCCTGAATTATTTGAAACTATAGACTGAGATAGGAAGGTCGGAGATAAGCCGGGGAGCAGGCTAAAACGAATGAATACTTAGCAATGAGAAGCGTAGCCTACATGTGATACATGTATAAGCAAGAAAGGAGAAATAGAATCGAAAAGTTCTCAAGAAACTTAATAACCACAAATTACTTGGGCAAGATGGGATGGCAGAATAATAGAGCATAGCGAAAAGAAGAAAGATCGATAGAATGCAGAGAACAAGCTGACATGCAGAGAAGGAGAGAGAACGCGAGTTGAAGGAGAAGCAGAGAAAGTGAGAAGGTGAAAAAGACAGCTGGAGAAGGAGAGGATACTAAGAAGAAGACGGCAAGAAACTCTGACTATAAGGAGGGAGAGACGATAGGAGAGATCAGCCAGCGTCTTGTTCTCTTAACCTCTGCCATCCTCCCTCTCTTTTCTCTCTCTTTTTCACTCTTTTCTCTTCAAATATTTTACACCTTATCCTTATTTATACTTTCTCTTTTTTCTGTCCTACTTTTTCTTTTATCTAGCACTTTCTCTTTCTCCTTATCTATCTTCCTTACTCAGTCTTTCTCTCTATCCCTTCGATTTCGTTTTTCTGTTTTCCTTTCCCTTTTTGTGATATGTGTCATCTTCCACGTGAGCCAATCTTCGAAGGTAGCTTCTTTTCATGTATTCAGATTTTTAACAAAAATTAAAGAAAAAAATTGTACTACAACGGAGAAGAAATTGGAAGAATGTACACTACAAATAAATTCTTTGAGGGAAAGAAGTATAATAATGAAATAGTAAAAGAGGAAAGGAGAGAAAAAGAAAAGAGAGAGAGAGGAGAGAGGATAGGAAGAGGAGAGAGGATCAATCTCTCTCTCTACTCTTCCTGAGTAGAGAGAGAGATTGAGAGATAAAATATAAGGAAAAAATTGGTTTAGCTGAAACGAGAGTTGGAAATAAAGACAATAAAGAAATGCTTGAGGAAGAGCCATAAAGGAGCGAGAGAGGCCTTCAATTCCGAATAAATACATATTAAAGACATGGAGGCTTTTGGTTGATTGAAACATGTTCTAGAGTTGTTCGTGTAATGACTTCCTCTCTACGACTGCAGAAGACTTTCCTTCCATTCCAGATGAGTCCTTAAAATGAGTACTTTTTGATTAGGGGTTTTGTTTTTATGTATAAGTATATGCTTGCTATTTGCATTTTTTTTCCTCCATATTACTCGCGTAAAGTGACTGATTCCGGTAACGTAGGAGAGACTGGTTGGCTGAAGAGGGTTCTAAGTTAGTCTAGGAGATCACGGCTGACAAAAGAGGGTTCTATGCTAGTAAGGGTGAGTTGTGTCAGTAGACTTCCCATATTTAATTTTTTAAAATTTGACATACTTGAACTCAATTCTGTAAATAAAACGTGAGAGGGCGTCTTCAACAAAATTTCGACTGGCCTCACGGTCTAAAAACTTAGCGTCATGTTGATGAACTCCAAAAAAGCTTCTTTAAAAGAATGAAAACGATGGGTCTTGCAGTGACCAAAAATGGAGTGACAAATGCAGCCTTTGGAGCATTTTTTGCTCTTCTCTTTCCCCCGGAACGGCTGCAATGTACGTCGTTAAATAAACCCTGCCGTAATGTTTTCCTTCTTCATCCTACTCGAATGGCCGCTTTATAACGACGCCCAACAGACCTCAGTTGTTTTAAAAAATACCATCATATATTGTTGCCTGAAGCCTCTGCAACCCTCCCTCATAAGATTTAATCTTCTCAAAACCCCTATTATACTCTATCATACATTGTGTGATAAAACAATTCAATTCAATACGCTACTCCGAGGCGTTAAAACGCCAAAAAGTAGCTGAGAGAAAATGGGCTAATAAATCAGTGGGGGCCTCTCGCTCCCGATTTTGCTTTTTTTTTTGATTCTCTGATTCTCCGACTGTTGACTTCCTCTATTCCTCATTGACTTCTATCCTTCAAATCTAAAAACTTTTTTTCTTATAGAATGAGCTTTTTCAATAACCTTTCCTCTACGGAGTTCTAAACTCTAATGAAGGTTCAGATTTGATCTGATTTTCTCTCTCTACCATCATCTTTCTGTCTTTATCGTGGGTTGTGGAGTTACACTCCTTTCATGACGCAATTGCTTGATGAGCATGGGTGGCTTGAAAGAAGGGTCATTGTGCCTAGAAGATAGCAAGAAATTCCGCGGGACAATGTGTACTCGGTTGGTGTATAGGTAACGATCTTCAAACCCCGGATAGGCAACGGAGGTTCGGTCCCGGCCGAGTGCCATTCTTGCCCGTGCGATGGATTTCTAATGAAGGTTCTTTATCGAAAATTTTGTTGTTTTTCTCAATATTTATTCTTCCTTCAATGAATTTTTTTAGTTGATCATACTCTTTCTATTGCAGCTTTCTAATTTTCGTTGCCATTGCTTCTCTTCGCAGAACTATCTCTCATCTGTCAAATTATCTCTCTTTCTCTGTTGCTCGCATTGATTTTTACTTGAATAAACAAGTTGATAACGATAGTCCTTTTTTATTAATGAGAAGATACGAAACATTAGGAATAAACAGCAACAATTTCTTAAGTTTCCTATCAGCAAATTGATAATAACCTCTGTTTTATATGAGAAAAGATACGGAAAAAACAACTCAAGATGAAATGCTGAAATGCAACGCGTAATTGTACAACCTAACAGGGAGAGATTTAACCCGGATCTTTCGCAACAAAGAGCTCGTTAAAAACTATGAACACTAAAAAGTAAACTCAAGTTTTCAAGAGGAAGCATAATTAAAGCATGAGAAGATGTAAAACATCGGCGCGTACTAACACTCAGACTTCAGAAAGCATCAAATAGGAACCCCGAAATGGCATAAAAATTCATTGTCAAAATCACTAAAATGTCGCTCATGAAGCAAACAAAAGCGGTTGACGACATATCATAAAAAGCGAAATCGTCCGTCGACAAGCCCAAAATGCTAGAAAAAGGGATTGTGAGGGGCTTCCCGCCACAAGATGCTTCTCCGGTCCGCACTTCTCGTAGCCTTTCTCATCTTCGCCTTCCCCTCTTCCGGGGCACAGAAGGTTGGTTTTTGTGGCGTAACGGACTTTTAAAATCTTACGGATTTCTGTTTCATAAATTTATTTTCATTCATTCAGTAAAAAGCTATTTGGAGAATTTATTGAATTTTTATTGTTGCGTTGTATTGAGCTTCAGGTACTTTTTTACTTCGCTTGCGTGGAGAAGCGAATTCAGTCATTGAATTGACAAAAATTAATAATATGAAAAATTTTGTCATGTGGTCTCGTTCGCCTAAGCCGTACGGCCTCGTTAGCGTAAACTTTTTCCTAAGCCTAAGGAGAAAAAACATGCGAAGTATGTTAGGCTTTGGCTCCACGCAAGCGAAGTAAAAAAGGTGCCGGGGGTTTTAACACATACATGGTTATAAAAAAGAGGTTTTTTTTCCCAAATGTTTTTTTTACCGCTTATATCAAAAATTGAGAAAACTTGTTCAATACATTACTAGTCTACCATATCTGATTTAACATATTTAGGTCCAATACATATTGTTTTTTCCAATTGAATTCATTCACTATTTCAATTTAGGTCCAATACCTATTGAATTCATTCACTATTTAAACTTTTCTCACTTTAGAAAAAGTGTCACGCTTTCAGTGTAGCTGCAATTGTGCTATGAATTTGTTTGTTTGTTTTTGTCATTGAAAATTCTGAATGCGATAAACTATTAATATTATTATTAATATCTGTTTGTTGAAAAATTATATCATGCAATTTACGATTTGTGATTGTTAATAGAGATGGCTGGAGAAGATTGTAATTTTCGATCATTTAATAGTAACACTTCAACAATCGTTCCCTTCAGAACACTAACCATGCAATTTGGATGTTTTGGGGGAAATTCCATGGCTTCGAAGAAGTCATTTTTCTACGGGTAAGTTTTACTTTAGCCTTCTATTATATAGAAAAGTTCTATTATACTTTAGCCCCCCCCCCACCTTTTTAAACCTGGGTGATGAAGGATGCTGCATCACCATATAGTCGGTTGTGTTATGCTTCTATGTATATGGAGAAACACAGGGAGAAGCAGCAACCACCCCATCTCGCTTTTCTCGATCTAGAGAAAACATTCATCCGAGTACCACACGAGCTCTGTACGCACGGGACCACGAACTGCCTGAACTTCTAATTGATTAGGTACGGCTACTCTAAGTAGATGCCACGAGCAACGTCAGAAGTTCCGTCGGAATCTCGGATAGTTTTCCAGTGAGTGTGGGCGTACATCAAGGATCAGCGCTATCGCCACTCCTCTTCATTCTTGTCATGGACACTATTACTCGTGACCGACAGGGTGACCTTGCCTGAACCACCCTGTAAGCAGATGATCTGTTCCTGGCAGCTAAAACGAGAGAGAACCTTCACCAAAAAGTGCAGGACTGGAGCAGCCAACTCAGTCAGTTCGGACTACGTCTGAATACCTCAAAGACGGAGTACTTGAAAACAGTACCTTCCGAAGTCACCATCAAGGTAAACGGCGAAGAACTGACGAAGTCCACCAGCTTCGACTACCTTGGATCGAACCTCCAGAGCAACGGAAGCATCGACTCTGACGTGCTTTCACTTGACAACGGAGCACGGATGAAATGGAGAGATGTCACAGGCGTTTTATGCAACCGGAAAATGCTTCTGCGCTTCAAGTCGAAGATATATCGGACAGTAGTGCGCCCCGTAGCTTTGTATGGAACCGAGTGCTGGCCAACTACGAAAACAGTTGAGCGACGTCTACAAACTATGGAAATGCGCATGATTTGTTGGATCATGGGAATCTCTCACCCCGAGGACCTACCAAATGAGATCATAAGGATAAGATCGTTGTGACCCCCATCGACGAGAAGATGCACGAAAATCGCCTGCGATGGTTCGGCCATGTCACCAGAGCCTCACCGGAAACTGTAGCCAGCACAGCCTACAATCTCGCTGCTTCGGTCGGTGACCGAAGCAGCGATGGCAAGTCACCATCAATGCGGACTTGAAAGCCAGTTAGTTTTCTAAGCCCGAGAGATGCCCTCGATTGGGACAAGTGGAGAAAGAAAATCCACAAAGCGGACCCTGCCATAGTGGGACAACGCTAAGAAGAAGAAGAAGAAAAAGTTATACTTCCATAGACACTTTTTCGTTATTTGTGTTTAATTTTCCCTTTTTTTTCTATCAAATGATCGCTTACAATTAGGCTTAGGTAACGGGGGCTAAAATTCTAAAACTTTTTTATTGGAGAAGTGGCGCTGTGAAAGGGGTCAAAAGAAAAAGGTCTGTGTATTTACTTTGAATCCCCTTTTTGTTTGGTGGAGAACTAAAGATAAATAGTGAAAATTTCACTTTAGGCCTCCTCCGTTTCTGCTCTTCAGTCCCACTCCATTTTGGTATATTTTGGTATTTACTATGGAATGAAGGGGGGGGGGGTGTTTTTGTAACAGGGGATTTGCTTAAGTTCAGGGGGGTTTAAGTAAACGTTTCCCTATTTACAATTCCACCTTAAACTCTCCTACAGCTCTATGAAATGAACTTCTTGAACAAAATGAAGATATGACGTACTAAACAACTCTATTTTTCATCTTCAATAATCAGATTCAAAAGCTTTTATTTATATGTTTAGTTTGACATTCAATTCGGAAGGCTTTGGTAAATAATCATTATTTTAATAAGAAAGTAAGTATAGACACAATTTTTTTTGGTGAATTTTTAAAGCAAATTCAACTTTCTTTTTTGAACATCTGTTTAAAAAAAAAATCAAATGCTAACTAATAATAGGAAAGTTTTCCTTTCGAACACATTAGACCGTTTGGAGTTGTTTTTCGAAGCACGCACAATCTTAAAAATTAATTTAGTTCTCACCAGATAAGTAGTATTAGCGATCCATCTCGGTATTGGCAATTTGAAGTTAAAACAAACGTACTATTCAATTGGGTTCCATGGCATTTCGCACCGCGATATTTCCTACCACGACAACTCGCACCCAAAGTTTTAAATATATTTTGAAGCTCTAATTATGCGGATGGTTCTTCCATACGGTTTCTTAGTGTGAAGTTAACTAAGCCCAAGCAAAGATTTTAGTGAAAAATGAAATGACAATAACTCGTTTGCGAAATTCGGGTGCAAGTTTTAGTGAAAATGAAAAATTAAAGGTGTTTGAAAAGAATACTAGCCGACTCTGGAAGAAGTTTATAGTGTTTCGAAAAATTACTGTATCATGTGATTTGGCTGCAGAAGGCGAAAGAAAAAGGCGCTGCCATGCTCAGTCCGAACTTCCTGAATGACTTGCCTGCTGATGCAAAGGAGTCTTTCAAAAAGATTTTCAAGGAGAACTACATCTTGGTTCCACTCTTTACCCTTAAAATTATGCATACTTATTATGTCAATTTCATTGCCCTTCGAGCTTGATTTCGTTTTCTTTTAACGAGTAATACATGTTGAAAAGAGTTATTGAAATTCATTCAAGATTTATAAGATTTTTGTTTAAGTGATGAATAATCGAGTTGGTTCAACTGTTCATTTTTTGACCTTTTTTGTTGAGCTCATCCTTTCATAAAATGAATTATAACAGTGTTAGGTCAACAAATTTCATCTTTAATGTCGTGAAGCTTTGAGTTTTCTTCTTCCAGAAAAAAGCTCATTTTGTCGTTTTGCGATTTAAAATCACATAAAAATGAAATAAAAGCATAGATGTCCTTAAAAAAATTATTTGATTATATTTTTGAACGTTGAACTCAAACTTATTTTCTGATGAGAAAGGAAGAATGGGAAAAGAGCTCAACCAAGTTTTGACTACAAAAGGTCATAGTTTAAAAAAAAAAGAAAGAGAATTTTTCGATTTGAAGGTGGAGAAGCCTAAGAGCGTGGGCCAGGCAGCACTCCGAGAGTGGGGCAAAAAATTCAAACAAGAGGTTCAGTCATTCACTTGCAGCATCTTCTTATTCTCTTTTAACTATTGAACTGCAATGAGTTATATTTATAATTTATATCATGGAATATTATATGTACAAAAAGCTTTGTGGAAGTCTTTTGTCTAAGAGGTTTCGTTAGAAAAAACTGTTCAGTTGTTAGTTAGTTGATTATTCAAATACAAAAAGGTCAAAATAAAAAATACCTTAAAATATTTGGAAGTATGGAGCTAGTGTTGACATGATTTCAATCTGGTCAATCATTTTGACTTCTCATCTTTCAATAATATATGACTGCAATGGATCGAAATAGCCGTATTTTCCGATCAATCAAGCCCGGTTCAAGAAGTGAAAAGAGAAATGTGAGAGGAATTACGATTCAGAAACACTTTGCGAGTGAAACTGTGAATATTTGCATATTTATGAGTGAACAGGCGTTGGTGGAAGCAATTATCGAGAAGCAGAACCGTTACGACACCGAGGAGAAGCAGAGCACCAGATACCTTCCGGTTGGTCATCAATGCTTCATTGCTCCTCTTGGTCCTCCACGACCTTATGTACTCTTTCAGGACAACGTTCACAAGAGAGCATGAGCCTTCATCTGACTCCAAGTCTTGCTCTCACCCAGAGTGCAGAATGGCTCGATTACGAATCAAATTATACGTCGTAACTTGTAACTCATAAAATTTTTAAACGTGCAGCTCAATGCTTAAGTGTTTTTTGTTCTGGAAAAGGATTAGGCATTATTGAAAGAGAAACACCGTGTAAACATTGTGGAACCGCATTAAAGACAGATTGGATTATTGAGCACTGATACATATAATTGTGAATGCAAAAATGATTAAACGGGGAGAATGAAAGAAAATGAAGCTTGCGTACTGACCAGGTCACTATGGCAACGTGTCCGATTGTGGAGAAAGAGACCGAAGAAAGAACTAAACAACTACAGAGAGGGTTGATACATTGAGAAAGAAAGAGAGTTAGAGAGAGAGAAAACGAAACAGAGAGAAAGAGTAATATTCAGAAAATCGAGAGACTAAACTGATAGACAGAGAGTAAAAAGAGAAGGAACAAGTTATAGAGAGAGAGAGAAATGAGATAGATGCATAACTAAGCCACTTTCAACCCATTCCTCTCCGCTTTAAGTTCTCTTTACATTCAAAAACCTACAACATTTTCACTAGTAACGGGAAGCTTTTTCGCCTTCATTGAACGGAGTTGACTGTTATTCAATTGTTTTTCTGGCACTAAGAATGAACAGATGAATTTGGTTTTTTGCCTTGTAAAATTGTGAATAAAAATTCATTCACAACTCTAATAAATTCGCGAACTAACACTTTCTTTTTTAGGTTAAAACTTCTCTATCGCTAGTTCGTTTGGAACACGCTTCATTCAATGAACTTAAAATTTTTAGGATGTATTTTCTATGTTGAGTAAAACGTTGAAATGGACTTTCAAGTTATGGATGAGTAAAATACTGCTTAAAATAAAAACTCGAATGAATATACATTTATTGATTAAACATGAACACTAAAATAAATGTAGAATAATTGACTAGCGATGTAATCATTCGAGGCTTATTATGCAATCACTTTTTTCCAGACTGTATACTAACTAACGTCTTATGAAGAGATATCAGCCGCGACATTAATCTCTAAACGATGAGATCATCGGCGCGATGATTATGAGCGCTCACATGACTTTGAGGTCTGAGATAAGAGCTTCCTGGGTACGAGCTCGGCTGAATTTTTGTTTTAAGACTATTTCAACCACGCGCTTGAAGAATCTGAATTTATCTGCCGCGACATTAATCTCTAAACGATGAGATCATCGCGCCGATGATCTCATCGTTCAGAGATTAATGTCGCGGCAGGCTCGACTCTAGGAAGATGAGTATGACTTCTGAAGAGATATCAGGCTCGACTCTAGGAAGATGAGTATGACTTCTGAAGAGATATCAGGCTCGACTCTAGGAAGATGAGTATGACTTCTGAAGAGATATCAGGCTCGACTCTAGGAAGACGAGTATGACTTCTGAAGAGATATCAGGCTCGACTCTAGGAAGATGAGTATGACTTCTGAAGAGATATCAGGCTCGACTCTAGGAAGACGAGTATGACTTCTGAAGAGATATCAGGCTCGACTCTAGGAAGATGAGTATGACTTCTCAACTGAACAGTGAAAAATTTTTTTCGGGCAAGTTCATCACTTTATACAGTTCAAAAGATTGAATTAGTGAATAAAAAATGTGGAGTTTTTTCATAGTCTATCATAAAGAAACTCAGTTGAATTAGCTTGTTGCTTTAAATCTCGTTTTTCGCGCGCTTTTGACGTACTTTCGAACTTCATTCAACTTTTTCGATTACTTTGAATCTTGTGTAAACTCTGACTCGAAGAAGAAGCTTTTTGCTGTAGAAAATGTAATGGCTTTATTGAGCCAATCTGAACCAATCTGAGACTGTCGAAAAAGAAAGAGAGACAGGGCGGACAATGGGAGATGGAGAGGAGGCAGAGACTGCCATCGGCGGTTCCCTCCCTCCTTTCAACGGCTGTCTGGACTCTCCCGGAGATCAACACAACGAGCCTTTGTACCGCTTTTAACTTGCTGTTTACTGATCAACTTGAATAAACGTTCCATTTTTAGCATTATTATTTCATAAAACTTTGGCAAGAAAATTTAACAGAGTTTCTCATATGTTACTAGATAGTTTCTATAATTATATAGGATTCTATTCACCACAGAAAAATTCTAAATATATTTTTTCTAAATAGAGCGGAGTTTTACGCTCAACTATATTTCCAAAAAACATTTGGTTAATCTTTCTTGACCATTCAATGAACCGCCGAGAAGTTCGGATATGATTTGAACGAGCCGCTCTTAGTTTTCCCTCTTCTACAAACATGAACTTCTCAATTCCAAAAACTGCCTCATTTTGCAGTTATGTCGAATGAACAAAAAACCAGACACATCTCTCCAATAGAGTAACATGAAAAAGCTTTGAACTCTCCGTTTTCCAATGTTGTTTTTTAAAAAAAATCTTCTTTCAAATTATCTTTTTAAATCACCATCTCGGATTCAAGAACATTCAAATACAAGTTCAGTGAGATTCCCGAGTTGCCCCGGGGCAAGCTTCTTCAGTTCATCCTCTACAACAACTGGGGAGACGCAGGAAGAGTGGGTCTTGAAGGGATTCAAGTCTTCCTTGAGGACGGAACTCTGGCATCTTTCCAATCGGTTTCTATCAATTACTTATTATTGTATTTTTTTTATGAATTTCCGGCCTCTGAAAAGTTTAAATTTACTACATGTATCTTTTTACAAGTTTGCTCCCTTCTCTCACTCTGAATATAATATTGGTATATTTAAAGACCTTTGAAATTATTACATAGACTTGTAGCTTCTCAAGAATCCTACGAATATAAAAAGCAGAACTAAAATATATACAAGGTGAAGGAAATGTATGTAACGGTGGTTATTAACCATTTGTTTTTAGAAAAAGCAATCAAATCAAGTCTTTAGTATGAAAATTTTTATTGCATGCAGGTTTAGTAACAATTATGACAATATGTTCGATTCGGCCTCCTCTTTTTCTTACAACATGCCTGAGACTCGGATTGCTGGACCGTGTCTCGCAGGTATCATCAGAAAGATTGTTCCATTCTGTGGTCAGGCGGGCCTTGGAACATTATAATGTTTATGAGTTGTAGCGCAGACCTTGACAGTAAAAATCCCCAAACAGAGTAATCCAGCGGATTCAGGTCGGGAAAGAAAAATTCGAACTTTCTCAAAAAGGTCGGAAGGTTTGTGCACCGATCTTGAGTGAATTCGGCAGTGTGAGAAGAAGCTCCGTCTTGCTGGAAGACATACTTCTCTCCTTTGAAATAAGAGTCTGCCCAGGGCTTCAATACATTTTCTAGATTTTTTTCCGTGTACAGATGTCGATCCATTTTGATGTTTTCTTCAACGAAGAACAAGGGACTTTTGCCTGAAGAGCAAATTGCTCCCCACACCATAACCTGAGCAGGATGTTGAGTTCTTTCGATGCATCTGCCTTTTTAATCAGCCTCCAGAGAAGTGTGAGAAAGAACGCGTTTATTCTGGGGATTGAACTCCTCTTTTACTTTGAATAATTTTTCATCAGAGAAGATGAACTGAGGAAGCGAGACACGGTCCAGCAATTCTAGCATCGTCTCAGGCATGTTGTAAGAGAAAGAGCAGGCCAAATCGAATTTTTTTCATAATTATTACTCAACCTGTATGCAATAAATAGTTTTATAGTAAAGACTTGATTTGCTTGTTTTTTTCTAAGAACAATTGGTTCATAACCACCGTTCCATACTTTTGCCGCGACCTGTATATACAAAATGTCTTTCTAATTCAATTTCAATTTTATTACGTGAAAACATTACATGCAGCAACGCATAAATTAATCACGTGGTACGAGATTAAACAATTGAATTGTTTGAAATACATAAATAGGTGAAACAATGCAGATTACATCCAGGCAAACATATATCATTCATCAACACTATTAATTTCGGTGAATATACGAGCTGATCGTATAGAGAAGGCATTTCTTCTGCAAATAGTTCTCGGAGCAGGGTGGATTATTTTGAAAAATGCGCCTCTAGTGTTGGACGCTCTTATTTCAAAGTTGTGGTGCGTCCTGTCAGAGAGTACTTTTTTCCCAAATATCAGTTTCAAGAGTAGTTTGAGGTCGTTAGATTCTCTAACAGAGAGAAAAGATACTAGGCCTAGTTGATTGTTTCTCGTCTGACTACTTGGCATATTATTAAACGAACAACCAAAGCACCGGCGAAAAACGCGACGCGTAAAATAATTTTGAACCTTCTCTAGTACAGCTATGTCCTTAGCGAAATGTGGGGAGTAAACAGTTGTACAGTGTTCTACAATAGATTTAATGTATATCTTGTAAGCGTTAACAAGTACATCCGGTTTACGACTCTTGAGAACTTTAAGAATAAGATGACATTTACGCTTTGCTTTCTGAGCTATTGTTGAGCAATGAGCAGAAAAAGTCAACTTGTTGTCTACAATAAATCCTAAATCACGAATCTCGTTGAGGTAGGGTAGGGAGTGACTATTTATAGAATATGGAAAATGAGGGGAACTCTGGGTACCAATTCTTAACACAGCACATTTTGGTAGAGATAAAGGCAATTGCCAAGCGTCGCACCACTCCACTATGGTATCAATCGAGTGTTGCAGTGTTGTATGAGAGTCTGTTTTAGAAAAAGACTTATAAACTTTCATGTCGTCTGCAAAAACTTTAATTTTACAATTAGAAGAAGTTATCATATTCACTATATCAGATGTATAAATGATGAATAATAATGGGCCTAAGACACAGACCCTAAGACCTAAGACTAATGCAGATTTCATCGAATGCTGAGCGGAGTATCGGCGAAATCTGCACTTTGGTTGAGTACGGCAGATCGGAAGAGAAAAAGTGGATCGCTGAGTTCTCCTCACAATCTCCGCCGGTATCGATTGACTTACTCCTGATCTCCGATCAACTCCGAATTGCATTGATTCGTGTTTCGGTAAGTTGTTTTCATCTTTCAACGCTTAATACTCTACTAAGGAAAACTAACTTTACTAGTCTTCCAATATGAATATTATTCCACTTAACAGGAGACATGAAAATGAAGATTAACGATGTTGTGAAAACGAATAATTCAAGCGCATAGACAGATGTCACCAATCAAGCACATCATCGGAACTTTCGAAGAGGATGGGGTTTAGTTATCTAATATAACAGAAGAAGTTAAATAGGTTCACCCGGGTTTTGTGCAGTTCTGATGAATTGGAGAAACAAACTAATTGAAAGAGAAAAAATTTAACTGGAAATAGAAGGAAAACTATCAAAGTCATCTTATTATACTCGAGTACCCAGCCTGCTCTCTCCCTTAGAACTACGCCGGCTCTCGAGTTCACTCTCAGATGGGAGTGAGGGAGTTGGAGATCCGGCTGGACGGAATCGCAATCTTCCGCGGAATCATCACTCCTGCCATTTCCTCCAGTGACTCCGCCCACACTCACCATCAGGGAGATGTCACTTAATTTTTCAAAACTGACAAGATTCTGATTGAAATTGACAAATTAGGCTTCAACAGACTTTTAATTGAGTTGTGATCTCAGATGAAAATCTGTAGACCAAGTACAGACTTTCTAATTTTGAGGAAACAATCTAAATGTAAAACTTAATCCAGACTAGAGGGCTCAAGAACTTTTTATATACTGAAGCAGCCCAAAGCTTGTTTAGCACTTTCCATTTCAGTCTTCATAGGGTTCAGAAAACTGTCACTTCACAAAAACAAAAAAAGGAAAAATAGCTTGCGAGTTTTCAGACGATTCTGTTCACAACGGTGGATTCTATTCTTGAATCGATCGCTGCCAACGATGTCTGCATGCTGGAAGGACGAGCCAGCAGCGAGTTCTTTCTCGACTCTCAATCCACCAACACACGTTACTTTATATTCTTCACAAACGGGAGTTCAATTCTTATTTTGTCACGATTCGCTTTCTTTGATCGCATCGGGTAGCTTCGGTTTACGCATTCCCATACTCATTCGTTGAAACGAAAGGAAGGATACAAACTGAATTCACTTATGTTGTGCACATTTAAAACGCGTCTATGTATGTTTTTTTGAATTTCGAAATGTTGAAAAATGCTCATTTTGTAGAAGAGACAATTCACATCACACCGAAACGACCAATCACGGCAGAAGAGATGAAAGGTCTCAAAAAGGAAGAGCAGAAAGAAAGGGAAGAAAGAATGGAGAGAGAGTGCAAGGAGAAGACTCACAACCTTTCTCTCCATTCACATCCTTCTTCCCAGCTACTCTACTCCGTAAGAGGTTAATTTAGCAAGAGTAACAAGAAAGGACAGATAGGATAGCTAGACTAGCCAATGAGTAAATAGGTGAATAAATATAACAATGAATCAGATCAAGAGAAATGACTTAATAAGGTAACATACTTTTGAATTATTGACTGATTAGGACCCATACAGGAAGCAAGAAAAGAAAAAAAGGAAATGAATCATTGATTGATTAGGACCCATATAGGAAGCAAGAAAAGGGAAAAGTCGTAATGAGAAATAAAATTCTTATTAAACGCTGCTTCTTCTTTATAAAAAATACTAGGCCCGTTGACTTGATGATCTTGGCTAAAAACTTTTATGCGAGTGTAAAGCGGTGTGAGTATTCGTAAACAATCGTTAAGAGTTTTTGGAAAAGATCAAAAAATGTTTTGAATCGTAAAAATTCTTTATTTCGCTTTTAAATATAAGCGCTGCATTCTAGTCTACGATTATTCTCCAATTTTTCCTGATAAACACACAGGTCTTTTTTAGTTGTACACTTGGAGCTGCTCTCCAACTGGGGTTGCCCTGACCAGATCGGTCTCACTGGAGTGGAATTCTTCGATGATGACGGCTTCACGATTGACATGAGCCAAGTCACCGTCACTACTTCTCACGCTCCAGAACTGGCAGCCAGGTCAGTTCTCATCTTCTTTAAAATGTCATTTCATTTCGTTTTATTTTTAGAATTTATAGTTAATTGTATAATGTTCGCTTGATGACTAAGGTTTGTTATTTTCCAAAGTAAGACTGTTTAGACTTACAAAGGGTAGCAATGTCACGAGCAATCCGGAAGAGATGTGGATAACATCCTTCGACTCCAAAGAGCCTCATCCAACCATTTTGTTCTCATTCAACTCCTCTGTCGATGTTTGCGGTTAGAAATTATGAACATTTTTTTGAGAAATAATTCTAAAATAACTCTCTTCCTTTTTTAAAAGAGTGTTCTTTTCGACAAATAACTTTCTTACTCTTTTAAGCATTATTTTCCACCAACAATTATTATATCTTTTAAAATCTTTCCAAAAAAAGACTCTTATGCTCATTATAAACCGAATTGGATTAAAGGAATAAGCGTGTGGAATTACAATGGCGGTGAGGAGTTATCCTATGCGGGGGTGAAACATGTAACCCTCCACTGTGATGGAAAGTTGCTCGCCAAAAATTTCCTGCTGAGGAAAGCTCCCGGTTATTTCATGTTTTTTTCTCAATTAAGTTTTTCCTAGAGAGAAAGTCAGACATCATTTAAACGTTAACGCATCCTTTTGAAAAAAAACCTTTCATATTTAGGGGTCAAAAAAGGTCCTATCCCAAAAAAGGAAATCAAAATTCTAATAAAGCTGACATTATATCATGCATGCATTATAAAGTCTCTATCGCAGTTGTTTTCTCAAAATAAGGCCATGTGATGATCAAACACTCCCATACTTTGGACTTCGGAATTTTCATCGTAAAAAATGTCACCGCTCTAGCATTTCTTTTATACTAAAATATATATATATTGTACCTATTTGAAAACTAAATTGAGGTTGTGTATTCTTCGACTTCGTGCAGGATTTCTCATTGAGTAGCATCGGGAACGCGCCGACATCCATCCCGAGATCGACGTCCTTCTCCATAGCTGCATGTTAGCTGCTCATACGACCTGTATAAAAAAAAACTTAGTATAAAGTTTTACCCTAAAGTGTACTCTCTGAATTCCATTTTGGCAAAGCTCAAACTTAGCATAAAGTTTACTATAAATTTTAGTTTTGCCTCTGAATACGGCCCCTGATATGTCAAAAGCCTCTATAAATAAAAAAAAAACTCATAACCTAGTCCACTTTGAGAGGAGCTGATCAATAAGGTTCAAAAAACGCACCATGGATCGGAACCACAGTTGAACCAAATCTGTTTCGAATATTTTTTTAAATTTTAACATTATCTCAATAAGTGCAAAAACATCTAAAAAATCTAAAAGGTTTTTCTTTCGCAAAAAATATAATAATCCTTGTTAATAAAATAATTAAAAAAAGATTCACTGCAAATGATTTCCTAGTAGTAGCTCTCTCATTTTCAGTTTTTAGCAGTATCACAGTATGTATGACAGTATGCTCAGTATCCTTACACCCAAACCCAACCCAATGCGATAAAGTATATATATGTATATATATATTTTAGTATTATGAAGCTATGTAAATTAATTTCCCAGTAGAGTAGTTTATATTGGTATCCAGCCTAATTTCAGTCATCTTCCAACTCCGACTGCTCTCAACATGGGGAGACGAGTTTTACATTGGACTCAATGGAATTCAATTGTTCGACAGAAACAACATGCGAATACCTGTCAAATCTCATAGTCAGTCTGAATCAGTCAATAAGCAAGTCAAGTCAGCCTGTCATACACTACAAACAAGCGCTATCTCCTTATATTCAATCATTTGAAAAATCTGATACTTCAACGCCGCATCTTCTATACTATGTACATATATTGGTACACATAGTTGCTCTTTTGTGCCTAGTTAGATGCGGATGCACTGTTAGATGCATATGCGGATGCGCATGCATTTTGTTAGTAAAGAGCTTGTTTTGCTCCTCATATAGAGCTTTGTGGCCTCATATGTATTGGGGCTCATCGATGACTGCTTGGATTAGAGCAGAATGTTTATACATGAAGGGTTCGGGAAGAAATCGATTTTTACATAGAATTATTAAAGGAATTGTAATGATAAGAGTAAATGATCCGCCTCATTGCAAAGACCAAAAGAACCTCTGTAGATCTGGCAGCATTCCCAGAGAGCCTCAACATACTTCCTCAAGTTGAACATGACCCGAGAGTGAGCGAGAACCTCATCAGAGGAGAGATGGACACTAACAGGTACCCTTTCGATTTATCAGTTGAAAACTGACAGGTATCCTTTATTATGATCAGATAAACACTAAAATGTACCCTTTGCTATCGTATACATCAGTGAAAGAAGAGTTTCGGCGTGACACGGAATACGTGCAATCTGCAAATAGAAAATCATTGTTTGTAGGTTCGCACACACCAACAAGATCTGATTAACAGGAATGAGAAGTAAAACTAAATGTATGTATATAAGTTCATTATCGAAATTTATGCAGCAAATAATCCATTTACAAGTCAACATACACCTCATTTCTCACTTTCGGTACCTCATTTCTCACTTTCGGGAAAATTCCACGCCTTGGTGTTGCTTTAAATCATCTTTCTATTGGACTCTTTATTTACCCTATACAAAGTTATTATTGTGATAAATACTGTAACAGAAAATTTACATGGCGATGCATATTATATTATTGGTGGAAAAGCTAGCTAATTTTGAGAAAAAGTCGAACGAATGTAAGAGCTGGAAAAAAGCGCATACTCAGATCGGAGCATTCCTGGTTGACTCCGCTGCTACCCAATCTTCCCGCACGGATCTTCTTCATCTTCGACTACCCCATGTCTGTCTCCCGTATACTCATCTTCAACTACAGAAAAACCCCTTCGCGAGGGGTCCGCCATCTTTCGGTACTTGCTCTCTCTTTATCTTCCTCCTGGCAACGCCAGCTGTGTTGGTTGGCATCAATCCAGCCGACATATATTTTCTTGTTTCTGTTATTCAAAGCATGATTTAAAATGCCTCTTAATAATGAAAGGTATACAGGTGTGCTCTGGATACCACAAAAATATAAGTGGACAGTCATTAACCTCCGACCATTTAAACCCAGTTTTGAAAGAAATGATATTGAAGTAAACTTTTTAATGTTATTAATTCTGATATCGTAGTTGGTTCGTAATCTCTTCAACTTAAATAGATAGGGTATGTGATAAAAGTGCAAATTTAATACATACATGTCCACTAAGCTTCTCCTTTAATGAATGGAATGTACAGGTTAGCGCCGACGATGTCATCATCTTCTCGGGCGAAGTGCCGTGCAGTGAGCCCGCATCGACTGCCACTCTTGATATCCAGCTCGGAGACACTCTGTGACTTTTGATACCGTGACTGCCAATGACTAACAGAGTGATAATGACTACTGGCTTCTCTCAGGATAACATACTCCTGCCGCGCCTTTAATCTATACGAGAATAGATCATCGCAGAGATGATCTCGTTGATTTAAAAAAAAAAGATCATAATATCGGTATGCTCATCTGTTTGCCAATAACAGAATTTATGCACGGAAGTGCCTTTGATTCAAACCTGAAAACGCGTAAGATTTTCAGCGCGTGAATTTTTTTTTTGTAGTTTACAAACACACGAGTTTGTTTATTAATTTTTTTATTAAAGTTTTTTTATTACAAGTTATTTGAAATATATATTATTATTGAGTGATGTTATTTTGCGCATAAACATTAGTTAAATCGACACTTGATGAGTTTATTAGTTTTTTTTGTTGTTTTTTTCTTAATTTTTACGTACAACTTATCATTCTTTGTTGCCTAAGCAGTAGCAGATTTGCGTGGTTATTTGTTGTTTTCATCTCAGAGTTTTTTTGTATAATATATCGGCTTATAACCAATTTCGCCTGCTTTCCAGTTTCGAGTCCGTGCGTTTATCTTGAGGCCCCAACACTCCAACAAGTTAGTTAAAAAACTTGAATGTTTTAGTCGAAAGTGGGCGCTGCTTTCAAATTTTCACAGACTAAGCCGTAGCGTTCTCTACCTTAACCGTAATGGTCTCTACCTAAGCAGTACGGTCTCGTTAGCATAAAATTACCAAGCCTAAGCGTAAAGGTAAAAACAATTTTGTCTGTAAAAATTAAAAGCAGCGCCCACATTCGACTAAAACATTTAATTTTTTTAACTAACTTGTTGGAGTGTCGGGGCCTCGAGATAAACGCACGGACTCGAAACTGGAAAGCAGGCGAAATTGGTTATAAGCCGATATATATAACAAAAAAACTCGAGATGAAAACAACAAAAAACCACGCAAATCTGCTACTGCTTAGGCATCAAAGAATGATAAATTGTACGTTAAAACTGAGAAAAAACAACAAAAATATCTAATAAACTCAGCAAGTTTCAATTTATCTAATGTTTTTGCGCAGAATAATACCACTCAATAATAATATATATTTCAAATAACTTATGAAAAAATTGTAATTAAAAAGTTAATTAACAAACTTGTGCGTTTGTTTGTTTAGTATATTAAATTTTCATTATTAGATTACGAAAAGGCACTAAATACGGTAGGTTCTTTCGAGCACTATTTTAATTTGGAAAGGTAGACAGGATATGAAATCCTTTCTTCTCTTACTTTTACATACTGTTTCACTTTCTCTCTCCATGTCATCGCATAGTTCACGGATCATTCCATTCTGCCGCGCGAGAGGTCCGAAGCGATAATCGCATCTCAATTTTTTCAGTTATAATAACACTGATACGATGATCCCATTCATTAGAGGATAGATGGATGTAGAAAATGGATCATGCGATCTCTCATCTCACCATTGAGTAGATTAAAGGCGCGGCTGATGTGTCTTGGAAAGACTAACTTTTGTTGCAAATGACTATCGTTATGGCTTCATGCAACTATTCCTTCCTTTCTCTTCTTTCATGGGGCACTTCGTGCCGATAGACGAGTACTTTTTTTCATTTTTGTGTACGCTCTTACTGTGATATTTGAAGTCTGTTTATTCGAATAAAAAATGGGTTTTTTGTGAATGCACTCTTTTCTTGCTTAACTGATGAAATAAAAAATTTAACTATTGAAGCAAAAAAGTGATGAGGTTATACTTGAGTTGAAGTCAATTTGCCCAGAGCGATTACAAAATTCAATTGCAGCACAATCAATCTCCCTAGAAGGCATGAACAATGAATTCGAGTCAGGCACGAAAGGAGTAAGATTCCTGAAGACTTTGAGTCTCATTCAACAAAACAATTGCGATATCGGACGAGATTATGATGACATGTAAAGTTGAACTGATTTATAAGAGGGTTATTAATTATTTATTCACTTTTTGTACAAAAACATTGTACAAATAGTAAGAAGCAACTTCGAATTCACAAAGCCCTATTATATACGGCAAGGGAATCATCTGGGTTTCTTGTCTTCGGAAAACTCGCGGTTCCCATAATTTTAAAGCCAGACAAGCATTAATAAGTGAGTGATACCAACTTAAATTTGAACAAAAAAGTGATTTGAAGCAGATACATTTTCTGAGCTACTCAAACGGAATTAGGAAAAAGATTGGGCTTTTTTAATACTAGTTCTAGACCGAAACAAGTACGTAGTATATAAAAACACTTACAATTAGAGAAAAGACTTACTAGCTGGAAAAGGAGAAGACAGATCCTCTCTGTAACGAGAAATGGGACTAGTGGGAGTTACTACTGGGAGCGGAGCCTCAAATTTTAGAGAAGAAGGAACAGCGGGAGCTCCATCCAGGATGGGAACCTCACCAGTCAGGGGAGAAGCTGGCAGGATGTCCTGCGTGAGCCGGTGTTCTGTTTTCAACTTCATGGTGTATGGAGTGGGGAAAGAGACGGGGGACCGGAGCGGATTGGTTTTCCGGAGTGTTGCAATACACTTCTTTAGCCACTTCTTCCACTTTTGAAGTAAGCCTCACACTACTGAGCGTGGGATGATTCAT
The DNA here is from genome assembly GCA_964056735.1 of Allodiplogaster pararmata. Lineage (NCBI taxonomy): Eukaryota > Metazoa > Nematoda > Chromadorea > Rhabditida > Diplogasteridae > Allodiplogaster > Allodiplogaster pararmata. Next base: position 24,071,369 of record OZ057407.1, on the reverse strand, counting down.
TACTGGAGTATTCGGGCCGTCCATCAAAGCCACGCTGGTTTTTACAGGATAGATCTGCTCGTTTTTCGAAGTCATCTGCTCGACCGTTGGAGCCATGCGAACCGCCTCTGGAATCTTCTGCTCCCCCGTCGGAGTATTTCGCGCCCTGATCGGAGTCATCTGCTCGCTTACTGAACTTACGCGATGCTCAATCGAAACCATTTGCTCTTCTATCGGAGTCATTTGATCTGCGACTGGAGTCAAGTGCTCCACGCGAAGCTTCTCACTGCAAAAACTGCATTATTACTCGACATACACGTCCTAGTCAAGTAATTTGTTGGGTGCATGACATACAAAAAGGCAGACTGACTTCTTTTCCGGTGGACTGTTGACCTCGTAACAAGATGAAGAGTCTGCTGCTGAGTCTTTTGAGACTCGATGTAAGATCTCGCAAGAAGATGGCGAGTCTACGGCCGAGTTTTTTGAGACTCGATTCCTGACGTGATCCGCAGAGGGCGAGTTCATCGCGGATTCCATCGAGAAGGGGTTGTGCAAAAAGTGATGAGATGACTTTCCAGCTCTCGACTGAATACAGCCAATATGTTTAAAGGTAAACTTTAAATTCAAATTTTTGCTGATATTTAAGGCTAATGATAAGAATATGTTGGGTCACATGTAGTTGAAAGGGTCACATGTAGTTGAAAGGTTGAACGCGTGGTTTTTAAAAAAAAATTATTATAGTAAAACAATGTTTTTGTGTTTACTTTCTCAATTTCTCGGTCTATCTTCTTTCTAAGCGAGAGAAAAAGTAAATCCCTTTAAATGAAAGCCAAGGTGATGATTTTAAAACTGATTTCCACTCAAGAACTCAATCGAATGCACTTAGCCGAACACGTAGACCTCTTCCACGGTAGATTCTGAGGTCTGTTATCAAATTATTTTTCCAACAATTCTCGGGAAAAAAAGTACCATTACGTTTTTTTAGTCCGTCTTCATCATCAAAACGAGTGATCTTTGGCGAAGTGTACTCCCCTTTCCACCCTGAAACCGAACAGTTTCCCGAGAAAAAAATCTTTTTTTCTTCTAGAAAACCTTGCTTTTGCAAACAAAACTTTTTTGATCTTGCTTCAGAAAATGAACTTCTCAACAAAAAAAGCCAAAGATTTAAAACTGAAGAGACACTTTTATCAACTTTTTTAAAAATTAAAATGATCCTCATCTGGAAACTATTCTGATGTTTTAATACCATCTTTTGGTTTTTGATCCATCGCTTTAATTATGAGTTCTTTCCCATGTTCTTGTAACAATTCCTCACAAACTCCCGCTGCCATTACATTCTAAACGAAAGTATTATGTCATCATTCTTTAAATCTTAAAATCATTTTTTACGCAAACTGTAGGGTCAAATTAATTGACTGACATATAGCTCCGTATGCCTGAGCCGCATTTTAGTGGTTAAATAGTGCGCGTGTACCCTGTAGGGATCGTACTCTATTCTGCCGTTGGGGTTCAGACAGGAAATCGCTCTGCATCCACACGGAAACTGACCTTCGTTGGCGTCATCGACCTAGAGGGCAGGGTTTTTTTAGTGTGCAAGAAATGGGTACAGACGCCCGCCAAAAAATTTTTGCACATTAGGGTCCCCCTTTATAACTTGGAAAACAGAGGCCCGCCGACAGAAGGTCAGACATGACTATTTAACTCCTGCTAGAGGGTGAATTTGTTTCTCAAACAGGTACACAATTACTTTTCCAAGAAAAAGCATAACGCTAATACAAATGATTGTTTTGAAGAATGAGGGTAATAAAAATAATATTTCCATTCTCATCACCTCTTGATATCATATGATGTTTTCTACAATTTCCTCACCAGGGGTTAAATAGTGACCGGATCGGTCCCGTCGGCGGATACATGTACACACACTATTGACAAAAAACTTCCTCTCTTTTTCTTACCCTTTTCCTTCATCCCCTCTTTTTTTCCTTTCAAAATTTGAGCGGCGGATACATGTAAACCTAAAATGGGCGGCTCCATTTAACCCCTGTTCCTCACCTTCTCCGTCGAACAACCACTCCCATCAGGCTTTTTCTCCACAGAAAGAGCATTTAGATCAAGATGACTAATCGTGATGGAGATGGCAAGCCTTTGAGATAGCGAAACAGCGTGTGATGTAAAAGAGAGGGATGCAGGACGATCAGAGTATTTTATTACTAGACTTATAAAAAAGCGCATAGATTTGCACATAGATTCAATACACGGTTCATTGGTATCCCACCGTAACCTCTTCATGCTCATTGGTATCCCACCGTAACCTCTTCATGCTCATTGGTATCCCACCGTTACCTTATCATGCTCATTGGTATCCCACCGTAACCTCTTCATGCTCATTGGTATCCCACCGTTACCTCATCATGCTCATTGGTATCCTACCGTTACCTCATCATGCTCATTGGTATCCCACCGTTACCTCATCATGCTCATTGGTATCCCACCATAACCTCTTCATGCTCATTGGTATCCCACCGTAACCTCTTCATGCTCATTGGTATCCCACCGTAACCTCTTCATGCTCATTGGTATCCCACCGTTACCTCATCATGCTCATTGGTATCCCACCGTAACCTCTTCATGCTCATTGGTATCCCACCGTTACCTCATCATGCTCATTGGTATCCCACCGTTACCTCATCATGCTCATTGGTATCCCACCGTAACCTCTTCATGCTCATTGGTATCCCACCGTTACCTCATCATGCTCATTGGTATCCCACCGTAACCTCTTCATGCTCATTGGTATCCCACCGTTACCTCATCATGCTCATTGGTATCCCACTATAACCTCTTCATGCTCATTGGTATCCCACCGTAACCTCTTCATGCTCATTGGTATCCCACCGTAACCTCTTCATGCTCATTGGTATCCCACCGTTACCTCATCATGCTCATTGGTATCCCACCGTAACCTCTTCATGCTCATTGTTATCCCACCGTAACCTCATCATGCTCATTGGTATCCCACCGTTACCTCATCATGCTCATTGGTATCCCACCGTAACCTCTTCATGCTCATTGGTATCCCACCGTTACCTCATCATGCTCATTGGTATCCTACCGTTACCTCATCATGCTCATTGGTATCCCACCGTTACCTCATCATGCTCATTGGTATCCCACCATAACCTCTTCATGCTTAGTGGTATCCCACCGTAACCTCTTCATGCTCATTGGTATCCCACCGTAACCTCTTCATGCTCATTGGTATCCCACCGTTACCTCATCATGCTCATTGGTATCCCACCGTAACCTCTCATGCTCATTGGATCCCACCGTTACCTCATCATGCTCATTGGTATCCTACCGTTACCTCATCATGCTCATTGGTATCCCACCGTTACCTAATCATGCTCATTGTTATCCCACCGTAACCTCTTCATGCTCATTGGTATCCCACCGTTACCTCATCATGCTCATTGTTATCCCACCGTAACCTCTCATGCTCATTGGTATCCCACCGTAACCTCTTCATGCTCATTGGTATCCCACCGTTACCTCATCATGCTCATTGGTATCCCACCGTTACCTCATCATGCTCATTGGTATCCCACCGTTACCTCATCATGCTCATTGGTATCCACCGTAACCTCTTCATGCTCATTGGTATCCACGTTACCTCATCATGCTCATTGGTATCCCACCGTAACCTCTTCATGCTCATTGGTATCCCACCGTTACCTCATCATGCTCATTGTTATCCCACCGTAACCTCTTCATGCTCATTGGTATCCCCACCGTAACCTCTTCATGCTCATTGGTATCCCACCGTTACCTCATCATGGCTCATTGGTATCCCACCGTTACCTCATCATGCTCATTGGTATCCACCGTTACCTCATCATGCTCATTGGTATCCCACCGTAACCTCTTCATGCTCATTGGTATCCCACCGTTACCTCATCATGCTCATTGGAATCCCACCGTAACCTCTTCATGCTCATTGTTATCCCACCGTAACCTCATCATGCTCATTGGTATCCCACCGTAACCTCTTCATGCTCTATTGCAGAACCTGGCAGTTGATTCCGTCGAGGGCGCATTTGCAGGTATCTGCTTGGCATACTCGGCCACATGAGCAGCCACAGTCTTTCCTAGAACGTCGCACCGAATCCAAGTCCGGCTGCTTCTCCTGTGAGAGACCGGCATTATATTCCAATCATCTTACGTCAAACTCATGTAACATTGCTATAGAGTAAGTTAACGAGGATCACGTAACTCTATCATATAAAATACCAGTTTCCTAGGTTATGTACGTATCTTATTGATACAGGGTTTTTCCCCGCTGCAAAGAGTAGATAGGTTCGATATCGAATACCTATTATTTTCAAGATAACTCTATCAATAAATTGATGATACCGAAAACTTCAGAAAGCGGGATAATTATATTAGCAGAGAAAACGGCGACACTCATAGTTCCATTTCCTGTCTTTTTTTTCCTTTATGAATATATATTGCAGTTGGTCTAATTGTTCTTCGAGATATTTCAGGCAAGCTGATGCTTTTTGAAGAAAAAATATATTGGTTTATATCGAGAAAGATTTTTAGTCAACAAAACATATTTTTGAACATTTTTTTAAATTCCGCTAGAGGTTTTCTCTGTAAAGATGAAGAACTTTCTTGAAACCTTTGAGATGTTTATGCCAGACCTCCTTCAAAAAACGCTTTCCTCTTCTTTGCAGAGAGCGGGGAAAATACATCGAAGACTTTTCTTTTCACCTCCAACATTTTACTCATTTCTCATCATCTTTTCTTGTCTACAATTTGTTTTTTTAAGAAAAGTTATGAAAAAATTCATCTTTGAAACGAAAAAACTTGGAAAATATATAACCTGGCATGCGGGGGTTTAGGGGAACTGAAGAGATAACCAGGATCTTCCTCCTTCCTCCAAATCTTCTTCTTCTTCTTTCAACATTAGGTTCTAGAAGAATACTTTTAACCTTTTTTGTTTGTACGCGCCGAGCGAGTGGAAAAAGGAATGGGGAAAGGCAAAAAGAGAACTAGAGAAAAAATGAAACAGAACGGAAGGAGAAGAGAATGTAGATCATTCTTGGGGCGAACAGGGGTTTTTTAGGTGTGAAAGAAAAAGGGACAGACGCCCGCCGAAGGCGAGAAGTTTTTTCACATAAGGGGTCCCCCCTTAAGATTTTTTCAAACAGAGACCCGCTGAAAAAAAAATTTTCACATAAGGGTTCCCCCTTACGATTTGGAAAAACAGAGGCCCCGCCAAAGGCGGAAAAATTTTTTTTCACATAAGGGTCCCCCCCTTAGGGGTGAAATTTTTTTTCTTTTTTCCTCACTTAAGGGGTCCCCCTTACCCTTTTTTTCACATAAGGGTCCCCTCCCTAATGATTTGGAAAACAGAGGCCCGCCGACAGAAAATCTGTGATGACTATTTAACTTCTGGGGGCGAACATGTATGCGCCAACATAGCTGTTCTGGTAACCATTTAACCCCTGTTTTTTTACGGTTTTCATTAAAAAGAACAAAAAATGACTAATCAAACTTGTGCAGACTTTAAGAAAAATTATAATAACAAAAATGCAACCTTTTCTTGTTCCAATATATCGAAATGATCGAAATGATGCTGCTCTGCATGTAATGACTGTCTTTCATTCCTCAAATCGCTACTTTTTCATGTTTTTTTTTTTTCATTTAAAAAAGTTAGTCGTGTTGTATTCACTGTATAATAACATCGAATTTAGGTTTTGTTCGAATGAATGTGAATAAGAGTGCTGACCAAGAGGAGAACTCTCTCCTTTCTCGGGTACTGTACACCCTCCGAGGTCCCTTGTTCGAATGAATGTGAATAAGAGTGCTGACCAAGAGAGAACTCTACCTTCTCGGGTACTGTACACCCTCCGAGGTCCCTTGTTCGAATGAATGTGAATAAGAGTGCTGACCAAGAGAGAACTCTCCCTTCTCGCGTACTGTACACCCTCCGAGGTCCCTTGTTCGAATGAATGTGAATAAGAGTGCTGACCAAGAGAGAACTCTCCCCTTCTCGGGTACTGTACACCCTCCGAGGTCCCGCTCGAAGTGGAACACTTCCACACTCTTGAAACGGACTGATTTCTTTGTGGACACTGGAGAAGCTTGAGATGTCGAGGCTTCCAGAGAAGGAAACGAAGGACTACAACAAGAGCTATATGTCATTTTCAACAGAAACATCTCCATATTTTATTTTTTTAGTTTTCGAGAAAATTTTGCGATTTAAATTTCCCACTTTCGTGTAAATTTGTAATCATTCAAGTCATCAAACCATACCTAGCCAGCGGTAGGCCTTGAGAAGAAAGTCCCATTCTCTCATAAGTGTAGGGAATAGTCTCGTCCAAATCTGCTTCCTGAAAGTATTTGAATTCCAATAGTAAAATTTTTTTTAGATCTCAAAGTTTTTTAATGAATTTTACAATTTTATCACGGCACAGGCTCGGATAGAGAAACAAAAACTAATAGAACTAGCGAAGAATGCGATAAAACTGTCAATGAATTTATTTTTTTAAGCAACTTTGACCATTTACAAAACTTTCCGTATTGAATATTCGTCTATTTGTTGCTGTTGTTTCTTGCCCGCGCAAGTTTCTTGTTGTTGTTGTTTGTTGTTTCTCCTCCTTTGACGTTGATGGGGAATTCACGATCTCGCGGTAAAAAGCTCGCATACTCAGTCATACTCACTCTCTTCTCTTTCTCTCATCTTTCTTCCTTTCTCTCTCTTTCTTCTTCCTCTCTCTTTCCTTCTTTCTCTCTTTTTCTTCTTCCTCTCCCTCTTTCCTTCTTTCTCTCTCTTCTCTTCTTTCTCCTCTCTCTTCTCTTCCTTCCTCTCTCTTTCTTCTTTCTCTCTCTTTCTTCTTCCCTCTCTCTTTTTTTTGCTTTTTCTTTTTTGCCTTTTCTGTCTATTTGTTGAATTTAGTTGCTCAATGAAAATCCAATGAAAATGTTTTTTTTCCCGACTAAATTAACAGACTATGATCAAAACAGACTGACCATCCGAGATGAAATTGTCATCCTCCATTTCTAATTCTGCGGAGTTTCTTGTTCCTTCTTCGACCATTAACCGGTTGTTTCAGAAGAGAATTTGCCGTCGGGTGACTGGAAAATACCTAATCGTTTAGACTGCTAATATTAGAAAACCTGCTAATGTTGGGATTCAGTCCCTCGCTTCAGTTTTGTTTTTCTTCAAAACATTTCAATAAATGCGGCTCTTGGTGGTTATTTTCAAAAAGATCTACTATACAAATCTAGATAGATACACCCACGTTGGATCTTCTCCGTTTTCCCCATCTTCAAAATTTTTTTTACCTAGTATCCGGAATTTATTGGTTTCTGTGACGTTGCAGGAAATAATGATTGTAGATTATTTGCAATTTCCTGCCTAAGCTTCTTCTTCCGTCATTAAAATTCCATTGAATGGAACTAACCTGCTCGTCTAATTTTTCCAACCGTAGAACTCATGTTCGTAAATCTTTTCGCTAGTACAGCAAGCTTGAAATGCTCAGTTACAAAGAGCCATCAAATCCTTTTTCATTGGATGCGAAATTCTCTAGTAGTTCGAAAATAGAACGAAGCAAACTCGATCAACGCTTAATTTAATGAAGAATTTGTAATTTAAATGAAAATTCGAAAGTAAGATATCGCGGGAAAGTCCGCCAGATTTTCCTGATTGGCAAGAGGTCATTTCATATTCAGTCATCAAGATGCTCTGCCCCACTTTTGCGCTACCAATTTGCATTAACTTTCATGAATATCTGTTTTCTATATTAATGAAATGTGAAAACACAAAAAGAAACAAAGTTTTTTTTTCTACCTTGGGGGGCGCGCTTTACTTGGGGGGGGGCTTTACTTGGGGGGGGGGCTTTACTTGGGGGGGGGGGGGGGCTTTACTTGGGGGGGGGGGCTTTTTTTTAAAGATAACTTTTTTAAAGAATATTTTTACATTAAAAAACGCTTAGCTTAGGAAAAAAGTTCACGCTAACGGGGCCGTACGGCTTAGGCGAACGAGACCGCATAAGAAAAACTTACATTTTTGAAAATTTTTTGAGCGCACCTCGAAAAGAACCCCCCCCCAAGTGAAATTGTGCCGAAACAAATAATTGTTCATGAAACCTTTCTTTGCGATAGCGAATTTTCTTCTTTCCTCCCTCTCCTGTGTTCTTCTCTTGCTTCAACGATATGGTCAACTCAACAAGAAGAAGTAAGTACCACGTGATAGATTGTTAGCTTCGGACTTATGATTGATGAGACAGTTTACTCATTTTGAATGATAGCTACTGCCAAACACACAAAATAAAACTTACTCTGGTTCTCTTTCCTTCACGCAGGGAGCTCGAAAGAGATCGGGAGACCGTAGAACATCTCTTCAAATCATTCTCTGTAGACGCAGCTTCTTCTCTACTTTCAATCCACTCAGAGAACTGACCCCCAAAAAAATTACAGAGATTATCTTCACCGTCCATCATAACATCGGCTCGTGATTTGAAATGCCATAGACTTCAAGCATAATAAGATGCTATGTTTCGACTTACCGTGCTTTTTGAGCTGTGTCATACATTAGGTCAGCACATTTTTGTCCCTGTTTGTGTGAGTGCAGCCAGTGAAAATAATCAGTGCGAATACAATTTTTGTTTTTTCATATGTTCGAGTTTAATGAAAGTAGAATTAAATAGTTACTCTTAGAAGCTGCAGTGAAAACTAATGTAATATGCATATTACGAAGAAAATAAAAATACAAAGAGTGAGCGAGAGAATGAGAGAGAAGAAGAGTACTTTTAATACATGCCGTCGTTATGCAGTTCTGTCTCTGTGGTGGGAAATTAATTGTATAGCTGTACATGATGAAATCAAAGCATGAGTTACTCAGACTGAATCTCCTCTTTTTCTGCGTATACATTACCTCGGATTGCATGGGAAGGCTGTCGATAACCAGAAATGATTGACAGGAACAAGTCTTCATTCCTATGAAAAAGTCGATGATTAGTCAACTTCTTATGCGCCGCTCATCTGAGGCCTCTCCAATGCGATGCTATTGAGCCATGAGCTATACTAAATCCATTATTACCAGTCTTGGCTGAAGCCATCTCTCATGCTTATAAATATGCACGGAGAAGTTTCCGGGCGTTGCCGTCTAACCTATCTTCTCCATGCTAATTGCGCGTATGGTGAGTCTTGAATTAACATATTTTCTATTTGTTTATTTCAACTATCAATAAAAATTTCCATTGCTGTGGAATAGTTACAATAGTTACCAGCAACCAATATTTACAAGATCAAGAAGATTGCTAATACACACGGCCTTGTACAGCTAAACAGTTAAGTTCATGATTTTGAGTATTATGAAAGTATTGATCGATTGATGCAATTTTGATCAGATGGTTTGCCTTGCTTTGCTAGTGATGCACTTGGTTAATTTGGCCAGCGGCTGCTTGGGCGGAGGCTGCTGCAAAGGCTCGTCTTGTCTGGGACAACTTCCATGTGTCAGGTACGCCACCTTTCCCCTTTCTCTCTCTCTCCCTCTCTCTATCTCTTTCTTTCTCTCTCTTTCTTTCTCTCTCAAGTAGATGTTTATAGAAATTTAACTGCGTAAACATATACAACAGTACCGTGCGAAATTCTATCAAGTTTTGTGTTTTTGTTGATAACTTTTTCAATTTTGTATTCAGTAGTTTAAAAATATGACCCACTTAAGATAACGGAAAATTTAGTTCAAAAAATCACAGAAATAGGAATGCTATTAACTAAGCTGCAACCAGAAAACAATTCTGTAACAAATATCCATTTTGACAAAAAAATTAAACTAGATCTAAAACACGTTTAAAACACGTTTTTACTTCCGATGAGACGAGTCATCTAAGAACTAAAATCTAGTTTAGCCACACAAAAAAACAAATTTCAAAAAAAATCTAATTTTCCGTCAATAGTAGAGTTTTCAGTCGAAAAAACATTGCTTCTGGCTAAAATTATAATTAACACTAAACTAGCCAAAACATCTATATTTTACAATAAGAGGCTTCTTATTAATAACGCCCACACATTAAAAAGCATATAACATGAAAACGAAACAAACAAAAATCACGAGTCATTCACCTTAGTGTGACATCACGTACGCCGACATGTGCAATCGCTTTTTGGAGTTCCTCAGCCTCCAAGCTTATTTCGAGGAAGCCAAACCTATAATTGTTTTGTTCAAAATATCACTCAGCAATGCAACGAACTAAAATGCTTTTGTTTACATTTCAGAACGCATTCTGTGAATTAATGGAGTGCCTGTTCTTGCAGTTACTCTGCGCCAGTAGGATATGCACCGCCTCCGTATGGTCGATGATATGAGTCTCTATCCGTGTGACAATCGAGATTTTGAAAGTATCCGCGTCATGCCTTCAGAAAACTAATCTTGGTCCCACCCCAAATAATCTAATCGTATACTTCATGTATAAATTAACCTCCTTTCTTATGCATATCTTGTGATACATATCTCGTTCTCGCCGACAATTATATCCCGACGCGAAAACTATCGTGTTTTCGCCTGGCGTAGAATCGTTTAGAAGGTTACCTCGTACGTGTTACGAATACTTGACAGTGCATTGAGATAAACAAGATTTGTCACTCTCGAACGTCCTGACAGCAATCAACTGAGTAAAAATTGTGAAAGCGGGTAAACAGGTTAATCTGTTTAACGTGATAACTATACGAAGTGTATTACGGAACGCATGCCGTTTGCAACCTTTTTCTTATATAGCCTTGAAGTTTAGCCACCGAGAAGGCTGATGATTAAACACATCTGAACGAATTTTCGACGCATGGGTTGGTAACATTACTATACGTGATAACAACAAAAAATGCTACATTTTCACATGGTTCCCACCATGTTAAGTCCAGATTTTAAATACATTCTCTAATGAAAAGTTAAGCGAAATTTGACAATTTTTTTCAGTTATGAAAAATCTCGAGGGCGTTTGGTAATTCGATGATGTTAAACCATCCAAACTACTTTTTCAATCATTTCTCTATCGGAGAAACGAAGTCATCTTCGAGGAAAAAGTGTGGCTCTTTCCGTTCCGCTTATAGGTCACGTGCGCTTCATGCTTCCATGGAGTTCCATCAAGAGAGATTCTTCTACCATTGCGGAGCACGAATTAAGGGAAATTCAGTTGCTAAGATTTCCAATTATAATTTATGATGAAGTTAAATAACGTATAAAAACGTAAGATCGCAAAAGCTATTTCCAGAGTCACTGCAGAAAGATAGCTCCAGGACAAAGTAAATTAAAGTGTTCTTTTAACGCAAAGATCTTCGCGAATCTGATAGGACTATCTCTCTCAGATAGAAAACAGTAATCAGACACAATTGCTTCACTGAGAAGATGAAAATATAAGATAAATTCCACTCTGACTAGTCTTTGAGCTCCATGGAAGTCTGAAGGATCGGTCATTTTACATTTATGATTCAATATACATATTATCAACAGTTAGCAGTTCTTCGCTGGCGCTTTTGAGCTTAGGAAGTTGTTTCTTTTTTATCTCTCTCTTTATATTTTTCTCTTTCTCTTTCTCTTTTATCTCTCTTTCTCTTTCTCTTTTCTCTCTTTCTCCCTCTCTTTCTCTCTTTTTTCTCTCCCTTTCTCTTCCTCTCTCCCTCTCTCTCTCATCCTTACTTTTCATCGTTTTTATTTTGCTGTTTTTTTTAAACAGATTTCACTTTCTCAAGTTGTTTTCTTTTTAACTTTCCTTTTCGCACTTATATGTCACAGGTTTGCTTTAGAGAACTGAACTCGGTGTTAAAACAGTTATGCATGAATTTCCTTGACTACTCTCTCTCTTTTTTCTGTGATTCTCTCTATCTCTTTTATTGTTTCTTTGTATCTCTGTGACTCTCTTACCTTTTTTCTCTTTCTTCTCTCTTTTTGTAATGTCTAATTCTCTTCATATTTTTGAATTTTTTCTTGAACTTTCCTTGAACTTCTCAGAACATATGCGTTTTTCAAGGAAACATTTACGACTTGGCAAGCATTTACGACTGGGCATTTACGACATTTACAAACCATTACGACTTGGCTGTTGAAGACAAAAGATATTCAAGTTTACTTAGGGGGAGAGTAAGTGAGAGATAGAGCAGGGATGAAGAAAAATATGATGATGAAATATTTAAAACAGATTTTTTTAAAGGGAGAGAGAAAGAGAAAGAAAATATTTCAACGGTGACGACAAGATCGCGGCGCGATCTCAAGGGGGGGGGAGTTGCTGATGACGTTCAAGAAGAGTCATTTCGTAACTCAAATTTTTTCTTCTTCGTTTTCTATCCTCTCTTTCTTTTCTTTTCTCGCTTTTTCGTCTAACTCAATCTCTCATTGTATTGTTTTCTTTTAATGATGGATTCTATGTTTTATTTTAACGAATTGCCTGTTTGGTCAGTGTTAGTTGTGATACAAAGTCCTCCTTCTCTTTCTTGCTGCCTCTATCTCCTCTCTCTCGCTCTCTCTCTCTCTTTTTCTCTTGTTCTCTCTGCCTCTCTCTCTTTCTTTCTTTACCTCTCTCTCTCTTTCTCCATTCTCTCCTGGAACGATCTGCTTGTACAGGAGTGTACTCTTTCTTGACTCACCTATGCATTGAACTCGAAAAGCGAAAGTTGTTCAAACACTTTGTGCCAAACTTTTTATTTTCTCTTTTTTCGAATTCTTTTTCACGGCATAAAGCGAAGTTACTCAGTCTGTTCCACGCCTGCTAAGCAAGCTCCACCTGTAAATTGAGCTTCTTTTATTTTCAAGTAGATTCCAAGACTAAACTAAACACATATTTTCCTGTAATGTCAGTTTTTTTCTCGATATGAGAACTAGTTTTCGCTCTCTCTTTGTACTCTGAAGTGATTTTTCGATGGGATGAAACACAGTAACCGGAATTCTACTCAAGATGGGAAAATTTTGGAACGGTTCATAATAGCCTTTCAAAACCGATAACTTTCGAGTAACTTCCCACAATATTCAAGTTAACAAGACTTCAGCAGAATACCCTCAACATTAATCTAGACTTCGTTATTTTTGGTCCTAGAACAGGCTTTTAGACAGCATGCTTAAGAGAAGAAAAAGATAAGCTGAGAGCAGCGTTCCCCAACCTACCCACCCACTCCCAACCAGTCTTCCTCCCCTCCTAATTTGATATGGAGCTGCCGTTCCCTTCTCACCCACTCAATAACTCTCTGCTTGACTTGCAAAACTATCCGCTTTTGCTTTCATCCTTTCCTTTTAGCTCCTCTTTTGTTTAACTAACAATGTGACCTCACCTACTTCTTTTCTAACAATAGCTTGGAGGAACGTTATCCGAAAAGAATGTTGTTTCAGTCGCGGAATGCCGAGTCATGTGGAATGATTTAAGCAGGTTGAGTCATCGCAATCTAATATTTGCACTTAGAATGCTTTATCCCCCTCTTTTTCTCCCGCCGGAATGTGTCATCTCTCAAATTACCACAAAAAGACTCATATAGAAAGCAGCAAACCTTCCTCATTGATATAACCCACTCAAGAACAGTATCCCTCCCCACCCCTTGTTTGACTTGCGGCTTCTTTACTCGGCCTCATCACACATTCCATGCTGAATCGTCTAGTTAATTGTGTCCGAATGCTTAACCCGCTTATCAAGCCCCGTTTCCTGGCCCAGATTCTTCCCTTTCCCATGAAAAAGTTCTCAATTCGCCCTTACATACACTTCCCTTTCTCTTTTTTTGCATTGGTATCTCCTCTCCTCATTCACCGGAAATGTTCTAGAAATAGGAATACTTTGACCTAAATACACATTACTCTGCTCTCACCTCCACGTGCTTTCACTTTCCTATTAGGAATGGAAATAAAAAACCAATTCGGAAAACTAGGAAATGGAGAAAACGTTGTTTTATAAGTTATTTTCTCACATCATGACATCCTAAGTAAATGAGAAGATTTTATGCTTTTTGAAATAACAAAATCTTGCTCAGAAGAAATCTGTTTTTTATTCATCTTATCCTAGTCTAAAAAAGGAATAGGAGAGAGAGAGAGAGAGAGAGAGAGAGAGAGAGAGAGAGAGAGAGAGAGAGAGAGAGAGAGAGAGAGAGAGAGAGAGAGAGAGAGAGAAGAGAATATGAAAACAATGGGGATATGACGCCTATTTCAATGAATATGTTTGTTGGGGGACGGAAGTCTAACTGTAGCCAGAGACTTGTTGGGGGATGGAAGTCTAAGTGTAGCCAGCGACTTGCATCCCTTCCTGCTATTTTATTTTATGCAAAGAGCACTCCCGCATCAAATAATTCATTTGAAGAGAGTCGTGTTACTTCCAGGATAGGAATGAGGTTGGGAAAATGCTGCGGATGGAATTCGAGGGGTGGGGGCGGTTGAGTAGAGAATGGAACCGTCAGGAAGAGAGATGCGTGAAGAACGGGCAAGTTGACATAGGATGTGGTCATCCTCAGCTAGCTCTATGATAGAGCCATCCTCTGCAAGTGTAGATGGTAAATTTAGCCTAAAAAGCATTGTCACATAGATTCACCTATACATAGTGAATAGTGAGAGATTAACGAATCATTAATTCTACAAACGTCATAATGAATAGATTGAGAAAGTTTTCGAGAAAAATTTTCTTTCCATTCTTAGTGACTATTCAAAATTTGCCTTGGAAAGTGTTATTAAGGACAGGTTTATATTAAATTATACTGTGGACTAATTGAAATGTTGAAAGATTTACGATGAAATGAGAGAAAAATAATTGTTTATTACAGATAACGAAAAAGGAAAAATGAACAGTTGTTTTTAGGATTTGTTTAATACTTACCTAGTAAAGCTACAGTTTGCAGCAGCGTTAAGCCAAACTTCCGGTTCTTTTAGCACCTCTGGAAAAGTCGACAGTTAAAATATAGATTGAGTCAAATAGTATACTTTGAGTCCACTGCACTAGGCCTTGAGTCTTCTGCACTAGGCCTTGAGTCTTCGGCACTGGGCCTTGAGTCTTCTGCATCGTTAAATAGTAAGCCTTGAGTCTTCTGCACTAGGCCTTGAGTCTTCTGCCCTAGACCTTGAGTCTTCTGCATCGTTTAATAGTATGCCTTGAGTCTTCTGCACTAGGCCTTGAGTCTTCTGCATCGTTAAATAGTAAGCCTTCAGTCTTCTGCACTAGACCTTCAGTCTTCTGCATCGTTTAATAGTATGCCTTGAGTCTTCTGCACTAGTCCTTCAGTCTTCTGCATCGTTAAATAGTAAGCCTTGAGTCTTCTGCACTAGTCCTTCAGTCTTCTGCATCGTTAAATAGTAAGCCGTGAGTCTTCTGCACTAGGCCTTGAGTCTTCTGCATCGTTTAATAGTATGCCTTGAGTCTTCTGCACTAGGCCTTGAGTCTTCTGCATCGTTTGATAGTAAGCCTTGAGTCTTCTGCACTAGGCCTTGAGTCTTCTGCATCGTTTAATAGTATGCCTTGAGTCTTCTGCACTAGTCCTTGAGTCTTCTGCATCGTTAAATAGTAAGTCTTGAGTCTTCTGCACTAGGCCTTGAGTCTTCTGCATCGTTTGATAGTAAGCCTTGAGTCTTCTGCACTAGGCCTTGAGTCTTCTGCATCGTTAAATAGTAAGCCTTGAGTCTTCTGCACTAGACCTTCAGTCTTCTGCATCGTTTAATAGTATGCCTTGATTCTTCTGCACTAGTCCTTGAGTCTTCTGCATCGTTAAATAGTAAGCCTTGAGTCTTCTGCACTAGACCTTCAGTCTTCTGCATCGTTTAATAGTATGCCTTGAGTCTTCTGCACTAGTCCTTGAGTCTTCTGCATCGTTAAATAGTAAGTCTTGAGTCTTCTGCACTAGGCCTTGAGTCTTCTGCATCGTTAAATAGAAAGCCTTGAGTCTTCTGGTTTTCCATGCGTGAAGAGTGTTTGACGCAGATTATTCGTGTTTACTTTTTCAAATGATTAGTATTGAGTCTGTTAACTATGGTTTCTTCTTGAAAAGAATAGCACCGCAAGCAACTGAAAAAAGTGAGGGATTAAATAACAAATAGAACAAAGTGCCTTTTTGTTTATATGTACACAAGCCATCACAATAGTATGGATCTATTACGGGGTTTTTCAGAATTATTTTAAAGTCATGTAGGATATATTTACAATTGAAAAATTGTTTTGATAGCTGGTTGTGGGTGAATGTTGACTGTGTGAACCACAGTCGCAAAACTCCATCGTTTTTTTCCGCATAATTTTTGTCATGCGAAATTTAGACTAAATTTGACCTGTATAGTAGAAAGTAAAAGCGATGAAGAGAGGAAAAAGAAAGAGAAAGCGAAAGATAAAGTATTTATTCAAGAGAACGAAAAGAGCTGAAGATCAAAACAATTTCTGTGTGTCATAGAACATAAGAGAAAGTAAAAGCGTGATCAAACAAGTTCCGAATAGAGCTGAACAATTAAGCGTGGGAAGTTTTCCGGGGTAAGGAAGTTATCAAGAAAGAAAAACGGTTTTTTGTTGTTTTTAATGAAACAATTTCTCCGGTTCACGCGCTTTTTCAATTTACAAAGTGTTCTCTTCAGTGAAATCTTTTTATTTAATATTAATGTATCGCACGGTAGTCTGAATGCTAGGGGCGTGGTGTAGACCTCTCAGTCTTCTTCATAAAAGGGATTAGCCCGAGGCGGCATGGCGGCTTTCTATATGCTCCTTGTTGAACGCCAACCCCATATTAGGTCCAGGACTAGAATCGTACGCTCTTCCGGGTGTCGGTTTGTTTGTGATAAATATGTAGTCGTTATTTCGTGAATTGATGTCGAGTATGCATAGCTAAAGGATTAATCTAAGATAGGTTTTTATGACTCTAGAACGAACCAATTGACTATTCGAGATTTTCGGATAAAGCTAAAATGACTATTTATTACTTGAGGGATGATGAAAATATGCATTTTTGTTTCAGTAAGACTTGAGATGCCGCCTAACTGCAGTCGACCCTCCTTTGCCAACTCCTCCCTAGACTCCTTTCTCCAAGTGAGAGTCTTCCCGGTTCTATTCTTCTTGGCTACTTCTCTCATACTCTGCCTTCTCTATGGGCTTTTCACTAAACATCGCCACCGACTAGTCAGTTTCTTTATAACATTCGCTTTAGAAAGTTTTAGACGTTTCTTCCTTTAGCACTCTCTCTATCCCTCTCTTACACTATTTTCTTCTCTTTATCTCCCTTCTCTCTCTCTCTCACTTTACAGAAAAGTTCTAATGATAGACTGAATGTTTGAGGTAGCAGAAATAGGTTTTATAAACAGAATGATGATTGAATAATAAAGGAGCTTCTCACCCTTATGCTGCTTTCGGAGCATTTGTTTGAGCACAAGAGTACTAGGTGTACATGTGGAATAATGGATGATCTGAAGAGATACATTTCAGGGAACTCCATTTCTGAGCGTGGCGGGAGTACTGGTGCTCCTTCTCTTTCTTCTCTCAGTGCCCCAGTCTCTGCTATCGTTTCCCACGATCTACAGCCTCGAAGCTATACGGTAATCCACTCCTACATTCCTTTTCTCTAGAGGCTTTGCTTCCAGAAGAGAAAGAATGTGCAGACCAAGGCTTACGGTAGGATATTGAAGCTTTAAGCGTTCGGGAAACAATTCTAACGATGACAGAGAGACGAAACATAGGCTGCCGGGAAAGAGACAAAATAAAGTCTTCGAGGCTTTTATAAAACAGGGCACATAACAACGTTACGGTTTCTATGAGCAATAAAATACTGAGAGACTGAAAAACACAAGAAACATGTCAATGCTTTTTATTAGGAGCATCTGTCTAATTGTAGACGTCTCTACTTATCATGGATGTTGACCATCTTTGCTCTTCTCAACGGGTTCTCCGCTGTTGATTCGCTTGTAACGGCGGCCGTCTCTCTTCAGTTTTACTTGCAGGCAACCGAGTCATCATTCCGCAAGGTTTCCTCTCTCTCTTTCTCTCTCTCTATCTATCTATCTCTCTCTCTCTCTTTTAGTGTTTCATTACTCATACTCTAGTTTCATTCAGGAATCCAGCCCTTTTGTAAATCTTTATCTTCTTCATAGCTCAAAGACTTTCTTTTTACTAGTCTAGTGAATTAGATCTTCTATTCTTTTCAACCAGGCATTACTCTTTGTGTAGTCTTTACTAATGACTCGTGATCCACTTTTCCGTCATGACTTATGTAGTGGTTCAGTTCTTGCTGCCGGTGCGCCGTCAAGTGCTGCTACTCTTGGCGTTCTTCGCCCTCGGCCTCCTCATATCTCTCTCCACCATTCGGCAGCATTCTCTCTTCACTTATCTCGCATGCGGTGGCGAAGTTCTACGGCACCGTCTTCAAGTGAGTCATCCATCTCTGATACTTGCCTTGACCATAGTAAATACAAGTGAGAATGGATGAAACAAACAAGATTTTATTCAGTTCAACATGCCAATCTGGATGGCGCACGTCGTGAAGGGAGTGCAGTCACTATGCGTCATATTTCTTCCATGTATGGTCGTGCTCCTCTCCAACTACCGGCTCGCCTGCTCCCTACGCTTTTGGATGGCCCTGCCTTCGCTGGAGAACAAGCAACTGCTTGAAGATGAGAACGAGCTGACGGCGGTCTGGAATCGTCTTCCCCTCATGGTGTACTTGCACTCTTTCGTGTTCATTGGCTCACACGTCTTCTCCTTCCTTCCATTTGTTCTGAGCCTCTTGCCGGTTTTCCTCACTCCCAGCCTCACATACTCTTTCATATCTTTCTCCGCGTTCATTCTTCTCTCAGGCAAACTTTTCTCTTTCCTTCTCCTCTACAAGATTTCGCACCAGCTAGAACGACTTGGTTTGCTTATCAACATTTAAGATTTTCTATGCCCATCCTTTTGTACTTAATCAATCGATCGTGAGAAACCTTCCACTATGGTGCATTTCAAGCTGGATAATCTCTCTTTAGAGTTTACGTTGTTCGCCGTTGTTTACCAAAGAAGATACCAGATCTCATTTCTGACAAGGTATTTATCCCCATGAAAACCACTGTGTAGACTTCTTTTGTTTCCAATTCATCAAAAAAAAGATGCTTTTTGTTGTTAAATTCTACTCAAATTTCTGAGATACACACCAATTGTATGAATCATTTGCATGAATCTTCAGTGATTCTACCAGTCAATGAAGCTTCTAACCATTTTCTACCAGTCATTGAAGCCTTTTCTTGCTTATATGTATAGAGTCTTGTTAAGCTCTTTTCTCAGCCTTTTACTCTGATTTCCTCTTCGTTAACAATTCTCCGAGTTGACTTCTGATTCGGTAACCGTAAGTCTTCTTGAAATACCGTATACCTTTGGGAATGAGTAATCACTAAAAACGTTGGTGAAACACTTCTCTAATTTCAAAATCTTCCTATTCCTCGTGATCTCATCATTCGAGCTGTGTTCGCTGTGCAACTTGACATCAACTAAAAGGCTGTGTATTGTTTTAATAACATCTTGACACTAAAACACCATCTGGTGGGACAAATGCTAAAGTAAGCCAGAGAAAATAGTCACAGAGATCTTCAAAAAGTACGAAGGGGAATATTGGGAATATTTTAGGGGAATATGAGAATGATGAAAACAGTCAACAATTAGATCAGGTGAATAATTAACTGCAAAAACAGTCGGTCAAACTAATCTAAAATTTACGACAAATCAACTGCAGACCAATGGGAGGAGAGACGGCAGAAAGAGAAGGAAGGTCACACTCGAGCCGATTTCATTTGACGGGTTGTTAAATAAGCAGATGAGATCAATCAATTACTAAGACGATCAATTAATCAATTACTAAAAAAGATTCAAACAACAATTAAACTCCGTGTCTTTCGCAATTTCAAAAAAAGTTTGCTGGAGAAAAACATTAGTTTCATCCGAGACCATCCATGAAAAAGACACACGTTACATTAAGCGATCGCAATAGTGATGACATGCTCCTGCCAGGCCACAATCTCGTTGTGATTGTCTTCTAATCGAACCGAGGGGTACGCGAACACCGGCCCCGATTGCGCCTCAATCAGGGATAACTTATATTTATATACAGACATATTTAGGTATAACATTTTTCAGTGCACCGATGGTAGCTAAAAGCGGTATTATTTCAAACAGAGACTCGCTGATGACAAAATAAATCGTTTTTTTTTCGATCAATAATTTTTTTTAATAGAAAAAGTCCTCATAGTCGAGACAAACAAAGTCACGCTAAAAGTCTCCACAAATGGGACATATCGTTACCAAGGGGAACAAAAAACCTCCCGGTCCCCCGCCCAGGAAGGAAATTTTTCATAAGCTTTTCACATGATTTTATCCGGTTCAGATTTATTTCCTTATGTTTTATAATGGTGTTTGTGGAATTTGATAAAGTATGTAGCAGTACATTTACCATTTTATTTATGTTAAAGGAGTTACGGTCAAAAACTCGATTTAGAAATCACTTCCAATAAAACTCCGCTGTGAAATTAAATTTTTTTCATTACTTGAATGTAAATCTAAAAACTACAATAAGAAATCCAATTTGTACACAAAACCCCGCCCGGCCCCCCGCCCGCGAATTTTTTTTTGACAAATTTAGGTGACCTATGCGTTAACAATTCTCCGAGTTGACTTCTGATTTGGTAACCGTAAGTCTTCTTGAAATACCGTATATGTCTGAATTCCAACGGCTTTGATAACTTCGTTCAAGAAGAACTTGAATGTGACCTGAAAAAAACACAATTTTTTCGAAAATAAAAATTAAGAAAGTTTTGGTCACAGGTCGAAAACAATCATTGAACTCCGAAAGGTATACACAAAATATTCCTCAACTATGTAAGACCTACATAGGGAAGCATCTATGCTCAACTCACCTACATAGGGAAGCATCTATGCTCAACTCACCTACATAGGGAAGCATCTATGCTCAACTCACTTACATAGGGAAGCATCTATGCTCAACTCACAGGGAAGCATCTATGCTCAACTCACCTACATAGGGAAGCATCTATGCTCAACTCACCTACATAGGGAAGCATCTTTGCTCAACTCACTTATATAGGGAAGCATCTATGCTCAACTCACTTACATAGGGAAGCATCTATGCTCAACTCACTTACATAAGGAAGCATCTATGCTCAACTCACCTACATAGGGAAGCATCTATGCTCAACTCACTTACATAGGGAAGCATCTATGCTGAACTCACTTACATAAGGAAGCATCTATGCTCAACTCACTTACATAGGGAAGCATCTTTGCTCAACTCACTTACATAGGGAAGCATCTATGCTCAACTCACTTACATAGGGAAGCATCTATGCTCAACTCACTTACATAGGGAAGCATCTATGCTCAACTCACCTACATAGGGAAGCATCTATGCTCAACTCACTTACATAGGGAAGCATCTATGCTCAACTCACTTACATAGGGAAGCATCTATGCTCAACTCACCTACATAGGGAAGCATCTTTGCTCAACTCACTTACATAGGGAAGCATCTATGCTCAACTCACTTACATAGGTAAGCATCTATGCTCAACTCACTTACATAGGGAAGCATCTATGCTCAACTCACTTACATAAGGAAGCATCTATGCTCAACTCACTTACATAGGGAAGCATCTATGCTCAACTCACTTACATAGGGAAGCATCTATGCTCAACTCACTTACATAGGGAAGCATCTATGCTCAACTCACTTACATAGGGAAGCATCTATGCTAAACTCACTTACATAGGGAAGCATCTATGCTCAACTCACCTACATAGGGAAGCATCTTTGCTCAACTCACTTACATAGGGAAGCATCTATGCTCAACTCACTTACATAGGGAAGCATCTATGCTCAACTCACTTACATAGGGAAGCATCTATGCTCAACTCACCTACATAGGGAAGCATCTATGCTCAACTCACCTACATAGGGAAGCATCTTTGCTCAACTCACTTACATAGGGAAGCATCTATGCTCAACTCACTTACATAGGGAAGCATCTATGCTCAACTCACTTACATAAGGAAGCATCTATGCTCAACTCACTTACATAGGGAAGCATCTATGCTCAACTCACTTACATAGGGAAGCATCTATGCTCAACTCACTTACATAGGGAAGCATCTATGCTCAACTCACCTACATAGGGAAGCATCTATGCTCAACTCACTTACATAGGGAAGCATCTATGCTCAACTCACTTACATAGGGAAGCATCTATGCTCAACTCACCTACATAGGGAAGCATCTTTGCTCAACTCACTTACATAGGGAAGCATCTATGCTCAACTCACTTACATAGGGAAGCATCTATGCTCAACTCACCTACATAGGGAAGCATCTATGCTCAACTCACCTACATAGGGAAGCATCTTTGCTCAACTCACTTACATAGGGAAGCATCTATGCTCAACTCACTTACATAGGGAAGCATCTATGCTCAACTCACTTACATAAGGAAGCATCTATGCTCAACTCACTTACATAGGGAAGCATCTATGCTCAACTCACTTACATAGGGAAGCATCTATGCTCAACTCACTTACATAGGGAAGCATCTATGCTCAACTCACCTACATAGGGAAGCATCTATGCTCAACTCACTTACATAGGGAAGCATCTATGCTCAACTCACTTACATAGGGAAGCATCTATGCTCAACTCACTTACATAGGGAAGCATCTATGCTCAACTCACTTACATAGGGAAGCATCTATGCTCAACTCACTTACATAAGGAAGCATCTATGCTCAACTCACTTACATAAGGAAGCATCTATGCTCAACTCACTTACATAGGGAAGCATCTATGCTCAACTCACTTACATAGGGAAGCATCTATGCTCAACTCACTTACATAGGGAAGCATCTATGCTCAACTCACTTACATAAGGAAGCATCTATGCTCAACTCACCTACATAGGGAAGCATCTATGCTCAACTCACTTACATAGGGAAGCATCTATGCTCAACTCACTTACATAAGGAAGCATCTATGCTCAACTCACTTACATAGGGAAGCATCTATGCTCAACTCACTTACATAGGGAAGCATCTATGCTCAACTCACTTACATAGGGAAGCATCTATGCTCAACTCACTTACATAAGGAAGCATCTATGCTCAACTCACTTACATAGGGAAGCATCTATGCTCAACTCACTTACATAAGGAAGCATCTATGCTCAACTCACTTACATAGGGAAGCATCTATGCTCAACTCACTTACATAGGTAAGCATCTATGCTCAACTCACCTACATAGGGAAGCATCTATGCTCAACTCACTTACATAGGGAAGCATCTATGCTCAACTCACTTACATAAGGAAGCATCTATGCTCAACTCACCTACATAGGGAAGCATCTATGCTCAACTCACTTACATAGGGAAGCATCTATGCTCAACTCACTTACATAAGGAAGCATCTATGCTCAACTCACTTACATAGGGAAGCATCTATGCTCAACTCACTTACATAGGGAAGCATCTATGCTCAACTCACCTACATAGGGAAGCATCTATGCTCAACTCACTTACATAGGGAAGCATCTATGCTCAACTCACTTACATAGGGAAGCATCTATGCTCAACTCACTTACATAGGGAAGCATCTATGCTCAACTCACTTACATAAGGAAGCATCTATGCTCAACTCACTTACATAGGGAAGCATCTATGCTCAACTCACTTACATAAGGAAGCATCTATGCTCAACTCACTTACATAGGGAAGCATCTATGCTCAACTCACTTACATAGGGAAGCATCTATGCTCAACTCACCTACATAGGGAAGCATCTATGCTCAACTCACTTACATAAGGAAGCATCTATGCTCAACTCACTTACATAGGGAAGCATCTATGCTCAACTCACCTACATAGGGAAGCATCTATGCTCAACTCACTCACATAGGGAAGCATCTATGCTCAACTCACTTACATAGAGAAGCATCTATGCTCAACTCACTTACATAGGGAAGCATCTATGCTCAACTCACCTACATAGGGAAGCATCTTTGCTCAACTCACTTACATAGGGAAGCATCTATGCTCAACTCACCTACATAGGGAAGCATCTATGCTCAACTCACTTACATAGGGAAGCATCTATGCTCAACTCACCTACATAGGGAAGCATCTTTGCTCAACTCACTTACATAGGGAAGCATCTATGCTCAACTCACTTACATAGGGAAGCATCTATGCTCAACTCACTTACATAGGGAAGCATCTATGCTCAACTCACCTACATAGGGAAGCATCTATGCTCAACTCACCTACATAGGGAAGCATCTTTGCTCAACTCACTTACATAGGGAAGCATCTATGCTCAACTCACTTACATAGGGAAGCATCTATGCTCAACTCACTTACATAAGGAAGCATCTATGCTCAACTCACTTACATAGGGAAGCATCTATGCTCAACTCACTTACATAGGGAAGCATCTATGCTCAACTCACTTACATAAGGAAGCATCTATGCTCAACTCACTTACATAAGGAAGCATCTATGCTCAACTCACTTACATAGGGAAGCATCTATGCTCAACTCACTTACATAGGGAAGCATCTATGCTCAACTCACTTACATAGGGAAGCATCTATGCTCAACTCACTTACATAAGGAAGCATCTATGCTCAACTCACCTACATAGGGAAGCATCTATGCTCAACTCACTTACATAGGGAAGCATCTATGCTCAACTCACTTACATAAGGAAGCATCTATGCTCAACTCACTTACATAGGGAAGCATCTATGCTCAACTCACTTACATAGGGAAGCATCTATGCTCAACTCACCTACATAGGGAAGCATCTATGCTCAACTCACTTACATAGGGAAGCATCTATGCTCAACTCACCTACATAGGGAAGCATCTATGCTCAACTCACTTACATAGGGAAGCATCTATGCTCAACTCACTTACATAAGGAAGCATCTATGCTCAACTCACTTACATAGGGAAGCATCTATGCTCAACTCACTTACATAGGGAAGCATCTATGCTCAACTCACCTACATAGGGAAGCATCTATGCTCAACTCACTTACATAGGGAAGCATCTATGCTCAACTCACTTACATAGGTAAGCATCTATGCTCAACTCACCTACATAGGGAAGCATCTATGCTCAACTCACTTACATAGGGAAGCATCTATGCTCAACTCACTTACATAAGGAAGCATCTATGCTCAACTCACTTACATAGGGAAGCATCTATGCTCAACTCACTTACATAGGTAAGCATCTATGCTCAACTCACCTACATAGGGAAGCATCTATGCTCAACTCACTTACATAGGGAAGCATCTATGCTCAACTCACTTACATAAGGAAGCATCTATGCTCAACTCACCTACATAGGGAAGCATCTATGCTCAACTCACTTACATAGGGAAGCATCTATGCTCAACTCACTTACATAAGGAAGCATCTATGCTCAACTCACTTACATAGGGAAGCATCTATGCTCAACTCACTTACATAGGGAAGCATCTATGCTCAACTCACCTACATAGGGAAGCATCTATGCTCAACTCACTTACATAGGGAAGCATCTATGCTCAACTCACTTACATAGGGAAGCATCTATGCTCAACTCACTTACATAGGGAAGCATCTATGCTCAACTCACTTACATAAGGAAGCATCTATGCTCAACTCACTTACATAGGGAAGCATCTATGCTCAACTCACTTACATAAGGAAGCATCTATGCTCAACTCACTTACATAGGGAAGCATCTATGCTCAACTCACTTACATAGGGAAGCATCTATGCTCAACTCACCTACATAGGGAAGCATCTATGCTCAACTCACTTACATAAGGAAGCATCTATGCTCAACTCACTTACATAGGGAAGCATCTATGCTCAACTCACCTACATAGGGAAGCATCTATGCTCAACTCACTTACATAGGGAAGCATCTATGCTCAACTCACTTACATAGGGAAGCATCTATGCTCAACTCACCTACATAGGGAAGCATCTTTGCTCAACTCACTTACATAGGGAAGCATCTATGCTCAACTCACCTACATAGGGAAGCATCTATGCTCAACTCACCTACATAGGGAAGCATCTATGCTCAACTCACTTACATAGGGAAGCATCTATGCTCAACTCACTTACATAAGGAAGCATCTATGCTCAACTCACTTACATAGGGAAGCATCTATGCTCAACTCACTTACATAGGGAAGCATCTATGCTCAACTCACCTACATAGGGAAGCATCTATGCTCAACTCACCTACATAGGGAAGCATCTATGCTCAACTCACTTACATAGGGAAGCATCTATGCTCAACTCACTTACATAAGGAAGCATCTATGCTCAACTCACTTACATAGGGAAGCATCTATGCTCAACTCACAGGGAAGCATCTATGCTCAACTCACCTACATAGGGAAGCATCTATGCTCAACTCACTTACATAGGGAAGCATCTATGCTCAACTCACCTACATAGGAAAGCATCTATGCTCAACTCACCTACATAGGGAAGCATCTATGCTCAACTCACTTACATAGGGAAGCATCTATGCTAAACTCACTTACATAGGGAAGCATCTATGCTAAACTCACAGGGAAGCATCTATGCTCAACTCACCTACATAGGGAAGCATCTATGCTCAACTCACTTACATAGGGAAGCATCTATGCTCAACTCACCTACATAGGGAAGCATCTATGCTCAACTCACCTACATAGGGAAGCATCTATGCTCAACTCACTTACATAAGGAAGCATCTATGCTCAACTCACTTACATAGGGAAGCATCTATGCTCAACTCACAGGGAAGCATCTATGCTCAACTCACTTACATAGGGAAGCATCTATGCTCAACTCACAGGGAAGCATCTATGCTCAACTCACCTACATAGGGAAGCATCTATGCTCAACTCACTTACATAGGGAAGCATCTATGCTCAACTCACAGGGAAGCATCTATGCTCAACTCACCTACATAGGGAAGCATCTATGCTCAACTCACTTACATAGGGAAGCATCTATGCTCAACTCACTTACATAGGGAAGCATCTATGCTCAACTCACAGGGAAGCATCTATGCTCAACTCACCTACATAGGGAAGCATCTATGCTCAACTCACTTACATAGGGAAGCATCTATGCTCAACTCACCTACATAGGGAAGCATCTATGCTCAACTCACCTACATAGGGAAGCATCTATGCTCAACTCACTTACATAAGGAAGCATCTATGCTCAACTCACTTACATAGGGAAGCATCTATGCTCAACTCACTGGGAAGCATCTATGCTCAACTCACCTACATAGGGAAGCATCTATGCTCAACTCACTTACATAAGGAAGCATCTATGCTCAACTCACTTACATAGGGAAGCATCTATGCTCAACTCACTTACATAGGGAAGCATCTATGCTCAACTCACTTACATAGGGAAGCATCTATGCTCAACTCACCTACATAGGGAAGCATCTATGCTCAACTCACCTACATAGGGAAGCATCTATGCTCAACTCACCTACATAGGGAAGCATCTTTGCTCAACTCACTTACATAGGGAAGCATCTATGCTCAACTCACTTACATTGGGAAGCATCTATGCTCAACTCACTTACATAGGGAAGCATCTATGCTCAACTCACCTACATAGGGAAGCATCTATGCTCAACTCACCTACATAGGGAAGCATCTATGCTCAACTCACTTACATAGGGAAGCATCTATGCTCAACTCACTTACATAAGGAAGCATCTATGCTCAACTCACTTACATAGGGAAGCATCTATGCTCAACTCACTTACATAGGGAAGCATCTATGCTCAACTCACCTACATAGGGAAGCATCTATGCTCAACTCACCTACATAGGGAAGCATCTATGCTCAACTCACTTACATAGGGAAGCATCTATGCTCAACTCACTTACATAGGGAAGCATCTATGCTCAACTCACTTACATAGGGAAGCATCTATGCTCAACTCACAGGGAAGCATCTATGCTCAACTCACCTACATAGGGAAGCATCTATGCTCAACTCACTTACATAGGGAAGCATCTATGCTCAACTCACCTACATAGGGAAGCATCTATGCTCAACTCACCTACATAGGGAAGCATCTATGCTCAACTCACTTACATAGGGAAGCATCTATGCTCAACTCACTTACATAGGGAAGCATCTATGCTCAACTCACAGGGAAGCATCTATGCTCAACTCACCTACATAGGGAAGCATCTATGCTCAACTCACTTACATAGGGAAGCATCTATGCTCAACTCACCTACATAGGGAAGCATCTATGCTCAACTCACCTACATAGGGAAGCATCTATGCTCAACTAACTTACATAAGGAAGCATCTATGCTCAACTCACTTACATAGGGAAGCATCTATGCTCAACTCACAGGGAAGCATCTATGCTCAACTCACCTACATAGGGAAGCATCTATGCTCAACTCACTTACATAGGGAAGCATTTATGCTCAACTCACTTACATAGGGAAGCATCTATGCTCAACTCACCTACATAGGGAAGCATCTATGCTCAACTCACCTACATAGGGAAGCATCTATGCTCAACTCACCTACATAGGGAAGCATCTTTGCTCAACTCACTTACATAGGGAAGCATCTATGCTCAACTCACTTACATAGGGAAGCATCTATGCTCAACTCACTTACATAAGGAAGCATCTATGCTCAACTCACCTACATAGGGAAGCATCTATGCTCAACTCACTTACATAGGGAAGCATCTATGCTCAACTCACTTACATAGGGAAGCATCTATGCTCAACTCACAGGGAAGCATCTATGCTCAACTCACCTACATAGGGAAGCATCTATGCTCAACTCACTTACATAGGGAAGCATCTATGCTCAACTCACCTACATAGGGAAGCATCTATGCTCAACTCACTTACATAAGGAAGCATCTATGCTCAACTCACTTACATAGTGAAGCATCTATGCTCAACTCACAGGGAAGCATCTATGCTCAACTCACCTACATAGGGAAGCATCTATGCTCAACTCACCTACATAGGGAAGCATCTTTGCTCAACTCACTTACATAGGGAAGCATCTATGCTCAACTCACTTACATAGGGAAGCATCTATGCTCAACTCACTTACATAGGGAAGCATCTATGCTCAACTCACTTACATAGGGAAGCATCTATGCTCAACTCACCTACATAGGGAAGCATCTATGCTCAACTCACCTACAGTACCGCCCGAAATGTTATCATATATAGATTATTGAACATTATTTTTTTCAAAGATAACATTCAGAGCTCAAATTTTCACAGAAGTTTTTTTGGGCATCTGTACCGTACCGGACAACTTTTGGAGAAAATTATTGATTATCTCCAGGAGATACATCGAAATTGGTATACCTTCTATTTTCAGTTTTTTTCTCCATGATTTTTTTGTTGAGTTTTTTGTTGTTTTTTGAACTTAGTTCATACGATTTCTGTTTCAAGTCATTGTTCGAACTGTTGGACATCGAAATACAAGTAAATCATGCAAGAAGCTTGTTTTTCTCCATGTTTTTTAAAAATAATTTTTTGTTTGTTTTGCGAACTTAATTCATACAACTTTTGTTGCAAGTCATGGTTCGAACTGTTGGACATCGGAATACAAGTAAAAGAATCTGAAAATTCGAGCTTCATTCGTTTTTTTACAAAAAAAAGTTATGTTCAATAATCTATATATGATAACATTCCGGGCGGTACTGTACATAGGGAAGCATCTTTGCTCAACTCACTTACATAGGGAAGCATCTATGCTCAACTCACTTACATAGGGAAGCATCTGTGCTCAACTCACTTACATAAGGAAGCATCTATGCTCAACTCACTTACATAGGGAAGCATCTATGCTCAACTCACTTACATAGGGAAGCATCTATGCTCAACTCACTTACATAAGGAAGCATCTATGCTCAACTCACCTACATAGGGAAGCATCTATGCTCAACTCACTTACATAGGGAAGCATCTATGCTCAACTCACCTACATAGGGAAGCATCTATGCTCAACTCACTTACATAGGGAAGCATCTATGCTCAACTCACTTACATAGGGAAGCATCTATGCTCAACTCACCTACATAGGGAAGCATCTATGCTCAACTCACTTACATAAGGAAGCATCTATGCTCAACTCACTTACATAGGGAAGCATCTATGCTCAACTCACTTACATAGGGAAGCATCTATGCTCAACTCACTTACATAAGGAAGCATCTATGCTCAACTCACTTACATAGTGAAGCATCTATGCTCAACTCACAGGGAAGCATCTATGCTCAACTCACCTACAATAGGGAAGCATCTATGCTCAACTCACCTACATAGGGAAGCATCTTTGCTCAACTCACTTACATAGGGAAGCATCTATGCTCAACTCACTTACATAGGGAAGCATCTATGCTCAACTCACTTACATAGGGAAGCATCTATGCTCAACTCACTTACATAGGGAAGCATCTATGCTCAACTCACCTACATAGGGAAGCATCTATGCTCAACTCACCTACATAGGGAAGCATCTTTGCTCAACTCACTTACATAGGGAAGCATCTATGCTCAACTCACTTACATAGGGAAGCATCTGTGCTCAACTCACTTACATAAGGAAGCATCTATGCTCAACTCACTTACATAGGGAAGCATCTATGCTCAACTCACTTACATAGGGAAGCATCTATGCTCAACTCACTTACATAAGGAAGCATCTATGCTCAACTCACCTACATAAGGAAGCATCTATGCTCAACTCACTTACATAGGGAAGCATCTATGCTCAACTCACCTACATAGGGAAGCATCTATGCTCAACTCACTTACATAGGGAAGCATCTATGCTCAACTCACTTACATAGGGAAGCATCTATGCTCAACTCACCTACATAGGGAAGCATCTATGCTCAACTCACTTACATAAGGAAGCATCTATGCTCAACTCACTTACATAGGGAAGCATCTATGCTCAACTCACTTACATAGGGAAGCATCTATGCTCAACTCACCTACATAGGGAAGCATCTATGCTCAACTCACTTACATAAGGAAGCATCTATGCTCAACTCACTTACATAGGGAAGCATCTATGCTCAACTCACAGGGAAGCATCTATGCTCAACTCACCTACACAGGGAAGCATCTATGCTCAACTCATTTACATAGGGAAGCATCTTTGCTTAACTCACTTACATAGGGAAGCATCTATGCTCAACTCACTTACATAGGGAAGCATCTATGCTCAACTCACTTACATAGGGAAGCATCTATGCTCAACTCACCTACATAGGGAAACATCTATGCTCAACTCACTTACATAAGGAAGCATCTCTGATGTTTTCCCTTAATTCCAAGATTACGACGCATTATTTTAATGCGTAATAAATTCATTCAATAACTAAGGATAAGACTTCCCTGCTTTTGACAAGTTTTTTATGCTTATGGCAAGTTCGTAGTCTCTCACCAAAATCTGTCTTCACTAATTAGCCTTTGCTGATCCAAACGAACATTTTGCCGAAGGGGGGAGGGGAGAAAAACACAGCTTGCTCACAGCATAACCTGCATTTCTTAATAAAAAAAATTTTCTCTAACGACCGCTCTGGGAGAGGGGAGTCTGGAATAATGACAAGCGATTATGTGTAGGGCAGATAAAGAGAAGCTCCTCATTATTCTGGACTTCCCCTCCATTAGAAAAGTTGTTTTTCTAAATTTTCCAAGTGTGCAGCAGTGTTTTACTCTGAGCCGCACTCCGGGTAAAAACCAATTGCGAATCTATGCAATATCCAAAAAGGTTGGTGATAAAAATGCTGTGATTGTGTGATTTTCTTTTGTACTTCACACGCTATTCAACTCTATCTTTTAAAAAAACAGCTGTTTTTTCATGATTATGCATCTAGACATGCACGCCTTTTTCTGCGGGAGTTAAGGTACAGCCTGGATGAGAAGCGCGCTTGAATAGCAGATAAAACTCACTAACCTATCACTACCCTAGAATCCCCTTGCTCAAAGAAAAGTATTTTCAAAATCCTAAAATCAACTACTGTTTTTTTGTTTTGTTGGATAACTATGATGATGATTGTTGATTGATGATGATGATGATGATGTAAACTATGATTGTTGGATATCTTTCGCCATACATGACCTATATCGGAGAAAATCCCTAAGGCACCCTCAATGAAAACAGGCCTTTAACAAAGTGCTCCCACTCACCCACTCACCTCACCCACGCGTCAGCGGTTTCTCACCCGGATGAGAAGCGCGCTTGAATAGCAGATAAAACTCACTAACCTATCACTACCCTAGAATCCCCTTGCTCAAAGAAAAGTATTTTCAAAATCCTAAAATCAACTACTGTTTTTTTGTTTTGTTGGATAACTATGATGATGATTGTTGATTGATGATGATGATGATGATGTAAACTATGATTGTTGGATATCTTTCGCCATACATGACCTATATCGGAGAAAATCCCTAAGGCACCCTCAATGAAAACAGGCCTTTAACAAAGTGCTCCCACTCACCCACTCACCTCACCCACGCGTCAGCGGTTTCTCACCCACGCGTCAGCGGTTTCTAAAACACGGCCTCAACTTAAAAACGGTCTACCTCAATTAATTAGTATTCTTTTTTCTTTCTCTTTTTTATTTTTTCTCTTTCTTTTTTCTTACTTGTTCTCTTACTCTCTTTGTAAAAAGTTGGCTTTAATCTACTTCAGCCGTCCAAAGATTTTTTCTCAGAAAGATTTTATTCATTAAAACTCCCTTCCCCCTTTCTCCTTAGGGCCCCTTTCCCCCTTTAGGGCCCCCCTTCCGCCTCCCCCTTAGGGCCCAACCCCCCCCCCCCCTTTGCTTAGGTAGGGCCCTCTTCCTCCCCCCTTCCCCCTTTAGGGCCCCCCTCCCTTCCCTGCTTAGGTAAACCCCCCTCCCCCTCCCCCCTTTCCTTTCCCCAAAATTTACAAAGATAATTTTTTTAAAAAGAAAAAGAAAAGAAAGAGTAAGAAAAAAGAAAGAGAAAAAAAAGAAAGAAAGAGAACAAGAAAGAAAAATTTGAGCCAGGCAGTTTTCAAGTTGAGGCCGTGTTTTAGAAACCGCTGACGCGTGGGTGAGAAACCGCTGACGCGTGGGTGAGGTGAGTGGGAGCACTTTGTTAAAGGCCATGAAAACAGGCATTAATTGAAACCGGTCTCATATTGTATGTTTGTACGCGCCGAGCCTCTCTTCCTCTCCTATCTTTTCTCTCTCTCTCTCTCTCTCTGAAGCATGTACCGTGCTGAATCGATTGGATTCCGAGAAGGTAATTCAAAAGGGCATGAAAAGGGAGAACAGTCATTCTGTACTGGTAGAAAGGGGCGGAGACTTGACTAAAAATAGATGAAATACAGACTCGAAAAATTCTTGTTAGAGAGATCGACCTGCCTACCCGTCCTTTCATTCTCAATTTTTTTCGTTCACAAGTTTTTTTCTCAAATAACCGACAGGTTGTGATTTGATATTTTGGGCTTTCTTGACTTGAAATTTTCAAAAAAAGGGAAATGATATATATAAACAGACTTCTGTTACATTATAGTCAGCAGTGATATCATAAATGTAAACAAATTAAGTTCATCACCTCTTTTACCTTTTTTCTAGATTTTCAAATTCTTCAGAAATCAACATTCAGTTTTTCCAATGATTCGGAATTTCCCTACGAAAAATCTGAGAAAAAAGTTTTTCTAAGCGCATTGATTTAAATGCTTTGCGGGGTTTTTTGATAGCGCATAGATTTTCTTACCCGCACTGCGGGTCAGAGAAACACCCTGCAGTTAACCTATGAATAGAACATAGATTTTAACCGCAGTGTGGGTTAGAAAACCACCGTGAGTAGACTAAACCCTGCCAGGAAATGCAGTTTTTTTGTAGCCTTCTCTAAACCTTTTTCTTTACAGTTCAGCTTTAAAATTTTTTGAAACTTTTATTTGGTAACGATGTCCAATTTGTATCTCTGTTTGCCATTTTTCACCAGACGAGATGTGGAAAGGCAAAAAGAGTGAAAATAGAGGTAGAGCAAAAGTAAAATAGAACGGAAGGAGAAAAGAATGTAGATAATTCTCGGCGAGAACATGTATGCGCCAACATAGCTAGTCCGATAACTATTTAACCCTTGAATCAAACATATCTGACGTGTTGGACTCATCGGGTTGAGCTGAACGCGCGGGCCCTCTCTTGCGGGTGTTTGCTGCTGTCGTGGACATCTGAAACGTATTCCACCCTCTTAATTTTTTTGTGATGCAAACCGAATAAATAAATAGGGGAAATAATAACTACCTATTTTCTCAAACACGTCTACCTATTTTCGTGAAACGTCTACCTATTTTAGTGAAACGTTCACCTATTTTAGTGAAACGTTCACCTATTTTGACAAACATGTCTACCTGTTTTGACAAACTTGTTTACCTATTTTGAAAAAAAACACGTCTTCCTATTTAGACAAACTTGTTTTTTTTTGACATTTTGATTTCGTGCGACGTCAACCTTTTTCGTGCAATGTCAAACTATGACTTTTTCTTGTCTCTGTTGACTTTCCGCTGCATCTAATGGCTTTTTGCTGTTTTTTTCATGATGAGAAAGAGATTTTATTCATAAAAATTCCCTTCCCCCTTTCTCCTTAGGGCCCCCTTCCCCCCTTTAGGGCCCCCTCCCCCCCCTAGGGCCCCTACCCCCCCCCCTTTGCTTAGGTAGGGCCCTCTTCCTCCCCCTTCCCCCTTTAGGGCCCCCCTCCCTTCCCTGCTTAGGTAAACCCCCCTCCCCCCTTTCCTTTC
The DNA here is from genome assembly GCA_964056735.1 of Allodiplogaster pararmata. Lineage (NCBI taxonomy): Eukaryota > Metazoa > Nematoda > Chromadorea > Rhabditida > Diplogasteridae > Allodiplogaster > Allodiplogaster pararmata. Next base: position 24,036,574 of record OZ057407.1, on the reverse strand, counting down.
CCCAAAATTTATAAAGATAATTTAAAAAGAAAGAGAAAGAAATATGTTATGTACCTTGCCTTGTAGTCCAATGATTCCAGAGATGATAGATAACTTTATCGTCCGAGTAGTGTAGAGTCCAAATATAAATATAGTTCAATGCAGCCAATCTAATTCTTAGTCTCGCTCTCTTACGCGATACGCATCGCGCGCGAGAGGCAGATCATTCTTGCACACAACACCTCCCCCTTGAGATAAATATCATTATCTCAAAAGATAGGCATATCATAGCCCACCTTCACTTGGGAAGTAAAAAATCTTCAAATTTCTCTCGTAACCATGAAGAGAAAACAACAAGTCAAAGCATAAACCATATTGCTATTATTTTACAATATTAGAGCAATATAGTTTGCATTAGAAATTAAACAAACAAACAAACATGGCAACATTTTATCAATTCTATATACATATGTTGCCTAGACTCGATGCTCGAATCTAATAAAACTTCTTGTGAGGATTGACCTCCAGTCGCACCGGCGCCTTTATAGCCCTTTTTGGTCGACTGTGTGAACTGGCACCAGGTTGTGCTTCGTTCGTTTGGGTTGAGACAGGGTCTCTGACAATTCTCGGGAAAGAGGGTTCATCACTTCTGTGGTTTGGCTCCGCTGTTTCTGATTCATTATCTTTTTCTGTAACCAACCCAAAGGCTTCGCTCAGTATGTGCAGAGGCAAGCATGATTTCTTGATTTCCTCTGTCACATTTCCCATACTTAGGGTGAGCTGATTACTATGAGCTTTGATTTTTCTGCCTTGATCTAGCAATACCCAATAAGCAACCTTGCCTTGTTTTGCAACTATTTCTCCAGTTTGCCAGTATACGCCGTTCTTAGGCACGCCGATTTTGTATTTCACTCGATCTCCAACGGAGAACTTTTTCGGCTTCACTCCGTGATGCTTATCGAACTGTGCTTTCATTTTCTGGTCAACTTCCTGAGAATTTTGACAAGGCTTCAGCAAATCAACTCTTCCTCTTATCTGTCTTCCGATGAACAGCTGCGCAGGGCTTTTCCCTTCCTCGCATTGGCCATTCGGGTTCTTTCTGTAGTGAAACAAGAAAGAGTGCAAGATTTCCGCTGTGGGCATTTCTCTTTTCATCTTGATCAAACTTCTTTTGAATGTATCTACGAACCTTTCTGCTTGTCCGTTCGACTGTGGATGATACTGTGGACTTGTAATATGTCTGACACCATTTCTCACACAATAGTTTTTGAACAACGCAGATGTGAATTGCGTTCCATTGTCTGTCACGACTACTTCAGGAAGCCCATACCGAGCAACACAGGATTCCAACGCGCGTACCGTAGCGGTAGCCGTCATGCTGTTCGTTGATAGAATTTCTGGCCATTTGCTGAAAGCATCTACCATTATGAGATAACTTTCTCCATCGATTGGTCCTGCAAAATCCAGATGGACTCTTTGCCAGGATCTGGTTGCCTTTGGCCAAGGTTCCAATGAAACTTTAACGGGATTCTTCGAGCTGTTCGCGCATCTTTCGCAACTTTTCACAACTCCCTCAATATCACCGTCGATACCATTCCAATAACAAATGCTTCTTGCCATTGCTTTCATTCTCACCATTCCTGGATGTCCTGCATGCAGCTCTTTCAAAACCAGTTTTTGAAGTGTGACTGGTATCACAACCCTTTCAGCCGACATCAGGCACTCTCCCACTATTGAAAAAGTGTCTCTTCTTCTGTAGAGAGGTAAAATGTCCTTGGGAACTTTCTTGGGCCATGCGTCTTTCTTGTGCCATGTCATGACCTTTGTCAGGGTAATATCCTTCTGAGTTTCTCGACGTACATCTTCAGCTGTCAATGGTAGGGCTCTTATGTCACGCTTGAACAAGCTCATGACGTCTTCATCGACCTGAATGCTCGCGATGACTACGTCTTCATCTGGGGACGGACAATTTGCGATCAATCTCTAAAGCGCATCCGCGTATCCAAAACTGTTCGTGCTCACATACTCAATCCGAAAGTCATACGCGACTAGCATCGTTGCCCATCTCTGAAGCCTATTCGCCGTATGGACGGGTACTCCTGTCTTGGAACCGAAAATTGCCAAGAGTGGCTTATGGTCGGTTTGTAGGGTAAATCGCCGTCCACATATGAACCGGTGGAACTTCTTTACGGCAAAGATCAATGCTAGACCTTCCTTGTCAATTTGCCCATAGTTCCTCTCCGCTGGTTTCAATGCTCTTGAAGCATGGAAAATAGCCTTCATTGCTCCATTAGACGCTCTGTGCATCAAAACTGCACCGATTCCTTGACCGCTGGCATCAGCAGCCACGAAAATCTCTTTACTTGGGTCGTAATGGACCAGACTCAAATCTGTTTCTAGCACTTCGAGGATCTTCTTGAACGCGTTCTGACATGTCTCAGACCACGTCCACTCCACGTCTTTCCTCAACAAATTGTCTAGTGGTGCTCTCAGTTCATGCAATCCGGCTATGAACTGTCCGTAATACGTCACCATTCCGAGGAACGACCTCAGGGTAGCTACATCTGTAGGTGCGGGCATCAATCGAATCGCATCGATTTTGTTCGGATCCGGTTTCCTGCCATCTTTATCCACAATGAACCCGAGATACTTGATGCTTGTACTGCCGAACTTGCACTTCTCCAGCTTCAGCTTGAATCCGAAATTAGAGATCCGACTTAATACTCCCCTCAAGTTATCATCGTGTTCTTTCTTTGTCTTCCCCATTATTATGAGGTCCTCCAAATAGGCCACGGCACCTTCACTTCCTGCCAACATTGTATCCATCACTTGTTGGAAGATTCCTGGGGCCGACTTCACTCCGAATGGTAACCTTTCGTACCGGTAAAGTCCTTTGTGCGTGTTGATACCGCACATTTTCTTTGCTTTTTCATCAAGCTCAACTTGCAGGTCGGCAAAGTCAATCTGACTAAAAAGTTTGCCACCGTTCAGCCCAGCGAATATCGTCTCCGGCAGAGGTAGTGGATGAGCATGAAGCTCTATCGCCTCGTTCAACCCGGTGGAAAAATCGGCACAGAGCCTTGTGCTTCCATTCGCTTTCTCCACCACTATAATGGGGGCAGCCCATTTGGCTGTGTCGACCTTCCTGATGACATTCAATTTTTCTAGCCTGTCCAGTTCCTTTTCCACTTTAGTTATGCTTGCGAGGGGTACCGGTCTTTTATTCCTGAAGACTGGCTGAGCTCCTTCTTTGAGCTTTAACGTTGCCTTTACCTTTGTGCAAAGGCCCAGTCCTTCTTCAACTATTCCCGGATATTCCTTCTTTATCCACTCTTCATATTCTTTAGTAGACTGCGGCTCCTTATTCATGACTTTCCATACATTCGAAGTTGCGTCTCTAGTCCAATTCATCTTCAGAACTTCCAGTTGTGAAATGAAGTCTTTTCCGAGGAGTCTGAGTGGCGCTGTGGTAACGTGAACGTACCCTTGTGCGCATTTTCCATTGACTTCCAAGTTTCCCTTGAACTTTCCTACAATCATTAGTGGTGTTCCATTTGCGCAAATTGGTTTGCAATCCGAAAGTGAACACTCCGGTTCTCCAATGTCCTTCCAGATTTCCTTCGAGATGAATGTCAGATCTGCTCCCGTATCAACCTGTAGTCTAACGGCTTTCCCATTCATCTGCATTTCTATCTCAAAATCTTCTGACTTCACTTTCATCACTCTGATTGAATTCATTGACTGCTTGCTTCTTTTCTCTTTTGGCTTATTCTTGCACATCGTGCTCTTGTGGCCCTTTTTTCCACAAGCCAAACATTCCTTGTTTAGGAAGAAACATTCATTGCTGTGTGATACTCCACATCGATTGCATTTCTCTTTCCGTTGCTCATCGAACTGTTTCTTCCTTCCTTTCTCCGATGGATTCCGTTGTTGGTTCTTTTTCACATAATTGAGTTGAGATGTTCTACCTTGCGTTTGGACTGCCATTGACTCTTGAGGTAATGAATGCAATCGATCACATTCATCCAGCAGTGTTTCCATACTTGTCTCTTCGTTCTTTCTCAAAACACTCAACAGGTGGAAACGCGTTTCTTCAAATTGAGGTAGATCAATAGAAGTAAGGAACATCATTGTCTTGAATTGTTCCACTTTAATGTCTTTCACTTGTGCACTTTCCACTGCTCTGTTTATTGTGTTTGCCATCACTCTCAAATCATCAGTATGTGATTTACTCATTCTCATGTTCAGCATCTTCAATCTTTTCTCAAAGATTGTTTGTCTCCGAACATTTTCTTGAGTTTCTCAACCGTCTCTTTCAGAGTATAGTTGCTTGCCTTGTGTGGAGCGATTGTATCCAGGTATCGATTTTCCACAGCGAAATTCACATGCCTCAGCAACATTCTTACTTTGACATCTTCTTCCAAAGCTTCAGCATCCTTTTCAAACAGATCTTCATATCTGCTGTACCACTTCTCGAAGGTTGCACCTTCTTCTGGCTCATATGCGAAGTCTGTGATGCGTTTCTCAAGCGCATCAATCGATGGTCCTGCAGGTTTAGCCTGACTGCTACCTTCTCTCATTGCAAGTCTTTCTAGCATGGCATTGACGAGGGCGCTCTGCTCTTTTTGTTGCTTCGCATGTTGCTCTTGTTGCATTTGCATTGCCAGCAAAATCTGTTGGACACCTTTGTCCTCCATTTCTTCACTTTATTGCTCTTTCTCTGGCCTCTTGAGTTCGACTTGTTCGATTACAAGTAGAAGAACTTCGAACGAGGGACTGACCACAAAGCAACCTTTAGCTTTGCGCGTTTGCCTCTTTCAATGAGGAACTGACCACAGAGCAACCTTTAGCTCTGCGCGTTTGCCTCTCTTACAACGAGGGACTGACCACAAAGCAACTTTTAGCTTTGCGCGTTTGCCTCTCTCAATGAGGAACTGACCACAGAGCAACCTTTAGCTCTGCGCGTTTGCCTCTCTTTCAAATTTGAAGTCCTCCTCCAAATCCTCTTCGAAGTCCTCCTTCCAGAATCCTGATCGCCACTGTTATGTACCTTGCCTTGTAGTCCAAAGATTCCAGAGATGATAACTTTATCGTCCGAGTAGTGTAGAGTCCAAATATAAATATAGTTCAATGCAGCCAATCTAATTCTTAGTCTCGCTCTCTTACGCGATACGCATCGCGCGCGAGAAGCAGATCATTCTTGCACACAACAAAATAGAACAAGTAAGAAAAAAAGAAAGAGAAAAAAATAAGAAAGAGACAAGTTTGTCAAAATAGGTAGACATGTTTGTCAAAATAGGTAGACATGTTTGTCAAAATAGGTAGACGTTTCACTAAAATAGGGAGACATGTTTGTCAAAATAGGTAGACATGTTTGTAAAAATAGGTGAACGTTTCACTAAAATAGGTGAACGTTTCACTAAAATAGGGGCCATTACTAAAGCACGCTGTGTTCGCTGTGCACGCACGCTGCACGCTAAATCATTACTAATGCACGCTGTGTCCATTCGAAAATTCTTAACTCCGTCCCATGCACGGCGTGCATTAGTAATGATTCAGCGTGCAGCGTGCGTGCACAGCGAACACAGCGTGCACGGCGTGCTTTAGTAATAATAAAATACTAAGACAAAATTACTAGGTGCACTCCAAAAGTGGTCGGGAGCCAATACTTTTCTTCTATTTCTTTATTAACTTTGGCGCTTTCTACACGGATGCGGTGAGCCAGCTGGATGTCTTTCGGCATGATGGTCTCTCGCTTGGCGTGGATGGCGCACAAGATGGTGTCCTCGATGAGTACTACGAGGTAAGCTTCGGAAGCCTCCTGGAGGTCCATGACTGCGAGCGGAGGTCGGTCTTGAAGTCCTGGGCGGCTTCTCGCATGAGACGTTGAAAGGGCAAGCATTTTCGGAGCATGTTCTCCAACATTTACCAAGCAGTCGACAGTTACAATACACATAAAACAGATCTTTAATCGGGAAAATTCTTTTCAGAGTTCATTAGATAATTGTGGCCCTAAAGAGGGCCGTTGGGTCAATGAGGTTGTGTGGATCAGAGGAAGCAGATATCTCTAGTGACTTTCTACTTGCTCGAGGTGTACTTGGTGACGGCCTTGGTTCCTTCAGACACGGCGTGCTTGGCGAGTTCTCCAGGGAGGATGAGCCGGACGGCTGTCTGGATTTCGCGAGAAGAGATGGTCGACCGCTTGTTGTAGTGGGCGAGTCGGGAAGCCTCAGAAGCGATTCTCTTGAAGACGTCATTGACGAAGGAGTTCATGATGGACATGGCCTTGGAGGAGACACCCGTGTCGGGGTGGACCTGCTTCAGGACTCGGTAGATGTAGACGGAGTAGGACTCCTTCCTTGACTTTCTCCTCTTCTTGTCTCCGGTGCGGCTCACCTTCTGACTCTTTGCGGCCTTCTTCGCTCCTTTCGCCTCCTGGAGGGCCACGACTGCGGACGACTGGAAGCGGAGGTCGGTCTTGAAGTCTTGGGCGATTTCTCGGACGAGACGTTGGAAGGGCAGCTTGCGACTTCTGGTAGCGACGGATCTCGCGGAGGGCGACGGTTCCTGGACGGTAACGATGAGGCTTCTTCACTCCTCCGGTGGCTGGGGCCGACTTGCGAGCCGCCTTCGTGGCGAGCTGCTTGCGGGGAGCCTTTCCTCCGGTTGATTTGCGAGCTGTCTGCTTCGTACGTGCCATGTCTTGCAGGAAACACACTGGGTTCTCCCTCGGAGAACAGATATATTTATACCTGCGCATACAACCACGCGATAACACTCAGTTCAATTACAACAGCGCTTTCAACACCACTAGCCTGCATCATAGACTTAAATCTACAAAAAATAAACTGTTTTCACTCATTTGGAACAGCGTTTTCTACGAAAATACTTTTCCCGCGCTCTAGTTTTTTGAACGGTTAACCACAAAAAATTTCCCTTTCCAAAACAAAAAGGGGAAAATGTATACCGCTTTTGAATATATGAAGCGAAAAACCCAGATGTCTTCATTAATATCAAAAACCGGGTACGTTCCAACGTCTGATATTCAACGGAAATCGAGAAATGAACACCTTTTCTGTGCTAGAATTACGATACTTCTCTTCTAATTCTTAATTAACTTTGCAATCAAATATAAAATTACGGTGGCTTAAAACAGCAATAATTGTTTCCATCTCCACATTCAACGCTTTTCCCGTTCAAGTGCATTAAACCCGTTCAGCATACATTTTTCACTACAGAAAAACAATCTTCACTTCGGAAAACTGAAATCCCAATTCCCATTCACAATAGACATATAATAACAGTTGAGATATTTGTGGCCCTAAAGAGGGCCGTTGGGTTCAAATTGATACTCTCAAGTGCGGACTACAAGACCGAGGGCAGAATTATCCACCGAATCCGTAGAGCGTCTTGCCTTGTCTCTTCAGAGCGTAGACGACGTCCATAGCGGTGACGGTCTTTCTCTTGGCGTGCTCGCAGTAGGTGACGGCGTCCCTGATGACGTTCTCAAGGAACACCTTCAGGACTCCGCGGGTTTCTTCGTAGATCAGGCCAGAGATTCTCTTGACTCCACCACGACGAGCCAGACGACGGATCGCAGGCTTAGTTATTCCCTGGATGTTGTCGCGAAGGACCTTGCGATGACGCTTGGCCCCTCCCTTTCCAAGTCCTTTACCACCCTTACCACGTCCAGACATGACGAAGATTCCGATTACGCTCGAGTTATGAAGTTAAAAGTTTCCCCCTCTATTTATGATCCTCCCATGTTGTGAAGAACCACGCTGTAACACTTTGAGTATCCGACCTCCAACATTTGGAATCTGCTGCTGGTTAAAATCATGAACCAATAAACTTGCCGAGGATATACCCATTTATGACATTATTCATCAGAATCTTCAATTCTGGCGGTTATTCGTGCTTAGAATGAAACCAAATATTGAACGAAAGTGTTCACTTTGATAACATTTTTCAGTTCGTAGGTATATTTGTGGCCCTAAAGAGGGCCGTTGGGTTCAGATATTAGATTAAAACGTGATTCAGATTCACACGTTCCGATTAAAACGTGCGAGCTTCAACAGGAGGCGATTTATTCCTTGTCACCAGCGGTCTTCTTGGGGAGAAGGACTGCGTTGATGTTGGGGAGCACTCCACCCTGGGCGATGGTAACACCAGACAAAAGCTTGTTAAGCTCTTCGTCATTGCGGACTGCGAGCTGAAGATGACTAGGGTTAATTCTCGTCTTCTTGTTGTCGCGAGCGGCGTTTCCAGCCAATTCGAGTACCTCAGCAGCGAGGTACTCGAGAACGGCTGCGAGGTAGACCAGAGCTCCAGCTCCTACGCGTTGAGCATGTTGCCTTTGCGAAGCTTGCGGTGAAGTCTTCCAACGGGGAACTGAAGACCCGCTCGGGATGAGCGAGACTTGGCCTTTCCGCCAGACTTTGCTTTGCCTCCCTTTCCACGTCCAGACATGTCCACAAAACCTATTGCACGATAAGAATTGGTGTGTGTCAAGTTTTGTATATAAACATAATCTCGAGTACAACTTCCCGCTCTCTAAAAAAAAAAAAACCCCGTGATAACACTTTCAAAATTTTCAGCTGAGTTTGATTCACGTACATAATTGTTTTAACTGAGAAATCTTCTTTACTGTGTAACAGTACTGATAAATTCAGAACAGAGAATGTAGAGAAACACAAAAAATTTTTTTCAAAAAACGGTATTTTTTCTAACGTTCAAAAACCATTCAGTTGTCCCACCGTTCTAATTTTTTGGAGCTTCAAAAAAATGTTAAAAATTATTTTCTAAACTTGATCGTTTTATTGAGCTATTTGTGCAATATGTGCGTTTCAAGGCTTTTTCCTGCTAGTTCAAAATCAGAAAAATAGTTACGAAAAATTGGGTATTCATGAACAACATGACTAAATGAACTTTACACTTTTAATCTGTGTCTTGTCTTATTAGATGCGTAATATATAGAAGAAGACGGATCCGACGTTTCGCTTCAAATGAACTTTTATTGCACTGATCCTTTTTTTATCATTCAAAACCTTTTTAAACATTCATTTTTCACAGAAAAAATTTCGGATGTTCTCTGACGTTTCTTACTCCGCTTTTTAAGAGTATTAGTATTTCACTAATATGCGCTCGGACCAACTAACTTCTACACTTGCACTTAGGAGCAATCAAGAAAAAAAGCCACTTAAATCCCCCGTCGATCAGCTATTTTATTAAACGATAATTATATTATTATTCCAATGAGTTAATTTTTTTTTCAGATGGGAGATCGCGAACCTAAGTCGGTTGGCAACAAAGAAGTTCAAACCAAAAAGAACAAGAGGAAATTCGCTGCTTTCGCTGCGAAGAAAAAAGTCGCTTCGGTTGAAGAAGTCGTCGCTCGATATGAAATATTCCACCAGGTATCGTCTTTCACATATTGGTTGATTCAGGAAAAGTTAATCTAATGAAAACAGTTTCTGTGAAACCGTTCTTGAATACTCTGAGCCAACGACTTGCAGAAGGAGGGCAAAAAACTGAAGCGGTTCTCTGAGATGCCCCTCTCGGACAAGACCCTGAGGGGTCTGCAAGAGGAAGGCTTTGAGGAAGCGACGGAGGTCCAGAGGGACTCACTGCCCTTCTCTCTCACAGGAGCTAACCTCGTTGCATCTGCCAAAACTGGCAGCGGCAAAACACTCGCGCTAGTCATTCCAGTTAGTTATATTAGATCTTGCACAAAACCGCCTAAAGTTTCGATCAAGGAATATTTTCAATATTTTTTGCCTTCATTAGTACACAAACAGGTACGCGGCATACAGGTACGTGATTGAACATAGTAAAAAAGGTAATGATTAAACTTATATGTTTTTTTTACATTCTCATTTCTGTATAGCACGGCTTTGTTGTCTCGCTCTTAGCGCGCCGTTCTCTCAGTATTTTTTCTTCGGTTTTTCTGTTTGAAAAAGAAAAAAAAATCTTCAAAAAGAGGTACAGCACTTGTTTCAGTTATTGGAGTGCTTATGGCGCGTAAGGTGGTATCGGCAGTCAGATGGATTGGGTGCACTCATCATCTCTCCCACGAGGGAACTTGCTCTGCAAACCTTCACCACAATCAACAAAGTCGGCAAATATCATGACTTCTCGTGCGCTCTTCTCATCGGAGGTACTGTATCTTAACAGCTTGATGATTTAAGATGGAAAGTTTAGGCAGCTCGAAAATCAACTACTGTTTTTTAGTTGATTTTCATTTTCAATAATGTAACTTGAACGTGTTAATAATCTGATACTGTATAGAATATTTTAAACACAGTTGTATACTGTAAGAAGAGTGTTCAATCGTCATGTTTTCCAGGAACAGATGTGAACTACGAGAAGCGTCGACTGGGCAGTATGAACATCGTGGTGTGCACCCCTGGAAGACTCCTCCAACATATGGATGAGAATGAGATGTTCAATTGCGACCAGCTGCAGATTCTCGTCATCGACGAAGCAGACAGAATACTCGACATGGGATTCAAGCAGCAAGTAGGTTGAAATCAGTATATTGATGCGAGGTTGTTTTATAGCAACGAAAAAACTCGCATCTCTACCACATAGGTCTCTATCCGGACATGTTTCCGTTGTTTTTTCTACATTGTTTTTAACATATGTTTACAATATAAAGTTGAAGGTAAACGCGATCGCGGCGAATCTTCCTTCGGATAGACAAACGCTCCTTTTCTCTGCAACTCAGACGAGAAACGTCAAAGAACTCTCCAGAGTTTGCACCAAAGTTCGGCTTTTCACTAATTAAGGGCGTTTGTGAACTTTATATTTGCGAAAGCTTCTTAGAAAGATTAACTACTTGCGAGGCGAAAAAACTTCATTGTGAATTTTTTTTTTAAATAGAGTTCTCAAGATTGACTGTGTAGAAAATTCTTCAATTTTCCCAGTTTTATGTCGGCTTTGTGAAATTTGAAATCTTGTTGTATAATTTTGCCTTTTTTCTGCTAAAATATACATACAATTACTTTTTAAAAGTTATTGATGCAATTGTTTTAAGACGTGTCTAATTTTTTCAAGCAAAGGTGTAGAGAGCACGGGAATCAAGGTGTTTCTTAGCACCCGCTCAACTTTTTTCGAGCGCGTAGATTTTTGAATTATAGAGTTCAAAATTAAATTTTTTTTCAGTGATTTGGACTTTCCCTACGAAAAATCCGAAAAAAATTTTCCAAGCCCCTAGAATGCAATGTTTTTCGGGGTTTTTAAAAAGTGCGTAGATTTTTTTCACTCGCATTGCTGGTCAGAGAAACATCCTGACGGGAATTTTGAATTATATTTCTAAATGGTTTAATCGATCATTTGAGGACCCGATATACGTCTCGGTGGATGAGAAGGCGGAGTCTGCCACGCCCTCCAATCTCAAGCAGTTCTACCTTGTCTGTAAGGAAGAGGAGAAGATCAACCTAGTGTGGTCCTTCATCACACATCATAAAAGCGCGAAGATCCTCGTGTTTGTGGCGTCCTGCAAACAGGTGAAATTAACAATTTGGATAAACTGGAATAGCAAGAATTAAAAACAATTTAGTGCTTTATATGTAGAATCTAAATGGCTAATATGTCAAAAACGTGCTAGAAATCGTCGTGGAAGATGACAGTGTTCGACGTGTAGAGGATCAAATACGAATTAGTTTCAGGCGCGTTTTCTGACGGAAGCCTTCTGCCATTTGAGGCCAGGATTCAGTCTTATGGGTCTATGGGGGACTCTGAAGCAGACCAAGAGAATACACATCTATGAGACGTTCGAAAGCAAAAAGGTATCTATTGATTGATATAGTCAAAAACTCATTTGAGAAATCACTTTCAATAAATTTAAAATTCAATTTTTTCATTACTTGAATGTAAATCTAAGAAAATACAATAAGAAATCAAATTTTTACATAAAACCCATCCCGCCCCCCCCCGCCCGCGGAAATTTTTCTGATAAATTTAGGTGACCTATGCTTAGCACCCGCAAAACTCTTCGAGCGTATAAATTTTTTAAATTTCAGAGTTCAACTTAAATTTTTTTCTCCAAAAATTTGCATTTTCCCTACAAAAAATCCGAGAAAAATTTTTTCAAGTGCATAGATTTCAATATTTTCGAGGATTTTTGGAGAGCGCATAGATTTTTTTTACCAGCGTTGCGGGTCAGAAACACCCTGAAAGAGGTTTCGTTTTCGAACAAGTGAAAAGCCTTGAGATCCTCTTCGGAAGTGAAATTTATTTCAGGTCAGAGCTTTTCATTTTGGAAGTGTAAGGATGATAATCGAATTATCGCTTATTCCATCCTCAACATAGGTAGGTCACCTTATTCCATCCTCAACATAGGTAGGTCACCTTATTCCATCCTCAACATAGGTAGGTCACCTTATTCCATCCTCAACATAGGTAGGTCACCTTATTCCATCCTCAACATAGTAGGTCACCTTATTCCATCCTCAACATAGGTAGGTCACCTTATTCCATCCTCAACATAGGTAGGTCACCTTATTCCATCCTCAACATAGTAGGTCACCTTATTCCATCCTCAACATAGGTAGGTCACCTTATTCCATCCTCAACATAGGTAGGTCACCTTATTCCATCCTCAACATAGTAGGTCACCTTATTCCATCCTCAACATAGGTAGGTCACCTTATTCCATCCTCAACATAGTAGGTCACCTTATTCCATCCTCAACATAGGTAGGTCACCTTATTCCATCCTCAACATAGTAGGTCACCTTATTCCATCCTCAACATAGGTAGGTCACCTTATTCCATCCTCAACATAGGTAGGTCACCTTATTCCATCCTCAACATAGTAGGTCACCTTATTCCATCCTCAACATAGGTAGGTCACCTTATTCCATCCTCAACATAGTAGGTCACCTTATTCCATCCTCAACATAGGTAGGTCACCTTATTCCATCCTCAACATAGGTAGGTCACCTTATTCCATCCTCAACATAGTAGGTCACCTTATTCCATCCTCAACATAGGTAGGTCACCTTATTCCATCCTCAACATAGTAGGTCACCTTATTCCATCCTCAACATAGTAGGTCACCTTATTCCATCCTCAACATAGGTAGGTCACCTTATTCCATCCTCAACATAGTAGGTCACCTTATTCCATCCTCAACATAGGTAGGTCACCTTATTCCATCCTCAACATAGGTAGGTCACCTTATTCCATCCTCAACATAGTAGGTCACCTTATTCCATCCTCAACATAGGTAGGTCACCTTATTCCATCCTCAACATAGTAGGTCACCTTATTCCATCCTCAACATAGGTAGGTCACCTTATTCCATCCTCAACATAGTAGGTCACCTTATTCCATCCTCAACATAGGTAGGTCACCTTATTCCATCCTCAACATAGGTAGGTCACCTTATTCCATCCTCAACATAGGTAGGTCACCTTATTCCATCCTCAACATAGTAGGTCACCTTATTCCATCCTCAACATAGGTAGGTCACCTTATTCCATCCTCAACATAGGTAGGTCACCTTATTCCATCCTCAACATAGTAGGTCACCTTATTCCATCCTCAACATAGGTAGGTCACCTTATTCCATCCTCAACATAGTAGGTCACCTTATTCCATCCTCAACATAGGTAGGTCACCTTATTCCATCCTCAACATAGTAGGTCACCTTATTCCATCCTCAACATAGGTAGGTCACCTTATTCCATCCTCAACATAGGTAGGTCACCTTATTCCATCCTCAACATAGGTAGGTCACCTTATTCCATCCTCAACATAGGTAGGTCACCTTATTCCATCCTCAACATAGGTAGGTCACCTTATTCCATCCTCAACATAGGTAGGTCACCTTATTCCATCCTCAACATAGGTAGGTCACCTTATTCCATCCTCAACATAGGTAGGTCACCTTATTCCATCCTCAACATAGTAGATCACCTTATTCCATCCTCAACATAGGTAGGTCACCTTATTCCATCCTCAACATAGGTAGGTCACCTTATTCCATCCTCAACATAGGTAGGTCACCTTATTCCATCCTCAACATAGGTAGGTCACCTTATTCCATCCTCAACATAGGTAGGTCACCTTATTCCATCCTCAACATAGGTAGGTCACCTTATTCCATCCTCAACATAGGTAGGTCACCTTATTCCATCCTCAACATAGGTAGGTCACCTTATTCCATCCTCAACATAGTAGGTCACCTTATTCCATCCTCAACATAGGTAGGTCACCTTATTCCATCCTCAACATAGGTAGGTCACCTTATTCCATCCTCAACATAGTAGATCACCTTATTCCATCCTCAACATACAGTACCGCCCGAAATGTTATCATATAAAGATTATTGAACATAACTTTTTTCAAAGATAACGTTCAAAGCTCAAATTTTCACTGAAGTTTTTTTGGGCGTCTGTACCGTACCGGACATCTTTTGGATAAATTTATTAATTATCTCCAGGAAATACATCAAAATTGACAACCTTCTATTTTTCAGTTTTTTCTCCATGAATTTTTTGTTGAGTTTTTTTTGTTGTTTTTTGAACTCAGTTCATACGAATTCTGTTTCAAGTCATTGTTCGAACTGTTGGACATCGAAATACAAGTAAAATCATGCAAGAAGCTGTTTTTTTCTCAATGATGTTTATTATAATTTTTTTTGTTTTGCGAACTTAATTCATACAATTTTTGTTTCAAGTCATGGTTCAAACTGTTGGAAATCGGAATACAAGTAAAAGAATCTGAAAATTTGAGCTTCATTCGGTTTTTTACAAAAAAGTTATGTTCAATAATCTATATATGATAACATTTCGGGCGGTACTGTAGGTAGGTCACCTTATTCCATCCTCAACATAGGTAGGTCACCTTATTCCATCCTCAACATAGGTAGGTCACCTTATTCCATCCTCAACATAGGTAGGTCACCTTATTCCATCCTCAACATAGGTAGGTCACCTTATTCCATCCTCAACATAGGTAGGTCACCTTATTCCATCCTCAACATAGGTAGGTCACCTTATTCCATCCTCAACATAGTAGGTCACCTTATTCCATCCTCAACATAGGTAGGTCACCTTATTCCATCCTCAACATAGGTAGGTCACCTTATTCCATCCTCAACATAGGTAGGTCACCTTATTCCATCCTCAACATAGTAGGTCACCTTATTCCATCCTCAACATAGGTAGGTCACCTTATTCCATCCTCAACATAGGTAGGTCACCTTATTCCATCCTCAACATAGGTAGGTCACCTTATTCCATCCTCAACATAGGTAGGTCACCTTATTCCATCCTCAACATAGGTAGGTCACCTTATTCCATCCTCAACATAGGTAGGTCACCTTATTCCATCCTCAACATAGTAGGTCACCTTATTCCATCCTCAACATAGGTAGGTCACCTTATTCCATCCTCAACATAGTAGGTCACCTTATTCCATCCTCAACATAGGTAGGTCACCTTATTCCATCCTCAACATAGTAGGTCACCTTATTCCATCCTCAACATAGGTAGGTCACCTTATTCCATCCTCAACATAGTAGGTCACCTTATTCCATCCTCAACATAGGTAGGTCACCTTATTCCATCCTCAACATAGTAGATCACCTTATTCCATCCTCAACATAGGTAGGTCACCTTATTCCATCCTCAACATAGGTAGGTCACCTTATTCCATCCTCAACATAGGTAGGTCACCTTATTCCATCCTCAACATAGGTAGGTCACCTTATTCCATCCTCAACATAGGTAGGTCACCTTATTCCATCCTCAACATAGGTAGGTCACCTTATTCCATCCTCAACATAGGTAGGTCACCTTATTCCATCCTCAACATAGGTAGGTCACCTTATTCCATCCTCAACATAGTAGGTCACCTTATTCCATCCTCAACATAGGTAGGTCACCTTATTCCATCCTCAACATAGTAGATCACCTTATTCCATCCTCAACATAGGTAGGTCACCTTATTCCATCCTCAACATAGGTAGGTCACCTTATTCCATCCTCAACATAGGTAGGTCACCTTATTCCATCCTCAACATAGGTAGGTCACCTTATTCCATCCTCAACATAGGTAGGTCACCTTATTCCATCCTCAACATAGTAGGTCACCTTATTCCATCCTCAACATAGGTAGGTCACCTTATTCCATCCTCAACATAGTAGATCACCTTATTCCATCCTCAACATAGGTAGGTCACCTTATTCCATCCTCAACATAGGTAGGTCACCTTATTCCATCCTCAACATAGGTAGGTCACCTTATTCCATCCTCAACATAGGTAGGTCACCTTATTCCATCCTCAACATAGGTAGGTCACCTTATTCCATCCTCAACATAGTAGGTCACCTTATTCCATCCTCAACATAGGTAGGTCACCTTATTCCATCCTCAACATAGGTAGGTCACCTTATTCCATCCTCAACATAGTAGGTCACCTTATTCCATCCTCAACATAGGTAGGTCACCTTATTCCATCCTCAACATAGTAGGTCACCTTATTCCATCCTCAACATAGGTAGGTCACCTTATTCCATCCTCAACATAGTAGATCACCTAAATTTGTCACCAAAAAATTTTCTCGTCCGGGAAAGCAAAAAGTTTTTTTGTCGGGCTCTGTGTACAAATTCGATTCCTTTTTGTGTTTTCTCAAATTTCACTTCAAGATGAGTAATGAAAAAAAGGAGTTTGCAGCGGAGCTGCATCGGAAGTGATTTCTTTTTCTTGGTTTCGACTGTATTCCCTTCAATTTGAATGTAATGAAGAATGGACTGCAACATACTTTATCAAACAAAAACAGATTAATATGAACGTCTCCCCTGCAGACTGCAAAACGAAATGTTTTCTCTGGGCGGGGAAACTGGTGAGGGGGGGGGTTTGTACCCATGGGGGGAAGGGAAGTGTGTACCCATAGAGGGGGGTTTGTACCCATAGGTCACTAGCACTGTTGAGAATTTAAAAAAAACCGTTCTTTGAGCGATGGAGTCTGAAAAATGACTAGCTATCCTATCTCCGCTCTTTACCTTTGACTCGCTTCTCATTATTTCAGACTCTCCCGCTCGAAAATCTTTTCAAATTTTTAGCACTTACACCAGACCTTTGGTGAACAAAGGTAACCTGCCAGCTGGCAAAAAAATTTCTAGGGTGACCGACCTATCGCCACTGACTCAAAGTGAATGTATCAGAGTTTTCACAGGTAAAATAGAAAAAATCTTCATTTCTCTACATGACTAGAACGTCTCATTAGCCATAACTCAGCCTCAGCCGGTTTCGTAAAGTTGAAATTGAATCTTTTAACCTACTTTAGCGACCGACCACCTATTGGAAAAACAAGACATGTTTTACCTATATTGGTGAACTATGTTTGTACGTCCTCATGGTGGCGAAGAGCGAACTTTCTGAAAATTAAACTGAGGCCTCAGTTGGTAGAAGCAGGGAGTGCTTTTCTGGGTCACATTAAGCAGTTTTTCGAGCGATTTTATGCAGACAGAAAATGCGCACTTAGGATGAACAAGCATTGAAGAAGAATCAAGGGATGTAATCTGTATTTTCACAAAATTAAAGTTTTTTTGTCTCTATGGCGTTGCCCACTCTCTCAGATACGGTATCAGCTACAATATCTATGTTGAGTGTCAGCTAGAGTATCCATTTTGAGCGCGCGTGTCTGATAGCCACAGATGTGGCCAGTCGGGGGTTGGACTTCACTGGGGTCGACTGGATTCTCCAGATGGACGCACCCGCTACAGTAGATGACTACATTCACAGGTTTCTCCTTCTACTCCTTCGATTAACTAATTTGATGAGTCAATTGTTTTTAGAATAAGGTAGCTTGTATTGATAGTATTGTGGGTTGAGTTTTTGACAAGATAAAGTTGAATGTTAAATACCTATGCCTGGTTCCTGATCGGTAATCAAATCCACCCTAAAATCGGATAGATCTCCGTTTCGTACCCGGGGGAAGACCTGTTTCCGAGAATCAGAAGCTATATGAAGGGCTCTGCCTGGTCTATATTTTACTTCAATTCTATGTGATCAATTTTTAAATCGGAATATAAATGTTAGAGTTTTTCTAGAGTTGGTCGAACCGCGAGAATGAACAAGTCTGGCCAAGCTCTGCTTCTTCTGAATGACCGACAGGAGACGAGTCTGGTCGAGATGTTGACCACCAGAAAAATACCAATCTCAATCATACAGTACGCTTTACCGATTTAATCACCTACATATGAAATTTATGTGTAAGATATATGTTAAATCCGGGAACCTTTTTATATTCAGCTGATTTAAAGCTTTTAGCGGATGGGAAAAAAGCAGAGGACATGTGTCAAAATATCTATATGAAGGTTTCATACTCGACTGATCGGCTTGATTATATTCGACGTTTTGTGAGTTCGATGGAGAATGCCTAGTCCATGTGAGCAAGTTTACGAGGAAGCAAATAAGGCCCACTCATTTATTGATTAAATTTTATTGGGGGAAATGTTAAGGAATGACCCGGCTGCCATGGTTGACATTCGTGTTAAGCTGCAGACTCTTCTTGCGCAGTTTCCCGAGTTGCACCAACTCGCTCAGAAGGTTTACCCACTTTTCGATATCATTTTCAACAAAAACTCAAATGAAAAGAGGGATAGCCCTTTTACCGACCAGAGCAGAGTTATGTATGTACTGTAAGGAATGTGCAACTGATCGGATTGCAGAGTGTGCTGGGATATCTCCGCTCAGTGTACCTAATGTCAAACAAGGCCGTCTTTGACGTCGATTCCATCGATGCGAAGGCTCTGGCCGAGTCCTACGGAATGGTCTCCATCAAGAGAATTCGCTTCTTGGCCAACAAGAAGAAGATCGGGAAGAAGCAGGAGAAGGGGGTGGAGAAAGAGGTCATCCATTCACCTTTTTTTCCTTTCTCGAGATCAATTTTCTTTGTTTTTCTCCAAGAAGTCAATCAATAAAAATAACTTGATAAGTATATTGATTGATTTTTGAACAGGTGTTCGCGGGAAATGTATTGGGAGCGGAGTTGGATGACTGCGAAGAAGACTTCCTCACTATCAAAAAAAGAGATGTTTTCAATGTCAGTTCAGTGTTCAATTAAGATCAAAAAGGCCTTAAACTATTACTAGTGAACTTCGTAAAATGCTAACGGATTGGTGTTGCAGGCAAGAGAAGAGCGAAGTGACGAGGAAGAGGAAGAGCCGCATATTAAGAAAAGTAAGAAAGAGAAGGTACTCTTGAGACACCAAATAGCGAAGAAGATACTACGGAAAGGAATCGTCGCGAACAAGAAGGTACCGGTGGTTAACATGTGGTTTTGAGTCCTTTTGAGCTGGTAGGAGAAGCAGTTTGAGAGAAGACTGATGTTGGTATATGTGAAGCTTGATTGTTTAGGTGAACTTCAACGAAGAGGGCGAGGAAGACAAAGAAGGAGAAGGAGACCAACTCGGAGAGGACCGAGTCGGGCTGGATATTCAGGAGGCCATGGAGAAGATGAAGGATCAAGATACGGTATGTCTTAATGTTATGTTCAAAATACGCCATATCTATTAAATTAAATTGGGATATCGTAGAAACAGAGAGTACTTATCATTAGTAAACACAGAGAATACGTATCACTAGCTTTTTTCATAACGCATAGATTTGCGCATAAATTTTGCCCGCTGTACGGGCGGGAGAACCATTTTGACACTCACTTATCTTAGACGAATTTAAATAAATCTGTATTGGATGTATAAGATATTTCAATACTGTATATTAAGTGAATTTTTGCGATTTCTCAAAGTATTTTTGTATTGCAGAAGGATAAAATGGCTTGGAGAGAAGCGCAAAAAGCAATTCGAAGAGAAAAGAAGAGGAAGGAGAAGGAGAAGGAGATAGAAGAAAGGAAGAACAAGAGAGGAAACAAGAACAACGCCGCTCAAGAGGTTCCTTCCATAGGAAACACCAACTTTGGAAATTTTTCTGGGTTGATTGATCTACCGATCTTCGACCCCAACAAACCTCAAAAAAATTAATTTTTTAAATGATTAAATCAAAAAATAATTTATTATTCTTTCTCGAAATTGTGCCCGAAAGAGTTCGATTGTAATGAGATTGGTAATTTTTACACTTATTGAAGCGATTGACCTTTGGAAAATTCAATGCATGTATACCGTATACCTATATACCGTATACCTATGTATACCTATATTTTGTTTTCTTCTCGAAGCTGTATTAAACTTACTGTAAAATAATAGAATTTTTATCAATATCCATCTTTACTAGCACTGTAAAATGTAAAATTCAACCAGAACAGGATTTGCATTTGATAATCCTATACCGTATTGTGCGGAGTGGATGAATCCTATGACTAGTAAATGAAGTCATTCGAACCTAAGAGATATGACTTTATCGAAAGTTCTTTCTTTGTTGTTGTGGACTTCCAGGTATAGTAGTGTCAGTTAAAACTAGTAAATGAAGTCATTCGAACCTAAGAGATATGACTTTATCGAAAGTTCTTTTTTTGTTGTTGTGGACTTCCAGGTATAGTAGTGTCAGTTAAAACTAAATTTGTTCGAATTAATGGAGAGTTTGAATTTTTCTTTCCTTTAGTATGCCTGCTGTAAGAATATCAATTGCAGATGACAATCGGAGGAGGGAGTGACTCAGAAGAGAGCGTCGATCTCTCTTGGCTGCCGGATCCTGACAAATCTCGGGAAGAAAATTCAGATGGAGAGAGTGACAACGAACACTTTGACAGTGACAGAGAAGAATACGAGAGTGACACTGAGACGAAAAGAGAGCCTCGCAGAAAGCGGGAAAAGTTGGCAACAG
Organism: Allodiplogaster pararmata; assembly: GCA_964056735.1. NCBI lineage: Eukaryota > Metazoa > Nematoda > Chromadorea > Rhabditida > Diplogasteridae > Allodiplogaster > Allodiplogaster pararmata. Next base: position 24,015,800 of record OZ057407.1, on the reverse strand, counting down.
CCGATGTTGAAGCTGAGGCGCTTGCATTGCTTTCTCGGTGACAGATGACAGAAGAATAGCTGTTCTGAGTTGTTATGATTCGTTGATTTTGTATTTACGTTGTTATGAATTAAAATGAATAAAAATTATATTTAAAAAGTGTATATTATCTATTTTACAGTATGCAATCGCCGTACAAACGGAATGGAGTATTAAAGAGGGAGATCCTGTAAATGTAGTGTACGTCAGAGGGTAATTTAAGCATTGTTTCGCAGTGTATGGCCCTAGCCTACACCCCGGCCTCCAAGGCTTCTTCCACAGAAACAGACATGAAACGAAGCGAGGAAGTACTGTATTGGACACGGTTAAAGGTACAGTTTTTGGTTGTAGTCCTACGCGCTTTCTAAAAGACCAGTGAAACTAATGTTTTGTGCATTTGAAGTTCTCGATATTTCGTCGCACGATTTTAGTTAATCTCCAAAAAAACAAAGCAAATATCAAGATGAGCATTTGTTTTCTGTATCTAATTATATATTACTGTAACATGTTCCCCTTCTAAAACTATTCATTTTGAACGCAATAGTAAGTCTAATCCTTGTTCAAACTCGCACCAAAAATTAGCAAAACAATTATCAAATAAGTGAAAAAATTCATTGACAAAAGCGAATACAGCGATTCGACTTTTATATTGCGAATTGAACGGAAAAAAAACTTTTATACAACGATTTGAACGACAAAAAAAAGTTTATCTATCCATATTTTATGATCTATCCGTATTTTATCTTTCGAGAGCAAAAAGGTTACTGGATGAAACTTTGCGTTGTAGAATTTCTGTAAAAAGAATGCCCGCCTTCATAGGAGATCTCGGTTATCCAAGAGCCCTCGCGAATCTCCTCCCTCTGCGTCTCTCCCACTCGCCCCTATTCTGCCGCCTCGACCTCAGGCGTCCGACTGGCTCTCTATGATGTCCTCCTGGCCGAACAAACCTCTGTTCTCTCCCGCTTCAAGCGACCGATTTATGGGGTCAAGTTCCGGCATGACGGCAAGTTAATAGGTGAGCACACTAAAAACTTTACGCGAACCCGTACTTCTGGTTTATGGCAGGGAAACTGACTAGGAGTTCATTTGGCAAGACTAACTTTTGTTGGCGGGTCTTTGAGACCTCGGAATTCCGGACTGAAGACCTGAATTCAAGACTGAAGACCCAAGTTTTTTTTCATTAAAACTTGAATGTTTTTCACAGTACTCGGTGGAGAAGAAGGCAAGATGCGCGTTTTCGACCTCTTCTCATCGGGCGGAGTACCAAAGGCTCCGCTACGCTCAATTAAGGCCTCGGGTGAGGAGATTAAAATTCAAGGATTCAATTAACCTTTAGATATCAAATTTCCCAAACACACTGAATAGAGATTAAGTATTCGTACACTTGCAATATTTTTTTTATATCGTTCAAGTTTTCTTGAAAGAATAACAGTACATTTGAACGTTTCGCTTCATTGACTCATTGTCTGAGAACAACTAATTATAATAATAATAATTATAATAATTATAATAATAATAATAATTATAATAATTATAATAATAATAATAATTATAATAATTATAATAATAATAATTTTATTGTCATCGTTACATGATTATACAATTGATTGCACAGTAAAAATCGAAAACAAATATAATTTACAATGGCAAAATATGAAGTAGCAACTGGGCTACTAATAATTAAACAACTGACGAGAAAAAAATCAAAAATTCAATTCATTTAAGAATTTCCTGGGAAGTGATAAGCTAAAAAAACAAACAGGAAGATCATTCCACTCTCTAATTATCCTAAAAGGAAAGAATGATTGAACATATATTGATGACGATACGGGGGTAAGGCGTAGAAGCTGCTATCCTCGGTTTGAAAACTCAATTACTAATATTTTCTGTGATGATCTCAGGTACTCCGCTGTATGGCTGCTCCTTTTCGCCCTCGGGGCACTCGCTGTTCGGGCTGTCAGATGACGGTGCTCTGCGTCTCTTTCCACTCTCGCCATCTGCAGCCTCGTCATCCCCTCTAAGAGAAATTCAGGCTCATTCTGATATTGCCAGAGTTCTCTTGCCATCAAGCATATCCGAGCACATCGTTGCAACTGGAGGATACGATCATATTGTTAGTGAAAAGAGAAATAGAAAAAGTGAGAAGAAGGGTCGAAGGTTCTAAAAACCGTAGCCTTGAAGATCAAAAACTAAGGTTTTAGGAACAAAACAAAAAAGAATCTGGAACTTTCAATTTTGAAAAAAATAGAACTTGATTTAAAACATGAAATTTTTTGATTGGAATGATGGTTCAAAAGATGAGAGAGATGAATATAATTATCGAATCAGGTGAAACTATGGGATTTGCGTACAGAAGGGAAAGATGCAGTAATGCAAATGAAGTGCGACGCTCCCGTAGAAGCAGCTGTCTATCTGCCCAATGAACAGGTGGGGAAGGACTCAAATCAGTTTTGCTGATCATATGAAAATTCAGCCAGAGAAGAAACTAGGATATTGTGCTGAGAGGTTAACAATCCAGAGAAGAAACTAGGATATTGTGCTGAGAGGTTAACAATCCAGAGAAGAAACTAGGATATTGTGCTGAGAGGTTAACAATCCTAGACAAGCATTCTTTGAGTCGTTAGGCGTTTTTAACAATCGAAAAAAGAAGTGCAAAGTTTCTCAAAAAGAGGAGTTATGAGAAGCATTAGATTCCCTCCTTTTTTCAGTTACGAAGGCTTATATGGTAACCGTTTAAGCCTTTTATAAACTTTTTAGATTTGAATATTTAATAAGGTTTTTAGCAGCATCGAAGTCGTCGCTTTAGCAGCTTAAGATGTTTTTGGAATGAAAACAAAAACGCGTAGAAGCCCGATACGCTCGCCCACATACGGTGGACTTTGAGTATTTGATCTCCGACTGCAGGTTCTGGCAGCAGCCGCAGGCTCGACGCTGTCAGTTTTCTCGCTGTCATCGGGAGGGCGCGCCCTTTCAACTGTCACTCATCACCACAAGACTGTGTTTTCACTGGCAGTCTCCGCCCAGGGAAGGCATCTACTGTCAGCCGGTTTCGACAAGAGACTCAATGTCATACGAACATCCGACTTCCAACTTGTGAGATCTTCCTGAAGATTTTTTTTCTTCTGTGGTCAAACTTGAGTCTGAGATAAAATGGGCTTTGATTAAGGTACATTCAACGATAAAATGGGCTTTGATTAAGGTACATTCAACGATAAAATGGGCTTTGATTAAGGTACATTCAACGATAAAATGGGCTTTGATTAAGGTACATTCAACGATAAAATGGGCTTTGATTAAGGTACATTCAACGATAAAATGGGCTTTGATTAAGGTACATTCAACGATAAAATGGGCTTTGATTAAGGTACATTCAACGATAAAATGGGCTTTGATTAAGGTACATTCAACGATAAAATGGGCTTTGATTAAGGTACATTCAACGTCTCTCTACTCCCCATTGATGTCGATTGCCCTATCAAATGATGACAAGTTCCTCATCACAGGAATGGGAAACTCGGTCGGATTCTATGCGAGGTTTGTTGTTTGATCGAAACCATCTCTTCCCTCCGTCAACCATAGGTGTTGTCAACCAGCACTGTTGAGAATTTTGAGAAACGACCGTTTGTCTAAAATAATGACTGTCTTTCTTTTCAGCTTCTAACGTTTCGCTCACTTCTCAATAGTCCAGACTCTTTCGCTTTGAAAGCGGTCGTTCTTGTCAGATTTCCAATAGTAACACTATATATATTTATGTTCAACTATGCCAAATATCTATGGTCAACTATGCCAAATATCTATGGTCAAATATGCCAAATATCTATGGTCAACTATGCCAATAACCTTCTAATGATTATTTGTGATGTAGTTAATTGAAGAAAAAACTATGTCGTGAAGTCACAGAATCTATGTATGACTTTTACAAGTTACAAATTAGTCTTCAAATTCTAATTTTGAAAAAAAAACCTTCGAGTTTAAGCGCTCAAATCTTTTTTATCAGATCAGAGGCAACGAACAAAGAGAAGGAGAAAGTAAGGGAGAGAAGTACTGTAATGAGCAATGCAGTGAAGGAGATTACAGTACAAAGCAAGGGAGAAGAGAAGCAGAAGGTACAATTGAATGCCAGAAGAACAGTTCAGGTTAGATCTTTTTCTCTTTCTCTTCCTATCTCTCTCTCTCTCTCTTCAAGCTAAGCGACGAGCTTCTATATTTTCTTCTCTTCATCAGTCTATCTATCTGTTTCGCCTTAAATGATTCCTCTGTTCAGATTCCTCCGGTGTAAGGCATGTTTGTACGCGCCGAGCCAGTGGAAAAAGGGATGGGGAAAGGCAAGAAGAGTGAAAAGAGAATTAGAGAAAATTTGAAACAGAACGGAAAAAAGAAGAGAATGTAGATCATTCTCGGCGTGAACATGTATGCGCCAACGTAGCTGGTCCGGTAATCATTTAACCCCTTGTTCAGACGAGGCTTTCAAAAGAAGACATGATGTTGAAGAACTTCCGTCACGCAGCTTTCATCGCCACAACATTCAAAAACAGAAAGGTGAGGATATCTCAAGTTTACAAAAAAATTAATCTGAAATTGTTCAAAAGTAAACGCGGTTAATTTCTCAATCGCGTACTGTAGATGGTATTACTGTAGATGGTATTACTGTAGATGGTATTACTGTAGATGGTATTACTGTAGATGGTTTTACTGTAGATGGTATTACTGTAGATGGTATTGGGTCGATTTCTGGCTTTAGTTGCTTTACACAAATTAAGTTATCCAAAAATTGAGTCCGTTATCCTAAAAAAATTTTATACCAAAAACTTTATATCAAAAATTCATGAAGAGATTATTGGAAATGTGCTGGAATGGTAAATACATATGATGGTATGTTTACACAGGTGGATCGACATCCGGACATGGTGGTGGGATGGTTGCGGGTCCTAACTGGAAGACCCGGAGCCCTTTCGCGGGCCATTGCAGGCCAAACGATACCTGTCGTCTCCTCTCTTATTCTGTCAGTTGAATATAATATATGTCTCCCTTTTCAACAAAAAAAAAACCTAACAGATTGCGAGAGGAAATTTTGTTTGAGAGAGAGACAGAGTGATTCTCTCACCTGCACTGCAGGTGAAAAAAGATTTATGCGTCTCTAAAAAATCCGAAAAACATCCGAATCTATGCACTCTCAAATTTTTTTCGCTATATACCTGGGAGAATTCCAATTGATTGAGATTAAAAACACTTTTCAAAATTTGTAAAATCTTTGCGCTTGAACAAAAATTGTGCGGGTGGTAAGAAACGCCCTGGAGAAAGAGAGAGAGAGAGAGAGAGAGAGAGAGAGAGAGAGAGAGAGAGAGAGAGAGAGAGAGAGTGAGAGAGAGAGACAGAGAGAGAGAGACAGAGAGAGAGAGAAACAGAGACAGAAAGAGAATGTTTATGATTATGAAAAAAGTAGATTAAACAAAGTCAACATATTTTATTTTTGCTTTGTTCACGCTTGGTCGCAGGTACCGCACTCCTCTCAGATGAAATACACACCTAACGTGGTTGAATTAGAGGGTGTGGAAATTACATATTTGTCTACAGCAGAGAAGGCTAACATTCGTGCAAGCGCTTATTAATTATCATAATTCACTTGGTAAGGGTTAATCTATAAGGGCGAGGCGAGCCAACTTGTCATTTATTCGAAAAATATTCGGCACACGAGATCATCTTGCCACACCTCAAAGTAACATCACGAGAAATGAGCTTAGTAATCATCGTTCCCGAAGGATTCCAATTTCGAATTTCAGCTTCGTTCGCAAACATCTCTTCAAGGAGCACTATTTTTGTACTCTCTCGTCCGTGACCGAGTCCTTGATAGGTATGTAGCTGTCATTCTTGTGCAGTTTCCGTCTTGACGGTAACCGTTGGTCGATGTCGCTTCAAACAAACTCTCTATGAGAACTTTTCTTGGAGATTTCGTGTTTGAGAAAAAAAGCATTGGGGCGGGGCTGTGATTTCGACGGTCTTTTTTCTGAGTATCATTATAAAAAGATTTTTGGCGGTGAAAATGATGATACTGACTGATTTTCCACAAAACAATGACCATAAGTTTCATGGAATCGTTGTAATAGATCCTGCTACTTCAAATTTGGGGGAAAAAACAAGACCTACCATGCCTCAAGAAAAGATTAGCCTTAGGTACTTTTCTTTAAAGGTGGTATTCAAAAGTTTAATTCACCAGAAATATGATAAGTGAATGATATTGATTGCAGAAGTGTACTCGTCAACAACTGATCCCCGAGTGGCGCAGTCCCTTCTGCAATTGAGAGCTGCGGTCTCCCGGGAGCTGGGAGTACAGAAGCAGCTCTGCCAGCTCATAGGAACCCTCGAGATGCTAACCACGCCCCTTCATGGAAAATCAGAGACGAGCCAGGAGATGGAAGATGACTTGTTCGGAGAGATATCTTTCTCAACCATCCCGCTCAATTTACATCAAGAACGAATAGAGAGCAAAAGTAGATGATATAAGGAGCATGGACAAACCCCACCCCTTATTGTTACTTCCTTGTTTTGTTAAATTTGTTGATTTAATAAATGTTACAAATTAAAAACGTTTAAAAGCGTTACAAATATAAGAAAAAAACTCATTAGCCTACACCTACCTGAGTGAAATTTATTTTCTTGAGGCATTTCCTAAATGATGGTCCAAGAAATTTCGAAGCCAGAATCCAGATCTTGATGCGCAAGCGGAGAGATCGATCTTTCTCCACATCTTTCATTCCTAGCATTCAAGATGTAGCAATCTCACCAAAGCAGCCAAATATAAGCTGGTGTTTATTACAAATTGAATAACGTGCCACAGCGCAATTCAAAGGTCCCAATAATGCGGATGCCCCTTGGTGGATCACAGAAAGTCTCCCTTCTTCGTGGGAATTCAGGGACGGGACGGGAATAATTTCAAATGCCTCCCCATTTCGAAAACAACTCTAACAAATAAACTCTATCTGGCTCTTTTGCATGGCACAGCCTTCTAGAGAAGGTACGCAGTGTTCAACAGAGCAAACATAATCTCAAAACATCAAATGATCAACTACTGATACTCTCTCGTTGGTTGTATCAGTTCGCGAATTACCTGATAAATCTCCTACTACAATATAAAATATTCCGAAAATGAGTTACATGAAATTTCTTACGATTAAACCCAGTAAGCAGCAATTTATAATATATCCATTAGTCACATAATAAAAAGTTAATTCAGCGGATACGTCAGTGATGTGCTTAGTTTTACAAAGTATGGCTCAAATTTGAATTTCTAGGTAGAAAAGGCAACCGATTCGCAGTCGGAAGGGAACGACAAAGTGAGCAATTCGATCAATACTCGGCCTCTATCTACAGATGACTCGGCAATGCGAAAGAATCTCAATGCATACAATTTATCCAGATGCAATCTCCTCGATCCCCCACAACCCAATCACGCCCTATTCTTCGAAAGAATAATGTGAACGAATGGCAAAATAGCAGAATATATATTATATTGGATGGACCGGTAGAATCTGCCAACTTACATGGATGGCGCTTATTACAAGGGATCCCATACGACAAATGACCATACGTACAACATTTGTAATATCATATGAAAAAAGGCTTTAAAAAGCGTATGACTTATTAAAGTATTGATAATTTGAAAGTATTGACTTATTATGGATTATTGATCTACTCATATGTAGTTGGGCTGCTCTTGCCCGGTGAGTAGTCGGAACATTGAAGTCGGCATGGTCTTCATCTGGATGTCCCCCACAGCCGTTGCCAACATGTGCACTATTCTCTCGTGAGCCACTGCCACCACGGACACGTGATTGATCTCGATGATTCGGTGACCAACGCGAATCCCGCCTCGCTCAGCTATTCCTCCTAGAAACAAGCCTCGCTCAGCTATTCCTCCTAGAAACAAGCCTCGCTCAGCTATTCCTCCTAGAAACAAGCCTCGCTCAGCTATTCCTCCTAGAAACAAGCCTCGCTCAGCTATTCCTCCTAGAAACAAGCCTCGCTCAGCTATTCCTCCTAGAAACAAGCCTCGCTCAGCTATTCCTCCTAGACACAAGCCTCGCTGAGCTATTCCTCCTAGAAACAAGCCTCGCTCAGCTATTACTCTTAGAAACAAGCCTCGCTCAGCTATTCCTCCTAGAAACAAGCCTCGCTCAGCTATTCCTCCTAGAAACAAGCCTCGCTCAGCTATTCCTCCTAGAAACAAGCCTCGCTCAGCTATTACTCTTAGAAACAAGCCTCGCTCAGCTATTCCTCCTAGAAACAAGCCTCGCTCAGCTATTCCTCCTAGAAACAAGCCTCGCTCAGCTATTCCTCCTAGAAACAAGCCTCGCTCAGCTATTCCTCCTAGAAACAAGCCTCGCTCAGCTATTCCTCCTAGAAACAAGCCTCGCTCAGCTATTCCTCCTAGAAACAAGCCTCGCTCAGCTATTCCTCCTAGAAACAAGCCTCGCTCAGCTATTCCTCCTAGAAACAAGCCTCGCTCAGCTATTCCTCCTAGAAACAAGCCTCGCTCAGCTATTCCTCCTAGAAACAAGCCTCGCTCAGCTATTCCTCCTAGACACAAGCCTCGCTGAGCTATTCCTCCTAGAAACAAGCCTCGCTCAGCTATTACTCTTAGAAACAAGCCTCGCTCAGCTATTCCTCCTAGAAACAAGCCTCGCTCAGCTATTCCTCCTAGAAACAAGCCTCGCTCAGCTATTCCTCCTAGAAACAAGCCTCGCTCAGCTATTACTCTTAGAAACAAGCCTCGCTCAGCTATTCCTCCTAGAAACAAGCCTCGCTCAGCTATTCCTCCTAGAAACAAGCCTCGCTCAGCTATTCCTCCTAGAAACAAGCCTCGCTCAGCTATTCCTCCTAGAAACAAGCCTCGCTCAGCTATTCCTCCTAGAAACAAGCCTCGCTCAGCTATTCCTCCTAGAAACAAGCCTCGCTCAGCTATTCCTCCTAGAAACAAGCCTCGCTCAGCTATTCCTCCTAGAAACAAGCCTCGCTCAGCTATTCCTTCTAGAAACAAGCCTCGCTCAGCTATTCCTCCTAGAAACAAGCCTCGCTCAGCTATTCCTCCTAGAAACAAGCCTCGCTCAGCTATTCCTCCTAGAAACAACAGTTGTTAATAAATTATGGAATATCAACCCTGAAAATTAAAAAAAATTAAAAAAATTAAAAAAATTTTAAAAAAAAAAAAAATTAAAAAAAAAATAAAAATTAAAAAAAAATTTCTCTAACAACAAAACTGGAACCAACCTCTCAGGAGTGAGCAAATAACACCGTTCTGGACCGAGAAACCTAGCTGATACTTGGTGTCTGGGCGCCGGATTCGAACCTGTAAGAATGAGATTCAGATATCAATCAGACAGCGGGTGCAGGACTCAAATGAGAACATCAGACCTCGACGACTGGAGGGGTACTCACGACTGTCAATCGGACTGCCGTCGCAGTCTTCGCATTGCGAATATTGGTCTGCGCAGCAGAAAGCGGAAGACCCACCAAGCTGCAAAACAACTGGGCTTCGAAAACATAGAAAAAGTTTTCTATAAAGCCTAGGGAACATGTTTTTGAAAACTGAAGAATCAAATGTTTCAAAATATTGGTGAACAAGAATCCGCAAACCTTGGAGAAAAGTTTTCAAAAAATGTTTTTACAGATTTACCTAAGCAAAAACTAGGATCCTTAATCAAGAGATACACGCACCTGATACCGTTGATTGCTATGATTTGATCGCCGACGTTGAGGTTATTGGATCTCGCCGCAGGACCCAGTGGAGCCATGTGGGCGAGGACTACGGTAGGCAGCATGGAGCCCCAGCCGGACTCCACTACAACCACACCCAGCGGTTCTCCGCTCCTCTTCGGCACGACGACGTCCTTCTGGGTCTCTTTTTTGGCGAACATCTCCAACTCATCCCCGAGAAGTTCTTGCGAGTTCAGCACTTCCTGCAGATGTTATTCATTTATATACTCATCCATACATTTTACTCATTCAGTTATACATCATGTTGCTCAACTTGTCATTCGAGCCTTTGAAAGGAGTTCGACATTGGAAGCTCAATCACTTTGTTATCGATGTGAGGCAAGTTGATTTTGTTTTCACGGAAAATGACACATCAATCAAACGGTATCCGAGGCAATTTATTCCTACCGTTTTTATCGCTATTGTGAAGGACCCTACTTCTTTCATGCTCCCTTAATAGCAGGCTAACACAATACACTATCATCGTAGCATATTGCTCTCATTAAACATCGCTACCGTAATATCATGTTACTGTACAACCAAAATTTCAAGCTCTAGACTACCAGAAAGAGTTCTCTAACTACCTGATAGTCGATCTGACGGAGATAGCTGGGATCATCTATTCCGTTCGCTCGCAGAAACTCCACGTACGCAACCTGATCAAGAGCGAATATGCCAAGAAAACTTTTTTTTTATCAAGTATCTCCATTTCTTTCGAAAACTGCCTTATTACTTTGTTTTTACAAATTTCTTCGACATCTTTTTTTTTGCCATGAGTACTTTGAACCAAACCCGAAAAAATTACTTCAGTGTGACGTTATTCGCTATTCGCGTATTTATTCCTATATTCAGAGGCCGTATCCACAATAAACACCAAACTTTAGCTGTCTAACACGTTAGACACTGCTAACGTTAGACAATTCTAACGTGTTAGACGTCTAACTGTTTTCCGATATCCACAATGTGTTTGTTAGACGTCTAACGTTAGCTGCTAACGGTTAGACGCCTAACGCTAAATGCTGACGCAGTTTCGGTGTTTCACAGCTGAAAACGAAGAAACCCTGTGGATTTCTTCTCTTTTAGCTGTCTTTCTTCTCTTTTAAATATTTTTCACGTTCTATTTTTCCTGTTGCCGTGTTTTAAAAGCTCAACAAATACGATTTCAGTACAATAATGGATGATCCACCGACAAAGAGACCCAAAATGCCGGATTTATCCGGTGAAGCGTTGAAGTTTCTTTTGAAGTCTTAAAAAAATATTTTTTTTTAAAAATGAAGGCAAGGAAGGTATAGTTCATGAAAAGTAACTTTTCTCTAAAGTTAGAAAGAAAGTTTAGATTTAATTTCGTAGATTGATTTTCGTATAGCGTATAGAAGGCGATGGAGAAGCCGATTATGCATCGCCTGCAAACATCTTCGGTCAAGTGGAAGATGGGGTGGAGGCCACGAAATCGCCTTCAGCAAACAGCGTCGATCAAGCGCTTCTCGATGAGGAAATTAAAGAATCGGTACGTTTTATTGCTTGTATAAGACTATGAATTCTTGTTTTCACCAATATCCCATTGCAACAATGCATCTCAGCGCCCTATTGATGTGCTATTTATAGATGGATTCGAACTACGAGGAGCTTATCGACGTTGTGTCCACGCCAAAGGATCAGGCAAAGACATCGAAGCGTATACGGTTTCGAGATCGCATCACCAATCCGCAACCAACGGTCAATGACGTTGTCTCTCTTCGACGGCAGCTACTCGAGAAGGAGCTCGAATTCGCGAATTGGCGCCAGAGTAGTAGCGAGGAAGCAGCACGGCGAAGTGAGGAGCTGCATTCGGTGCAATTGGAAACAGCCAAGTTGGAGAGAGCAAAGGCACAATTAGAATTCGATGAAGTTCATGCTAGATGTGCGGTGAAAGGCATAGAATACTTCGAAGAAGAGGATGGTTAAGATTGATGGTGTTGATTCGATTTGTTCTATTCATTCACCGGTTTACTGATAATGTTGACACGTTTTCCTGTCGAATGTTGCCAACCTGTCATACCTTCTTACTGGTTTCATTGGTTTGTTACCGGCATATCTCTCAAAAGTTGTACGGTTCTCAATAAAGTTTCTATAAAGCTCGAGATCCAAATCGTTCATCGCCTGCACAATATGATTCATGTGAGAAGTAAATAAGAAATGAAGTTTGAAAAAAAGGAAAAAGTATGCCAAAAAGTGTGAAAAGAGATAAAAAAAAATGTGAAAAAAGATTGAGAAAAAAAAGTTTAAAAAAATAAAAAAAGACAGAAAAAAAAGAAGAATGAAAAATAGTGTGAAAATGAAATGAGAAAAATGAAACAGAAAACAAATTGTATAAAAGCATCGAAAATTCGCCAAAACGAACAGAGATACATATGTATTAAATCAAAAAATGGGTCTGTCTAACTGTTAGACAGCCAGTTAGGCAAGGTAAACCTCGTCTAACACTTTAGACACTTTCTAACCGTTATTTGTCTAACTGTGGCATTGTGGATACGGAACTTGTTGTTAGACAAAAAACTTTAGGAATCTAACTGTTAGACAACCCGTTAGACAGTAAATTGCGATTGTGGATACGGCCTCAGATCTAAAAATATATGCAAAATCAGAAAACTCAAGTACTCAACCTCTTTGAGATCTATTATACTTAAATTTATGTGAAAAGAAGCCAACATGGGTTTTTCCATCATGGAGGAAACCTTTTATGGAAACTTATGCTCGATAAACCCATTATGACATCTTACTATGTTGTCCAATATTCTTTCCGGAATCCGGATGGACTTGAAAGGTATCCCTAAGGCTTGTTTACCTGGAATGCCTGCCCAATGGACTGGGCAATGAATGCGGCCTCGTCTGACTCGAAAACGTGACACACTATCTTCGGCGCTCGCCTCACTCCCTCGCAAGCACTGCAATACACACATTTAAAATTTCGTTTTCAACCATCAAGTGTTTAGGTAAGTGTTTAAAAGTCTCTACATGCGACGTTCTGAAAGGCCATTTTCATAAACCTTCTTACGATGTGCGAGTTTCTCTCCGAGGCTTCCTAATCCTTTGAAAACATTGAAGAACTTATTTCTAGAACTTCTTGACGACATGTCATCCACCCTGAGAAACCCCCGAACCCGTTCGACATAATGAGTGCTTCGGTAAAAGTTTTTGGTTTTAGCTTCAGCCGCCGTTGTAAACTGATTAAAGAACCGACTGGTCTTTCATGGAACCACTAAAATAGGTCAATATATCTGACCATCATTCGCAATCCTCAGCATTTTCATAGCTGGATTCTTTGAGCTATGTGTTCACATAAACACTACATTAGTTTGCTGAATATATCGAATTCCTATTTTCAAGTATGGTTCTATTTTCCTAGATAAGGGTTACGGTTCTTCTCCCGCTGAATGAGTCTTTATCGACCTCTATTCTTTTTAAGAGCCCTCCTTCGGCGACTGACTCATTGCAGCTCTCATCACTGCTAGAGTGCGTCATTCTCCTCGCCATCAGAACAACCAAATCTCCAATATCCGCGATGTAGGAGATCGTGCGCAGCGCGTGGTCCATTAGGATATCCTGTACTTTTTATTTTCACTCGACTACTTTTCTGAACTCTCGAGATGAACAATTAACTCTATCTCTCTATCAAAAAATGGAAGAGGAAACAAAAAATACGAAAAGCACATACTTTAAAACAATTGAATCAGGGTGTTTCTCAGCACCCGCACAACTTTTTTTCGAATGCAATGATTTTTTTAAATTTCAGAGTTCAATATTCAATCTTTCCTACGAAAAATCCGAGAAAATGTCTTACCAAGAGCATAGATTTCAATGTTTTTTGGGGTTTTTGGAAAGCGCATAGATTTTTTACCCGCAGTGCGGGTCAGAGAAACACCTTGAATCGAATACTAAAAATTCAAAATGATAGTGGAACAAACAGAGAATTCCAAAAAGTTCAACCTGACAACTGAGATAGAAAACTGAATAAGCGAAAGTGAACTTTGTAAACAAGCTGATTAAAACTAGCCTAAACGAGATAAGCACATACTAGACTAGACCAGACTATGAAAGAGAAAAAGGGCCTCTCACCTGGCGAACATCAGTGTCGGATATTCTCTGAAAAAATGTAAAAGCTTATAACTCTTTCTCGACCCATACAGAAAGTACTTGCTAACTCTTTCTCGACCTATACAGAAAGTACTTGCTAACTCTTTCTCGACCTATACAGGAAGTACTTGCTAACTCTTTCTCGACCTATACAGAAAGTACTTTCTAAGTCTTTCTCGACACATACAGAAAGTACTTGCTAACTCTTTCCCGACCCATACAGAAAGTACTTGCTAACTCTTTCTCGACACATACAGAAAGTACTTGCTAACTCTTTCTCGACCTATACAGAAAGTACTTGCTAACTCTTTCTCGACCTATACAGAAAGTACTTGCTAACTCTTTCTCGACCTATACAGAAAGTACTTTCTAACTCTTTCTCGACACATACAGAAAGTACTTGCTAACTCTTTCTCGACCCATACAGAACGTACTTCCTAACTTTTTCTCGACCCATACAGAAAGTACTTTCTAACTCTTTCCCGACCCACACAGAAAGTACTTGCTAACTCTTTCCCGACCCATACAGAAAGTAATTGCTAACTCTTTCTCGACCCATACAGAAAGTACTTCCTAACTCTTTCTCGACCCATACAGAAAGTACTTGCTAACTCTTTCCCGACCCACACAGAAAGTACTTGCTAACTCTTTCCCGACCCATACAGAAAGTAATTGCTAACTCTTTCTCGACCCATACAGAAAGTACTTCCTAACTCTTTCTCGACCCATACAGAAAGTACTTGCTAACTCTTTCCCGACCCATACAGAAAGTACTTGCTAACTCTTTCACGACCCATACAGAAAGTACTTCCTAACTCTTACTCGACCCATACAGAAAGTACTTGCTAACTCTTTCCCGACCCATACAGAAAGTACTTGTTAAGCAAAGAAATAGAACACTGGAAGACTCGGACTGAAGTTTGAGAAAAATCTCGAAAGACGTCAAGCAAACAGTTAACATGCTTTTATCGTGAACCTTAAAAGTTAACGTTACCTGCAGATCTGTGTTGAGAACCATGATTTTCTCGGTGGAAATGAAGAGATCAATATCCGTTCCAGGTTGCATCTCCCCATCAGGAGCCTGTAGAATTCTTCGTCAATATGAAACCCTTGTTTGAATTGAAATGTGTGTACCCCAAAATGGAGATTGAAATCAGGGGTTAAATAGAAACGGAAAAGCTGTGTAGGACATACACGTCAGCGTCCAAAACGATCTAATTTCTCTTAGCTAAGTACCTTTCCGTTCTCTTTAATTATTTTTTTCTGTTCTTGCGTCTTTGTTATTTTTTGCTTATCTAAATTGTTTCTTTTATCGCGCGGGACGTAAACAACATTCAATCTCTGATTGGCATCCTTTTTTCATTAATTCTTACCGCAATGAACTGGACGTATTCAAAACAACAATACAATGTTATGACAGGCCAAAACTTGCTGCCTCTAACAAAACTGTCACAATAATCTTCGGAACTTCATGATCACAGTATATCATTGAGAGCGACAAGTTCTCCGTTCCACCGAGATCCTTATTCCCAAATCCCAAAGCTCGCAAACGAAGTCAAGTACCTTGACCCTCGCGACGGCTTCCTGTGCTTGCGCCATTCGAGCGGCTTTGGTTCCTCTTCCATCAGCCGTCAATTGGGTGGAGCCCAGATAGCGGGCACGGAAGAGAACGCCTTCGATCAACACGGCTGGCTCGTGCACCATTGCTCAAATGGTCCTCATTACAACATCTGTAGTCGATCAATACAAACTTTAAATTAATAACTTTATTTAATTACAAATAAACTTCGTATATGCATGTAAAATGTGCGTGCAGCAGTGCGTTTCTTGACAAGGAGATCATTTGTCTCAGATTTACAGAAAAACAATAAAGAATAAAGTTGAGAATTGTCAATGAGAATCCACTACTTTATGATGTAAATTTAATGAAGTAATAGTTGAGATTCCCATACTCACTCAACTATGAACTTATTGCTACTCTCCTGTCTCCCATTTTGAGACTAACTTTCCTTGGTCGCCTTTTTAGGCCCCGTCCCTTCACGACTCCTTCCCTCGGTTTCCGCACCGACAGCAAGCAGCCGATCCGTCTCTTCTTCTTCTTCCACTCCCTCATTACCTCCTTCGTCTACCGTAATCCCTGCTCCAGCTACCGTACTCGCCTCGGCCCATTCGGTTGCTCGCTGTTGATCTCTGGCTATTCTCTTGGTGTAGGAATCTCTAAGAACCCACACCGGCTGTTCTCCGTTCTCGTTTTCTACGCTCCCATTCTCTTTGTTGTCTTCTTCTTCTGGCCAGTCCTTCAACAATACATCAGTGTCTTTGTTTTCTAAAAAAACATTGTATGAAGAGCAAACACTTCTGGCAAGACCTTGACAGAGGAATCTTGGTTGCCTTAAAAAACACTTTTTTTAAATTTCGTGCACCTATAAGTCTTTTCTCTTCTTCTTTCATAGAGTTCCACCCAAACCAAGGGGGTTAATAAATGTTGGTAGTGCTCATGAACGAATCTGACTCTCCCCACTGCTGCTATTCACACTAGCAGTCATCTAGCAGGCAGCCACTGGTCCTACCAGGATAGGTCTGTCCTGCATCTCAGGGGAGTGCGTACCCTGCCGCGAGGCGGGAACAAGCGCGAGGGAGATTATTTAGAGATGAGCTATTGTATAAAATTTCAAAAAAAATTTTTGAGTAGAAAACTTCTCTTTCTAGATTCCAAGAAAAAAAATTATGAGTGCTCTAACATTGACAGTATTGCCGTTTGTCCTCTGAGTAGATATGGCGGCGGCACTCGAGGAAGGCCCCGCTTTGGCAAGTTCTCCGGCGGCGCTTGAGCCCGCCAGGCCAAACCCCGTAGCGAACGAGGGACCCGCAACCGAAGACGTCGTCGGTTGGAAGGGGTACTGTATTGGCGTGATGAAGGGATTGATGCGATTAGAAGAGGAAGAGGATGTTGGAGTTGTTACCGTGGCGGGCCGAGGATGTGAGGGAGCTACGGTATTGGAAGGGATAGAGGGTATATAGGGACTTCCCTCCTTCACTTGACCCACTACTGTAGATCCTGAAATGGAAAAACGTTAAATTTTTAAGTTATATTATATATGTATAAGATGACTTACAGTGACTAAGACTTATTCGTAAATAAAAGTCATGATTAATGGAAAAGGACTGAGACATAATGTCCCAGCGTGACATAAAGGTAGTGTGTTCGAATATTTTGTGAAGAGTCCCAAGTTTGACTCGCACCCGGACAGATCCATCCAAACCAAGAAGGACAGATCCATCCAAACCAAGAAGGACAGATCCATCCAAACCAAGAAGGACAGATCCATCCAAACCAAGAAGGACAGATCCATCCAAACCAAGAAGGACAGATCCATCCAAACCAAGAAGGACAGATCCATCCAAACCAAGAAGGACAGATCCATCCAAACCAAGAAGGACAGATCCATCCAAACCAAGAAGGTTAAGAAATTTTGGTAGTTCTCTGGCACGAATCTGAGTCTCCCATCTGCTGCTCTACACAATAGCAGTGATACAGCGCTCAGACACTGGTTCTTTCAAAATAGGTCTGTCCCGCATCTCAGGGGAGCGCGCACTCTGCAACAAGGCGAGAACAAGCGCGATTAAGAAGGAAGACTAGAAAAACCAAAAACCCTCACCAGGAGGAGGCGGGGGTGCTACAGTAGGCAGAGGCTGCGGGTACACTGCAGGACCCTGTGGAGCTTGTTGCGGGAAGGAGTACAGCTGAGCGGTCGGTTGTAATGAGTACTGAGACTGAGCCGCTTCTTAACAACACCATTATGCATATACATCTTCTAAACTTTTTTATTCTGTTAACCCGTAGAAACCTTTTAAATAAGCAAACACATAACTGAACCTGGTGGTTCCAAGCTGATTTGAAACGAGTTCCTTAATTGATTCAGGCTTTCTTTGGGCGCGTTTGAGGCTACGGTAGATGTTGCACTAGATGTCGCCGAGCCAGCGGAGTAAGGCATCGCACTCTTCAAATACACCAGATTAGATATATTGAAATTTTCAAATGATATCTAATAAGGAATTGCATGCTGTAAAACACATTCTCACAACTAACCTCCATTAAAGACACAGCGGAACACCATGGACACTAGGTGAGTCTTGAGTGACTTTTTCTATTTCGAAGAGAAATTTCATATACAATATGATACCGTTTGACAACAAGAATCAAATGGTAGAAATACTTTGGACATTTTTTTCTGACGCTTCGGGGAACAAAGAGTATACATAGTATCGGGAAAGACATCCAACAACATCAACAGTGGAAAATCACTAATACAAGGGAGAATGACGAGCGCTGACATCAAGGGGTGATAGTCACTTGAAGAGAATGTAATTGAGATTCCCTTCACGAGGAAATTTTGGATATTCACTTTTCGAGAAGTTTTTCAATAATCAATTCGGATAAAACTTGGTGAACAATAGTCATTCCGATATCTCGACTTACGGAAAGAGAATCGATAGTGATCGCACACAAAAAACCTTGTGAAATTTCTTGGAAAGTCAAAATAAGAAGGTATTCGGAGAACAGCCCTATAGACAAGTCACGGACAGAACATTCAAAAATTAACATAATATCTGATGAACAACATTCGCATCACAACAATCCGCAGGCAGCAGAGACGAACTTCCACGAGTCTCGCAGCGAAAACCAAAACAACGGATCACGGTTGTGAACAGGATTACGGTGGTGCATGGGATACCTGAGGTTGGTTCTGCGCTCTTTCTATCGTATCGAAGTTAGCGACAAATTGTTGGGCCGCTTGAGCAGCGGAGGTTCCCATGAGCTCCGCAACTCCCGAATCATCAATCTGGAAACCCGTGGAACGAAAAAATTGGTCACCCACCACCTGATGAACATCTGGGTTAAGTTTGTGAATAAAAGATTCCTGTGCAAAAAAAAATTAATTGAAATAATTATATTACAAGCAAAAATCACGAGTCATTAAATACATGGTGGTTATCACCAAGTAAGAAATGTGCCGTCTTATAGAGCCACCCATCTGAACAATTTTATGCATTTGCGTCAATCACATATGTGTACTAAAATAACAACTTTGATGACAAAATGATGATAGGATCAACAGTATTCATAAAAAATAATGACAAAAAGATGGTGGATCATTGACTTTTTTACCTTTTTGATGTTCTTATTGTGAGTTCTCCTGCTTATCTCCTTCTCCATTTCACTCATTTGCTTTTTGATTAGATTCGTCCTCCTATCGTCTTCCCTGCAAAAACTTGGTATTACTTCAGTACATATGTATGTGAAAGTCTTCTCATTTTCACTCTCCAAGGATGGTCGCATCTTCTACTTCTCATTTTCACTCTCCAAGGATGGTCGCATCTTCTACTTCTCATTTTCACTCTCCAAGGATGGTCGCATCTTCTACTTCTCATTTTCACTCTCCAAGGATGGTCGCATCTTCTACTTCTCATTTTCACTCTCCAAGGATGGTCGCATCTTCTACTTAAAGTTCGTTTCCGATGTTGTAGTCAATCTAGGCAATATGCAGTTTGTCCGGGTCAGCCATAATCGTCTTTCACTTTCTCTTTTTTCATTCACTTTCTTTTGATAAAGAATGAATTCCGACAAAATGCTCCCCAGTATTATTTAAACATAAACTTGCTGTTATACTTTCCATGTTAGCGGATGAGCCTTGAAAACTCATCCTTTGGTGGATATAGTAATTTACATCAGATTTTTCTATTTATTTATAAAATGATTGAATTGACCCACTGATTGCTCTATTCAAACTTTTCCATGGAACTCAACTTCATACCTGCTAACACATCGAAATAGCCCTTTTTCTCTTCTTACTATCCATCAATGCATTTTCATGAGGTATTATTTAATTAGTTAAGTGTTCGATGAGTCAATGTATAACCTTAACTTAGAACTCTGATTAAATGTTTAACTTAGAGTTAACGCGTAGCAACTCACCTCTGCCTTTCAATCTCCTTGTTTTTCTCTTTGCCTCCTTCCGAACTTGCTGAGTCCGATGAAACCCTCCGTTCTACCTTCAACACTCATTAATGGAGATTTGATTATAATTTTTTGCTTGCATTCAGAAATAATTTTTGATAATAAGTCAGATTGTGAAGGACTAGTCCCTCTAACCCTTACTTTTTGCATGATTTTTAGTTTCCTTTAACACTCATTGATGGTTTCTTTAACACGGTTTCTAAAATTCGAAGGCAAACATTTTTTTCTCTCAATTATATGCTTTTAAACGAACTGAAAGCATCTAATATAGAAATTGAATTCCTCAAATACAACTCTGATTTGTCAGATTTGATACACGTATGGATTTGGCGCTTAATCCACAGTTCACTGTTTATCTTGCATATTGATTGATCTTCCGCCCACTTGTTCCCTTTCTCACATGGGTCAACTATTCTTTTACTCCTTTTAATTATAGGAGAAGCAACTCTCTCTCTCTCTCTCTCTCTCTCTCTCTCTCTCTCTCTCTCTCTCTATCTTCTCTCTCTTTAACTTTAACTAATGAAGGCAGAGAATCCATTGCTCTGACTTGTCTGTCTCTGCCTGCTCAGTCTCTCTCTCTCTCTCTCTCTATATCTCTCTTTCTCTAGCTTCCTTCCTACTCTCGCGTTAACGAGGCGAGGCGAATATTCTCTCTTCGAATACCCGCGAGAACTACGAAAAAAAGCAAATCTGTCTGCGAGTAGAATGAATAATGAAAAAGCAGTGCTTGCCGATCTGAGAGGATATTGGATAAGAGAGTTTTTAGAAAAGGAGGGAAAGAAAGAGAGAGGAGGAAAAACGAGAGAGATAACAAGATAGAGAGAGTAAGATAGGGAAAGAAGTGAACGAGAGAAGAAGAGAGAGAGAGAGAGAGAGAGAGAGAGAGAGAGAGAGAGAGAGAGAGAGAGATTAAGGGAAGCAAAAGACATGGAGGACCTGGATCATCACAGTCATCACTCATCTTTCAATGTAGACATGTAAAGGACTAACTCAACATTAGAGTTTCCCCTTCCTTCGCTCGAGGTTGTCAAGGACAAAATGACATATTCTGTCATTACGGCTGTGGCTTTTTGCCATTCTTATGCTCATTCTCTTTTTCTCTCTTTCTCTCTATATATTTTTGTTTCTCCCTGTCTCATTCTCTCTTTCTCTCTATATATTTTTGTTTCTCCCTGTCTCATTCTCTCTTTCTCTCTATAGATTTTTGTTTCTCCCTGTCTCTTTCTCTCTTTTTTCCTCTTACTCATTCAAAATTCGTGAATAATTTTGAAAGAGAAAACCTTCAAAAATTCATCCCATAAATATCAAACTCCAGTTTTCTGTGAGAAAATTATTATAGAAAGAAGTTATTAAATGTTATATCCATGTGCCATACTCCTCCATTTCTTCATAAATATCATTTACACAAGGCTTACATTAGACTCTTCCAATTTCTCCGCTTCCGCGCTCACCCTCCTCCCGGGAGGTTCTTCTGTACTCGGAGCCTCGCTATTCTCTCTCCTTCCAGGAGTTCCTTCAAACTTCTCAGCTTCCAGTTTCTCCCTGCCACAACATGGAGACCTCCCACTAGGTTCTCCTTCCATTGAATCAGCTGGAAAAAGAATTTCATCACTATTTTTCACCATGTTTCGTTACTCTCTATTTCTCTCTCTTTTATGATTCTGTTTTTCTCCCTCTCTTTCAAAATAAGATTTTACATGAAAAGTTTCTACGGAATTAAGTTTTTTTTTTGTTGAAACAATTAGCAGGAAATCTCTTCGGTCTCCTCTTTTTCTTTCTTCTGCTTCCATTTCTTCATCTTTTCTCATTTGTTACTCTCCATTAGAAGTTCGAGAGAAGAGAGTGGAAGCATCAAGATTACTTTCTCGGATTGCAAATGAGTAAGAATCAAGAATAAAGAGAGAAAAAGAAAACGAGAGGGAAAAAAGATTAGGAGAGAATTAGAGACAAGAAATAGTCAAGAGAAAGAGAGAGAGTACGGAGAAGAAGAAAAAGAGAAGACTGACGTATATTCGAATACAAATTTAGATTAAATGAGAGAAAACAGGGAAGAAAGAAATCATTGAGTGGTTGAGAGAGAGAGAGAGAGATAGAGAGAGAAAGCTTCTAACAGAGACAGGGATAAAACATGACGACAGAATTTGCGGAAAACCACGAGGAAGATGGATTCAGATCGATGATAGAATTATAAAGAAAGAAACCATTTAAAAAAACTCTATGAAAAGCGGTTATTACGAGAGAGAGAGAGAGAGAGAGAGAGAGAGAGAGAGAGAGAGAGAGAGAGAGAGAGAGAGAGAGAGAGAGAGAGAGAGAGAGAGAGAGAGAGAGAGAGAAAGCTTCTAACAGAGACAGGGATAAAACATGACGACAGAATTTGCGGAAAACCACGAGGAAGATGGATTCAGATCGATGATAGAATTATAAAGAAAGAAACCATTTAAAAAAAAACTCTATGAAAAGCGGTTATTACGAGAGAGAGAGAGAGAGAGAGAGAGAGAGAGAGAGAGAGAGAGAGAGAGAGAGAGAGAGAGAGAGAGAGAGAAACTTATATAGAGGAATTAGGAAGGAGAGAAAGCAAGATCGAGAGAGGAAGAGCTAAAAAGCGAGAGTCTGAGAAAGATATATAGATACAGAAAATATAAAGAGAGAGAGAGAGAGAGATAGATAGAGAATTAGCATAGGACATTAGGCTAGAGTGACCTTGCGGATGAGCGGCAACAAAGTCGGGCCGGGGATGAGCCGGCGACATGGCCTGAGGAGATGCTGCGGCCTCCTCTATGGGATGGACGTTGTCTCTCTCCAGAATATCGCCCACTCCACTTGTTGGCCGCTCGCTTCCATCAGCCTGCATTCATGAGAGCCATAATGGAATAGCGTATAACAAGTAATTGCCTAAAAATTACTGTATCATAGCACTTGAAGGACTGTCTGTATATCATACTCTCTGATGTTCTCGTGCGCATCTACAACCGTAAAATTTTTAATTTGGTAATGAACGGTCGGATCTCCTTTTTCTGTCTTTTTCAACTTTCAATTAGTCTAGAAGACCATCATTCTTAACACAGAAATACCTTAATTCTAATTCCCCAATTGAGAATCAATCAATAGAGGATCTCCTACATAATTATCATTCTCTTGAGGGAAAAGACCGAATAAGAGAATCTGAAACTCATTGGCTTGTTTACAAAGCTGACGTTCGTGGAATTCCTCTTTCTGAACACAATTACTTAAGAACCTTCGGAATTCAGTCTCCTTCTGTTTCAACACACAATACAAATCTCATTTTAATTACTACATCGAGAGATTTCCGAAAATAGAAGAAAGAGAGAAAGAAAAGAGATAAAGAGTGACAGAGAAGAGACAGTTATAAGAGAATGTGGTTCTAGCAATCATGCAATTTCTTTTGTAATTCAGTCTTTTCTCTCTACTTAATTCTATATTACAACTGCATTTCTTTCTTATCTTCTGTTTCTTCATTTTTATTCTCTACTCTTTTCTCTCTCTCTACTCTTTTCTCTCTCTCTCTACTCTTTTCTCTCTCTCTCTACTCTTTTCTCTCTCTACTCTTTTCTCTCTCTCTACTCTTTTCTCTCTCTCTCTCTCTACTCTTTTCTCTCTCTCTCTACTCTTTTCTCTCTCTACTCTTTTCTCTCTCTCTCTACTCTTTTCTCTCTCTCTCTACTCTTTTCTCTCTCTACTCTTTTCTCTCTCTCTACTCTTTTCTCTCTCTACTCTTTTCTCTCTGTCTACTCTTTTCTCTCTCTACTCTTTTCTCTCTCTATACTCTTCTCTCTCTCTACTCTTTTCTCTCTCTACTCTTTTCTCTCTACTCTTTTCTCTCTACTCTTTTCTCTCTCTATACTCTTCTCTCTCTCTACTCTTTTCTCTCTCTACTCTTTTCTCTCTCTATACTCTTCTCTCTCTCTACTCTTTTCTCTGTCTACTCTTTTCTCTCTACTCTTTTCTCTCTCTATACTCTTCTCTCTCTACTCTTTTCTCTCTCTACTCTTTTCTCTCTACTCTTTTCTCTCTCTCTCTACTCTTTTCTCTCTCTCTCTCTACTCTTTTCTCTCTCTCTCTACTCTTTTCTCTCTCTCTCTCTCTACTCTTTTCTCTCTCTCTCTCTACTCTTTTCTCTCTCTCTACTCTTTTCTCTCTCAACTCTTTTCTCTCTGTCTACTCTTTTCTCTCTCTACTCTTTTCTCTCTACTCTTTTCTCTCTACTCTTTTCTCTCTCTACTCTTTTCTCTCTACTCTTTTCTCTCTACTCTTTTCTCTCTACTCTTTTCTCTCTACTCTTTTCTCTCTCTACTCTTTTCTCTCTACTCTTTTCTCTCTCTATACTCTTCTCTCTCTCTACTCTTTTCTCTCTCTACTCTTTTCTCTCTACTCTTTTCTCTCTCTCTCTCTACTCTTTTCTCTCTCTCTCTACTCTTTTCTCTCTCTCTCTCTACTCTTTTCTCTCTCTCTCTACTCTTTTCTCTCTCTCTCTACTCTTTTCTCTCTCTACTCTTTTCTCTCTCTCTACTCTTTTCTCTCTCTCTACTCTTTTCTCTCTCTATTCTTTTCTCTCTCTCTACTCTTTTCTCTCTCTACTCTTTTCTCTCTCTACTCTTTTCTCTCTGTCTACTCTTTTCTCTCTCTACTCTTTATTACCCTGTTCTTTTTTTGTTCCCTCTTCCATCTAATTACTATCCCCCCTCTGAACTGCTTCACTATCTCTTAGTTCACTCCAAATCCCTCTTTCTCTATTACCTAATTTAATTATTCTCCATATCTCTTCTCTTTCTTTGCCAGAACGAACACAAACTGATCAATTTTATTGTTACTATTCAGTGAATTACTTGTTTCTATTTTTTTGCTGCGGGGCGAATGGAAAACCAAAGAAGCCGTAATGTGAAGAGCAGACAAAAAGAGATGATATGAGAGAGCTATTAAGGGTTTCTTCGAGTTTGGTCTAAAACAGGGTATTTATAGAATAGGAGAAACCGAATGCGTCAAAGGAATGGAATAAAAGAACGCCATGTGAACCTTTTCAAGACATTCTTTTAATCTAACTAGTTAAAGAAAAAAATAGAGAAAAGGGCCTTATAAAACTCAAAAACTACCATTGTTTTTAGGCCACTTTTGTTCTTTTTTGACAAAACTTACTCTTGTATGTTTTTTTAATGTTTCACAATCAAATGGATGAAATAGTTTGTTTTTCCCTTACAAATATTGCGTTCTTACTCTAGACGTTCTTCTTCAATCGTATATTTGTCTCTTTTTTTTCTCTGTCTTTTCCCTTCTTTTTGTTTCCCTTACTCTTTCTTCTCCCTCCGAACCTTTCCTTTTTTGTTCCCTCAGCCTAGCCCCCCCCCCTCCCATTCGTCTGAGTGCCATCTTCCAAAGGATTCATTTGTTATAGATAGCATTTCTCAAATAGTCACGCCATTCAAAACATCTGTCACTCAACTCCTTGCAAGCTGCTGAGACATTCTCACTCCATCTGAGAGAAACCAAGAAAGGCGCCCCTAATGTTATCTCTGAAACCATCCTAGAAACTCGTTTCCTCATTACGCCCTTTTTGGTTTAGTAGAAACATTCAGCATCAATAATGGAATTATACAGCTTCTATCTATTAATCTATAATTAACTTTGATATAATTAGACTCACATTTACTACAAAAATTACATTTCTAATTCAAAAAACAAAAAAGGGCTCAATCTAGTTACACAGGTCACGTTCTGCGAGAAACTTGAGGAATAAGAATGGCTGTACCGAGCTCGGTCGTGCAGCTGATGCCTGTTGTAGGGAATAGAAGGGAGGCATCGGGAAGGGAACTCCACTCGCACACTGACCCGTATACATTCCTGTAAGTGCCGATACAGTAATCCACCCACGATAAAAGCAAACGAGATAAGGAACCATAAGATTTTAACATACAGTTAACCACGGTTTTGCCTCAAGATATACATTTTTTTAACCATTTTCTGATTCAGAAACTCACCACTTCTTCAAGTCGTACACGCTTCACTGTTTTTTCTCTTATTTAAACTTCAAATCATCTATGTTAGTGTGCACTTTTTTATACAGTATGAACACTGCTAATCAGGTGTTTTTTAGTGAGCAAGAAAAAGGTACAGACGCCCGCCAAAAGCGGAAAAAGTTTTTCAAATAAGGGTCCCCTCTTATGATAAAAAAACAGAGGACCGCAAAACTTTTTTGTTGTTTCGCATGAGGGTCCTTCTTATGATTTATAAAAAAAGAGACCCGCCGACAGAAGGTCTGACATGACTATTTAACCCCTACTGCTAATGTACCAGCACTCGAACATATTAGAACGTTTCAACCACTCGCATTCAATGGTTTAATAATCGAGTCCTACCTTCTGTTATTCAACGCTTGTTTCTAGTTCGACGGGCCCGTTTGCTTATTAACGGCACACTCTTACGTGAAGTCCCTTCATTTCTTTCAAAAAACTGAAAGTGACTTCCAACGACGGGTCCTTGTACAAAAATGTAGATATTACAGCTCTGTGCGGACATCTGTGCCTCTGATTCGAATGCACAAAAACTTATAAAATAATTCCTGTCCGCACTGCGGATGATGCGTATGCGTTCTGGGCTAAAAATTGGGCTAGAAAATTTTCCCCACCAGTTGTGATGAAGATTTTCTACCTCTATCGTTTTCTCCTAAGGCTGATGTCTTTTCGACAATAGTTTTTTACCTCTTTCTTCGCGTATGAAAATCAACAACTTTTTTCAAGTAGTCCTAATCAGCAACTGAGCGCAATCTGGCCCTAACTTTTCAGACATTTTCATACACCAACCGGAGAACTCCCCTAACTTTTCAGACATTTTCATACACCAACCGGAGAACTCCCCTAACTTTTCAGACATTTTCATACACCAACCGGAGAACTCCCCTAACTTTTCAGACATTTTCATACACCAACCGGAGAACTCCTCTATCTTCTTTTTTAGGGAATACATTTATGATTTAAAAGTTCCAGAGGCCGTCGAATAGAGACGGGGGGGGGCGCCTGAGCCTGAGAACTTCCCTTTGCATACGTGATCATGAATTATAGCTCACCAATACTTCGAGCGAGAAACCTTGAATCATACTGTGACTCATCACCCGCCAAAGAGGCGTGTAGATCAGAAAAGACTTAGTACGAGCAAATGGCAGACTTAAGAGATACCGAGAATATGTGCAAAGAATGAATGATGTATGTGACCATATAGTTTGTATCACTACCTTTTTTGGCGAGCTAATAGTACATAGATTTGACCCCTAGTGCGGTTTAACGAACAACCTGCCCAGAAATATTTTTTTTTAATAATCAAAACTACTTGCTTTGTTCTTAACCTCTCGCGTTCTTCTTATTATTTTATGTATCTCAATCGAATGAACGTTCGGTTACTAATAGTTGACAAAGAAGACTAAGTATGGTATGCACTGACCCGGTGGCGTGGATTGTGCGGCAATCATCATCTGCTGGAAGTATTGCTGCATCATTTCTTGGTAGCCTGCCGGCGTTAAGAAAAACGGCGGAACCGCGCCAGGCATCGCTGCTGAGAACAGCTTACTTTTTCGCATAAGTCAGGTCCCTTGCCCACCGTAAACTTTTCCCTAAGCTTAAGCAGAAAAAAAAATGAAAAACTTGAAAAAACTAAATAAAGCGCGTGGGACGAAGTTAAAAATTTTATCGCGCAGTGACGTGCATTAGTAATGAACTGGCGTGCATGGCGTGTGTGGCGTACTTCAGTAACAGCCTGTATCACCCAAACTCTTCTTTTTGCCCTTCCACGCTAACTAACTTTTCATTCTTCTAACCTCATTTTAAAATTACCATAGATCAACCAAGCGCATTTTGAAAAATGCGGTTCATCTATGGAAATATTTATAATATTGGAACAACTTTTTTACAAGTTTTTGATGAAGAAACATCGCCATAGTACCCAATGAAGTTACCCATATCACACACCTTGGGGAGCCCCATTGAGAGGAGAATTGCTCTCGAATGACCCCTGAGGCATGAAAGGGGACATGAAGGGGTTGGCGAAGAAACCTGGAGGCATCGCCATGGCTGCAAAAAAAGTTCTTCCGATCAGTGTTGCAAAAAATGGTTCGGACCTTTTAGGAACCGATCATATGTTGCTGATTTTCATGGGAACCGAAAGGACGCTATGAAGTTTTGGGTATAACATCGGGATACTATTTTCTAATTATCCTTGTTTTCAAACCACAAGAAAACCTCCAAGAACAGAGTCCACAAAAATTACTTTTTTCTTTAAATTTTTTTATTATTTCAAGCACTTCCGTTTTTCGAAGCGGGTTGACAAGCGACTGAGAATTCGTTGGTTTAACCCGTTCTCCACACTGGACCTCCTAGTCGCATTAAAATAACCGCCGGGCCTTCGGGTGTTTCTCAAACCCAGCGGGTGAAATAAATGTGTCCTTCTAAGAAAGTTTGGGAGTAACGCCCCTTTTCTTCAAATTTTTCCTTTTTTTATCTGCATACCTCTTGTTTTTTTTAAGCGCGTTGTGCTCACCATAAGCATTTTGATCTACGTACTTATGTTGTGGGTTTTAACAAACAACCAAGAAGGGGAACCAAGATGTATTAAAAGCAAACAAAAAATGAGGCAGTGAATAAAGAGAGGGAAGAGAAAACATAGAAAAAAGAGAGAATGAGAAGGGAAATTTCGAAAAATGAGAGCGAAATAGCGGAAGAGCTGGATAAGAGACAACAAGCGAACAAGGAAAACAATGTATGATTGAGTGAGGTATTCGAAAACAGAAATACTTATAAAGCCACAACAATTATTCAAAATGGTGTCTTGGTTGAAGTAAGAACAAGGCTGCACAATGTTAAGAGTTTATCGTTTGAAGGGGAAGGGAAAGGGGGAGACTACTTAATCCCGATCCTCGATTATACTCGACATATCGTTTGCATTTTCAGAACTGAACGCTTGAAAGAATACCGACCTTTTTTATTTAATCAGAATAAAAAACTTCCCGAACCAACGAATCCGTCTATGTCTTCTAAGTTGAAAAAAGTCTTTGGATGCAATTTATGGTTAGTTTGCATGTGAAATGAGATGAGGATGCCCTGGACAGAGAAAGAAGGAAAGAGGTAGAGATAGAGAGAGACATAAAGAGAGAAAGAGGGGGGTAAAGAGAGGGAGGAGAGAGGGAGGAGAGAGGGAGGAGAGAGAGAAGAAGGGATAGAGGATGGGAGGAAAGAGAAAGAGAGAGAAAGATAGAGGGAAAGAATGGAGGAAGAGAAAAGGGGAAGATAGGATGGAGACGGGAGATATCTCTCCCGAAGAAGATATGGCAAAAGGGCATCCACACGCAATTAAACAGAAGAATATCATTGCTCATTGGGCAAACAATTTTAGCTCGAGGGAACTTGTGGGCTATCGATTACATCATTACTCTTGTGTGAATGAAGAGAGGATAAATATGAAGTATGAAAAGGAGGACGAACACGTGAACTGTGGTTGCTCCTGAAGGGAAGGGGCCGGAGTGGATGTTGCACTGTTCCCTGATTCAGGGGATGTCATTCCTCCTGAAAATGGCAACTCATACAATCAATGTCTTAACTTCAAAAAACCTTTAACCGGATTCGGTTTCTTACCGATTTGTTTTGTGGAAGAGAAAAAAATTCAATTGTACAATAATTTCTGTTCAAGTAAATATTTTCAAGTAAACAATTTGGAATGATAGTATTAGAGAAGAGAAAGATTGTAAAAGTGCATAATGCGTTTATTTGAAAGATAAATTACATTTGAAAATTTGAAAGATGAAGTTCTGCTTTAAATTATGAATAATAAATGCGAAAGTCTGTTTCGCCCCTGAGCCCAGACAGACTTTCGCTCTCTCCGGGCGGGGCTCTTCTATTTAGAAGTTTTAAAAAAACACGTAAAAAAAGCTGAAGAACAAGTTAAGAAGAACTACAGAATATGACTCTCTTCCTATGTAATTAGGAGGACGGATTATGTCCAAGGCAAACAATAAGCTTCATCGAAGAAACATATGAAATGAATGTATAAAAGAAATGTAGCATTACTTGAGCAATTAGAGCTTTTTTTTTCATAGAATAGAAGCTCACAAGAATAAAGTTTGCAAGAAACAATGGCTGAAAACCCCATTGAAATTTTTTTATCTTCAAAAATAAAGTTACTGATTTACCAAGGCTTGACTAGCTAGGTCTACCAGACTATAACACTAGCTAGGTCTACCAGACTATAACACTAGATTTAGGTTTTCTGCTTAACAAAAAAATGTCAGTTGAAGGTATAAAGAATTCAGTTGAGGTTCAGGTGTGAATTGAGTTAGATTGAAGCGAGCCAGAGACTGAGAGTCCTCTAAAAGGACACTAACCAGTGCAGACTGGTACTTGTCCCTCTTTGTTGACTGCATGAGAAACGGACATCACCGTCCCTTGCTTTATCTGAAACACTAAACCTCCTTCGGCACACTTCCGATTCTTAACGTAATGTGCACAAGAATCGCGGAAAGGCGAGATTGACCGAGGAAAAAAGAAACTCGACCCAAAAATCATCAGGGTTACGTAATAAGATCTTTTTTCTATATACAGAAAGACATTTATAAAGATTTGAGCTGCGGAACAGTACAGCTTTGCAGTTGAAAAAAACTTAGAAATTTGATTTATAAGATGACCTCTAGTGCAACAAATTAAAGATACAACTAGATGATAAGATAAGGAGACGGAAAGAGAGAAAAACGGTTTGATGTTTTGATGATAGGAGAGAGGACTGATGAAATGAAATCAATGAGAGGGAAAGAAAGAGGAGATGGAGAGAGGGTGTCAGAGAGAGAAAGAGAGAATGAGATAGAAAAAGAGAGAAAGAAAGTGATAGAGAGAGAGCGAGAGAGAGAGAGAGAGAGAGAGAGAGAGAGAGAGAGAGAGAGAGAGAGAGAGAGAGAGATAATTAACTGCTATGGGATGAACTGAGTCAGCGACATCGGATGAAGATTCCTTCTAATATCACAGCCAGAGGAAAGAAGACCGAGGGAAAAGACCACAATCAATAGTCTGTCCCGGCTTTACATCGGCATGACGAGAAAGCGCCAGATGTGAAGAGAAACATTCAAAGTCAGAGAAGCGGCGAGAGGTTGCGAAAAATAGAGGGAAAGCTGAAAGAGAGGGACAACTGCAAAGTACAACATATTCATAGCCTTCGGCGTTAAGAGAGTAAGAAAGATATGCATAATGAGCGATAGACAGAGCGAGAATGAAAAAGAGAAAAGTATTTTTTCTTCATTCTCTTGGCTTCGCGTGATATTCAACTCCCTCGAAACTAAAATGTAAAAAAAATTATCTTATCTTCAATAATCAAGACTTTCTCGAAAATACAAGCTTTTGAAATGTTTATAATAGCCACTATACAAATAACAAAATGAATAACTAAACTGATTTACTAGAGTTTTCTAAACGGAACAGCATGTAAAATAATTCCAGATACTGTAGGTTTTTGTCATTGTCTGAAGTAGTAAAAAATTTTCATTGCAGTGTTTGCTGTATTACTCGAAATCATGGTCCAGGAAAGCACTATGATTTGGTTAGTTCAAAGCATTTTTCATTCGTCCTTTCCAAGTTGCAAGGTTATGTTAAATAATTCACGGACAAAACTTTAAAAAAATAGTTTTCGTGAACTTAGTTTATTATTGTAGAAAAATTAATTTTTCGAACTATATGTTTAAAGTACTCATGTTTTGCATGCATCATTTGACAGTGTTGACAACTCTGAGTGGATGAGAAATGGCGATTATATTCCAACGAGGCTGCAAGCTCAGCAGGATGCTGCTAATCTCATCGTTCAATGCAAGTTGCGAGCGAATCCAGAGAACGCAGTAGGCATTCTTAGCATGGCAAAGTTAGTTTCTGTTCATGATTTCAGAAATTTTAAGATAAAATATGGTCTAATTTCAGCGAGGTTCGAGTTCTCTCGACAATGACTCAGGAAAACAGCAAACTTTTCATGAAGTTGCACAGCATCGAGCCGAAAGTTTGTTTACCGAAAAAGTTTTTAGTTGGAGCATTTTACAGTTAATTCCGTTCAATTCTTTACTTTTTTAGGGTAAATGTGACGTTCTGACTGGCATAAAAGTGGCTCATCTCGCTTTGAAGCATCGGCAGAATCGTAACCATAAGATGCGTATTGTTCTCTTCGTCGGAAGTCCTATGGAGGCCGTTGATGACGCGGAGGTTGTATTATTTCCATTTTTTAGTCGATTTGGCATTTCAACTCTGTGATAAAACTTTTTCATCAGCCAATTTTGCTACATTCAGAAAGTTTTAAGTAATAATGGCTTCAGATTTGAATAAATGGGAGTAAGTTACAGTTGACAAAAATGGCGAAGAAGCTCAAAAAAGAAAAGGTTCAAATCGATATCATCTGCTTCGGAACCTCTGACTCCGAAAATGCTGAGCAGCTCAATTCAATCATCGAGACGTTGAATGGACGGTAAATTGCAATTCTGTTCAGTTTTGGGATATTATCATTAAAGAATGAAGTTCCGCAGAAATTATAACGAGACTCGCTGAGAAAAATGGGGCATTGCAGCGATGGATCAGGCTCTAACATGGTCGTGGTAGGACCAGGCGGAAAGATAATGGAGGCCCTGATGTCTTCGCCTATCCTGAGAGGAGAAGACGGAGCAGCAGCGCCGCAGATGGGAGTCGGCGGTGGATTTGATCTGGGAGAGGAGGATGATCCGGATCTCGCTCTGGTTTCGTTCAGCGATTCTTAATTTTTGAACACTTTGGGAAGAGTAATTGAAGAGCAGGGGTTAAATAGATACCGGACCAGCTGTGTTGGCGCATACACGTTCGCGCCGAAAATGATCTACATTCTCTTCTTTTTCCGTTCTATTTTACCTTTTCTCTACTTCTCTTTCCACCCTTTTTTCTTATCCCCTTGTCTTAGTCAGCTCGCTCGGCGCGTACAAACATGCCTCAGACCGGTATCAGTTAACACCTGTTGATAAGGCTGGTTCTTCAAACCCGCCGAAGAGGCCTGCAGATCAAAAAAACTAATGATAAGAAAAGCGAATATTTTATAGAGGTCAAGGGCTTGTGATTATAGCTAGAGAATCCCATACAAACCAAAAATTCATGTCGCTATACTTTTGAGAGAGCACAACATAAGAGCGGTCGTTCTTTTAATTTTTCAACAGTTACCCTAGAACTTTGGTGAACTATGTAGCACAAAGATTGTGTTCTGTGAAAATTGAGAAAAAAAACACACTGCACTCCTTCATGGGTCAGCAGCACTGTCGAGAATTAGGAAAAAACTACCGCTCTTTGAAAAGAGAGTCAGAATAATGATAGTCAAAAGCACTCTTCTCTTTCCTTTGCTTCTAGCTTGCTTTCATTTTTCTTAAAGACTGCTTTTCTCGTAAAGTGGTGGTTGTTTTTTTATTATTATTTTTCAACAATTACAAGTGCCCTTTGTTGATCTGTGCTGCACTCGAGTTAACTGAAAGAATGGTTTATCCATTAGTTGGAGCTAGCAAGTCAAAGAAATTTGTCACAGACTTTTCGTTGTAAATATTCATATCATAAGTTATGTTTGTAAGTTCTTCCTTATTAACATGACGAGCTTAGCTCACCAGAGGTCCAGTCTAGCACGATCGCTCTTCGAGCGGGGGGAGTCTCCAATAATGAAAATCGAGCTGAAGGTAAAGAGCGATAAATGGAGAGCTGGTCTTGATTCTTGTCTCCATTCCTATCATCATTAATGAATCATGCCTGCAGGCTCTTCGTGTCTCTTTGGAAGAGCAACGAGCTCGGCAGAGTGCGCAGACCAATGAGGAGAGAGGAGCTGCTGAGAATAACTCAAACGGTTGGTTTATCTCTGTTTCTCTTCATTTATCTCTCTCTCTCACACTTTCTGTCGTGAGATCAATCGAGTTGCAGTGGATGTGGTTGACATCGACATGGAATCAATGACAGAAGAGCAGCAACTGGAGTGGGCACTCCGAATGAGCATTCAGGTTCACTTTTCCGACAGTTAAACTTCTGTATGAAGAAAAAACATAAGATTCCATAGGTCACCGTTTGATCTCATTTGACGATGGCTTATGCATGTACATTGGAAGGTTTTTCTAATTGTGAACAGGGGTTAAATGGAGCCGCCCAATTTGGGTTTACATTTATCCGCCGCTTAAAGTTTGGAGGAAAAAAGAAGAGGGGATAAAGGAAAAGAATAAGAAAAGAGAGGGAGTTTTTTGTCAATAGTGTGTGTACATGTATCCGTCGACGGGACCGATCCGGTCACTATTTGACCCCTGATTGTGAATAATAGGGGTGTCTATTTCCTCTCAAAATTTACCGTTTAAGATTCTAAAAAAAGATCCACAGAAAGTGGTTATCATAGGTAAACTGCCAACTGGCGAAAAAAGTTCTAAGGTGACCGACCTAGCGACCCTATTCCTCACCCGAAATGAATGTATCACAGTTTTCTCAGCTGAAATTAATGGGAGAAAATATTCAATCCTCAAGATGAATAGAACGTTTCTTCAGTTATAACCCACTCTCAACCGGTTTCGTCAAGTTGAAAGTGGAAATTTTTTACCTACTTAGTGATCGAGCTATTGAAAAATCAAGACAGATTTTACATATGCGGGGAAATTTGCTTAAACGAAAATAAGCCGGCGGAAACGAGATTCTTTTTTATACATGAAATTAGGTTGGAGGTTTCGTAAGATCCGCCTTCACACTTCAAGCAGATTCCCGCCAAAGTTCCAAAATAAGTCTACCATGATGCGGTTGGACATGACAGTTTAACCGTTGTTTGCAGGAGTCACTGCCCGCAGAAACAGCTCCAGCCCCGATGGAGACAGAAAACGCACCGGCCCCCATGGATGAAGATGAACCAACAACGCCTACGCAACCGCAAGAAGCTGCTGTGAGTTCATTGGGAAATCTAGGCCCTAAACAGTTTACTGTAGGCCCTAAACAGTTTACTACATAAACCACCGAGTAGAAAAATGCTTCAGATAACAAGAAATTATCAGAAAAGTGTTTCAGACGGTTTTTTTAGTCGAGTAGCGGTTTCTTCCAAGTTATTTTGTTCCCAATATTCATCAAAATTTGCCTGCAAGATATGCTACAATAGACGTTGCTAAGGCTTCTTGGATATAAGATGAAAGAGATTGAAAAACCAAATGTTCATAGACCTCTTACCCCCTTACCCTTCCAATTAATTCCTGTACATTATTAATTATTAACAATATTGATTGATTGTGAGGGAGAGGATCTGGACGAGTTGCTCAACGACCCCGACTTGCTGCAGCAGATTGTGGATGAACTGCCTGAAGAGGGAGAAAAGAAGGTGGGTTCGACAGGTTTAGCCCCTTCAGAATAAACGATTCCAGAATGTTCTAGGACGGCTGCAGATGTGAATAAAGCAAATAACGCGCCGTGAATTGGTGTGCATATGTAGAATTTATACATGATTTATCGATTAGGGTATCGACATTCATGAGTAAATTAAAGATGGTAATATTTTTGTGGTCATTGAGGATTATGGGTTTTTTTATCGTGGGGTTATGGTATTAACCATGATGATATCAAATAATCAGAATTTTACTGAAGGTTCATTCTTATGTATCGGTTTGAAAAAAAATGCTAAAGGTAAATTTTTTAGCGGTTTCTTGCTTTAATTGGTTACAAGAGTAGTTATTTGTATGACTTGTTCCAGGAAGAAGGCTCTGAGAAGAAATGAAGAAGATTTGTCAAACGGACTGTTTCATCTTAAATCGACATTTTCATTGCATAAATTTATCGAGTCTTACTTTGAGAGCTCTATTTATTTGTGTATTCAATTGTTTTCTGTAAAAACTTATGTTGTTTCGGTGAAGAGGAAAAAGTAAAGTGATTCAGTGGTCGAGGTGACTAGTACACAGCATTCAGTGGTCGAGGTGACTAGTACACAGCATTCAGTGGTCGAGGTGACTAGTACACAGCATTCAGTGGTCGAGGTGACTAGTACACAGCATTCAGTGGTCGAGGTGACTAGTACACAGCATTCAGTGGTCGAGGTGACTAGTACACAGCATTCAGTGGTCGAGGTGACTGGTACACAGCATTCAGTGGTCGAGGTGACTAGTACACAGCATTCAGTGGTCGAGGTGACTGGTACACAGCATTCAGTGGTCGAGGTGACTAGTACACAGCATTCAGTGGTCGAGGTGACTAGTACACAGCATTCAGTGGTCGAGGTGACTAGTACACAGCACAAATTTCGTCACATTTATAGCTAAGAAGAGCTGACATTCACAAGATGATTGCATGAGTCATGGCAAAATTGAGAAAACAAAACGCACACAGTTCAACAAATGCTCAGATACACATTTGTACTTTTTTTTTTGAAAAATGGATGCTGTGTGACGCGCATCAAGAAGTTTCAAATATTCATAATCTTTCATGCCAGCTTTGACGATACGGTGTGAATTTTGATGAAAAAGACACAGACGTTTCGCTTTATTGAATTATCATCAGCGTAATATCCTCAAACTTGGGTAATTGAATTTTTCTAAAGTGAGATATGGAGTTTTTCTGTGTTTTCTTTCCACTTCAACTCCGTTGAAACTATTTTGAGTCAAATATTGTCAAGCTGAATTGCTTAGATTAAGTTTTCGAACCACCAGGTACATAACACAAACAGTCAAATAAAGAACCACCAGGTACATAACACAAACAGTCAAATAAAGAACCACCAGGTACATAACACAAACAGTCAAATAAAGAACCACCAGGTACATAACACAAACAGTCAAATAAAGAAATCGCATCTCATTTTTATTCTCTTGTTTTAAATTAATTACTAACTTATCTTGTCTTCTACGGAAATCTCAACTTCTCTCACCACTGAAAACAAAGAGTGCCCATTCTTGACCATAAGACGAGATAACTCGTTTTTTTTATATGAAACTTTCAATTTTGAACGACGAGTAAAGAAATTACATTCTCGTTCGAGACTCATCATTACGAGTTGAACAGTCGAGAGAAATCTATTCAAAATCTAATGAGCACGTGAATAGCACGAACTAGGTATGCTGAACAAACTCAAACATCCTGCGTATTAAACTGCGTTGAACCACTCAGACTAAATATTCAGTCTGTTGCTACCCTGAATACCCGTTCGGTTAAATGCTGAATTCTACCATTGCCTTGGGTTTCTCCGACTTCCACTCTCCCTCCTCGTTTACTACTAATGCCCTTTCAAACTGCCTTCTTCTCGACTATAACCCTCGTACTCACGTTCAAAAACATTTCGAATTGCTAATTGTAGATCAGTTCATTTTCAGATGTATGTCATCCGTTCTGTTTTTATTCTGTTGCTTCATTGATGTCTCCAAATGCTTTATTCGTGAGCAGTATAACAGAATGGGGTCTAATAGCCAGGGGCAAGTCTCGCAGGTGGGCAATGGTCGCAGCCGCCCTTTCTGCCCTTCGCTCCATCCTCTCCCTTCTGACCGGGTGATCCTGGCGAGCCAGGGGGTCCAGGAGGTCCGGGTGGGCCAGCCTCTGACTGTGGTCCCGGGTTGCCAGGCTGACCAGCTGGAAAGAACAACTCATGAACGATGCTTGCTGAAGGCATACAAAAGAGGGAGGCAACTCACGGCTTCCGGGTGGTCCCTTGTTTCCGGGTGAACCGGCACGACCGGGTCGGCCAGGTGGTCCGGCACTGCCGACTTCGCCTCCTGGGAGGAGTGTTCCAGAGCGACCTGGCTCGCCTGGACGACCAGGCTCACCGGGACGGCCCAATGGACCAGGTGGTCCAGGTTCTCCTTGCTTTCCTTAAAAAATTAATGAAGATTTGAACCGAAAAAAGAGAGATGGCAGAATGTTACCAGGAGCTCCTGGTGATCCGGGTGCACCATTGTCTCCGGGAGGTCCAGGGAACCCTGGCGCTCCTGGTCGGCCGGGAGGTCCATGCGGTCCATCGCAAGGGCATTGTTCCGGTGCTTGTCGAGCATTATAGGCAGGCTCCACTGCTGGTGGACCTGAAGGCAATCAAATGAGTCTCCAAAGACTCTGAGGCAAGATAGCACTTTCACATGAAACAATGATTCTTTTTCAACTCTATGGGAATAGGACCTTAACACAAAGCAATGCGCACTCGGAGGCTTGAAAGCAGGGGTTCTGAACCCGGAGCGGGAAGTATCTCTAGCTATTCCTTTGGCCACTTTGACTCCAATCACTGACCAGGCTCTCCGATGTCTCCCGGCTGTCCAGGAAGTCCGTCGACTCCCGGAGCTCCAGGAGTTCCGGGAGGGCCGGGAGCTCCTCTTTGGCAGGTGCAGCAGGCGCCTTCCGACTGTCGCTGGTGACGCAGCGAATCAGCAGCACGCGCTGCTCGGGTGAGTCCATCGACTGTTGCTGTGCCGACACGAATGGAGATCATCTCACGCAGCATATCACGCGAGCGACTCTGCAAGAAGACGGAGAGGTTCTCAAAAGGCAGCTTGGTTTCTATCCAAATTATTTCCAGAAAACTGGGAACTAAAGCTCCGAGGAGAAAAGGAATCGTATTTTAAAGCCTTAGGAATTATAGGGAGCGGATGAGGTTTCTGAAGAGCGAACCTTGCATAGCTCCAGATGAGAGAAAGCGCGACTCTCAAGTGTCTGGACATGTTGGAAGACTAGCGGAAGAGTAACAAGAGTCACAGCTACGGACAGCGTTGCCAGCACGACGGCAACGAAGGCCAGCGTTCTGTAGTTATGGATGTTGGAAAGGTGTCAATCATCGGAGGTAGGGAAAGTGCCAACAATCACGGAAGGATCGGCAGAGGTTAGGAAATAAAAAATCTTAGGGTTAAAAACCTTTTAGAATCGCTTGTTCCTCCTTCCAAAATGGGCATCTGATCTTCTTTCTCGGACATTTTTCTGAAAGAGTGAAGAAATTGTCAAGGCACAGCTTTCAAAGCACTCAGTGATAAAAGGGAGCGGCTGCGTTGGCCGAGAAGTTTTACTCCTCCGTTCAATGACTTACTCTCTTTTATACCCAAACTGTTTAGTACACACTCCTCTAAGTTCTCGTCTCACCAAGCCGGCCGTGTTCCGCATCTTCACAGTTTCGTAGAGAAAGAGTGGGAAAGAGGAAAAGAGAGAGAACAGAAAACAGAGAGAATATTGTTTCCAAACCACTGCTTTCTCCAATGCGCTCTTGTACTGCACTTATTTTGCGTTTGCTTTCTCGAAAACCATCCAAAATTACTTTATTCAACTATACTTTTTAATATATGTTAGTAATATAGCATAAATCTTTCATATCTCAGATAGAAATCGCGGAAAAAAGCGATGAAGATTGTGAATGTGTGCAGTGTCCTTTCTCATGGCCACTCTCCTCTACCAATGAGAGAAGGGTCCAGCCATTCAAGCAACGAGAAGAGCTCAGCTAACACTGGGAAGCTATCCAAATCGAGATAGAACACAATCAAATCGCTTCAATTGAAAGGGTGAGAACAAGCGCTATCACAGTCGGATGAATGCTTTTACAAAAGAGTCACAGGCCAATCCCGAAAGCATTGCATTTACGTCGGAATACAAAAGTTGTCGGAGCAAATTCTGCTAAACAGCGATGCTGACAGGGAGTTTTTGCAGGGTCTAACAACGACATACAATCAAGTTGTGGTAACAGTTCGCTTATTACTCGGAGCTTCTTTCATTCAAGCGCATAGCAGAAAATTTAAAACCGTTTTTAGAACAAATTAAGATTATTTCGAAAATCTGAAATATTT
The DNA here is from genome assembly GCA_964056735.1 of Allodiplogaster pararmata. Taxonomy (NCBI): domain Eukaryota; kingdom Metazoa; phylum Nematoda; class Chromadorea; order Rhabditida; family Diplogasteridae; genus Allodiplogaster; species Allodiplogaster pararmata. The sequence continues at coordinate 23,976,132 of OZ057407.1, read as the reverse complement.
TTCGATTGAAGACTTCATAGGTGAATCATGAAAGCTTTGTTTGTGGTACACTATACGTATTTCCCAACTGCATCATCGGAAACAACGGACTTTATTTATAGCCCCACTCGGGTTCACTTTCCAATCTTGTGTATAAAAGAGAGGCAATCGATGTATTGCATAACTTCTGCAACCTAGACTTTTCGAAAGATATACCTACACAGAGCGCACAATACTATTAGTGAGCGAGAAGGCCTTTCTAATACAGTAATTCATTCATTCCAAGACACCGAATACTCGTTGATGAAACTGTGGATAAAATGGAACGATTGAAGAACAAACATCTTCTTTACAACAATCTGAAAACTCCAACCTGTTTCACAAGTTGTGAATGTCTTATTATTTATAATACAATTATCAATTTTAAAATGACAAAAGCGATGATTTCGCAAAATGTTAAGGGACGTCCTCGCGAAGAATACATTGCCTGATCTCCGACTACCGTACACTTATACCACTACCGCAGAGCAGGCTACTGAGGGAGGGCGTCTCTTATTTGGAGAAAGCTTCGAAGACGGCCCACATCAGTTCGTTGCCCTTCTTCTCTGCTTCCACGTCGAAGTCGAGCTCCAGAAGGGAACGAACTCTCTTCATCGCTGCCTTCAAAGCCATCTTTCATTTCTTTTTCACCAACTTGACGCTCTTCCTTAATTTTTCCAATCTCTGATCTGAGCTTTCTTCCCCGTATTCTTAACAGGGGTAAATGAGACGAGTCAAAGATATGATTAAACGCGCCGCGCGAGTTAGGAAAGGATTCAGAAGGCGGAAAAGAATGGTAGGAGAAGTATAGAAATAGTAAAAGAGAAATGAGGTAGATATTTATCGAGGAAATGTATGCTACGCTGCTTCACTTACCCATGAACCTAGAAGTTTACATACGCTCTCTGCTCCAGTGTTTATGATTACAACAATAAGTATATTTGTATCACAACCAGTCCAGCAAAGGTCACTAAGATATGCTATTTTAAAAAAATGAAAAAACGACCGCTTTTCGAGCGAAGGACTCTGGAATAATGAGATCGAAATTGAGGTGGACGGCAGAGATTAGAGAGTTTTTTCAAAATCTAAACTCCCTCGCTCAAAGAAATGTGGGTTTTGAAATTTTCAACAGGGCTGGCGACCCAGCCAACCTCGTAGTCGGTGTCATTCAATGGGGCGAAAGCATTCTCCAAAACATCACTCGCGTGGGCCAACAGAACAAGTGACAGCATCTACAGGAAAACACATTTATATTGAATTATTTAAAACTAAAAATAAATGTAACATTTGAATGAAAAAGTTTTTTGAGCCCAGGATCGATTCTGATAATTATTGTTTCAATACTACGCAACTTCAAAATTTTGAACGAGAGAACACAACAACTCATTCCTTGTACACAACTTGAGATACGAAACAGTATAAAAATTAAATTTTACGTAAAAAGCAAGCTATTGCTATTAAAATCGATAAAATATAGCTAGACGAAAGAAGTAGAATGTTCAATTTTTGATCTACATAAATTATTAAACAAGGCTGAGACTATGTATGAAAGAAATCCATCGCATGCTAAAACTGCACTCGGCGGGGACCGAACCTCCGCTGCCTAACCGGGGCTTGTAGAGCGTTACCATTACACCAACCGAGTCCCATGCGATTTCTCGCTATGTCTAAGGCTCAATGACCGTTCATTCTAGTATAATGTTTTCGCAACAATTGCAACCAGATAAATTTTACCCATGGACAAGAATTTTCATGAACTTTCCTCGACAAAACAAACATCTCATTAGAAAAACAAAAAAGATAAAATTCTTCTTTTTATACTTGTTGTTTTTCTTGAAAAGTAGAAAGACTAGCCTTTTTGTTCATCCTATGTACATCATTTGTCCACTTAGAAAGCACACATTCTTGCACTTCCTGCAACAACAAAAAACTCTTCTTCTTCCTACAATATGGCTTATAATCCTAAGAATTAACACTTAGCTACATTTTTTCATTAACTTTATTACCTCTACTAACTTGAAATTAGCATACCGGCACACTAACTTGAAATTCGTACTAATCTCAAGTTTCCGGGTTGTTTTTACGGATTAGAAATCAGTCTATAGAAATGGTCAAAAAACTCTTCAATCAACAATTTTCAATCATCCAAGGTACTTCTACATTTTTAGGTAATTGGGTTGAAAATTCTTCTTATGTATGTTTGTCACGAAACGGGCAATTACCAGAGGACGAAGGAAAAAGTCGAAAGGCTGTGAGGCCGAGAGGTCGTTTGTTATTTGTACCAAACAAGCAACACACTAATAACACACAGCTACTGTTTAACACTACGGAGTACACTTTCAGTGTTAATGACAGGTATATTGAAAATTACTGCGTTATAAGTGTCTTGTTTGGTACAAATAACAAACGTCCTCACGGCCTTTCGACTTTTTCCTTCGTCCTCCCTTTGACATTTGCCGACGAAACTTGCCCTGAGCGGCTTTAGAACCCCCTTTAGACCACACAATGACCGAAAAACCTTCACTGTTGAGTTTATTATGAGTAGAGAACATTCTAGAACCTCTCAAACATTAACGAAGAAAATAGATTGAATACCTTGATGAGCTTTGTCTTGTGATTTCCATCGTTGAGAGGATGAGTTGTGATCTCAAAGATGACAAAGTTCTGCTTGTCCGTCGTTAAAACTCCCTGCAAAAAAACCTGTTTTTTTTTTTACAAACAATTACTCATCAATATAAATCAACACAAAAAAAAACAAAAAACCTATCAGAAAATATATGGTCTTTTACAATCGTCAAAAAAGAAAAGCTATCGTTCATTCAAGCAGAGGGGGGAGTGCTGCTAGAAAGAAAAAGTGCTAGAAAGGGGTGCTAGAAAAACCAGAGGGGGTGATACAAAAAACCAGAGAGGGGAGGTGCTAGAAAAAACCCAGAGGGGGTGCTAGAAAAAACCAGAGGGGTTGCTAGAAAAAACCAGAGTGGGTGCTAGAAAAAACCAGAGGGGGGGTGCTAGAAAAAACCAGAGGGGGGGGGGTGCTAGAAAAAACCAGAGAGTGGGGAGAATGCTAGAAAAAACCAGAGGGGGTGAGAAGCTAGAAAAAACACAAGCGAACCAGAGGATAAAGTTACGAAAAAGTAAGGGATTGACGACACCCGAGGACAATATTCAGGAGACTCGCTCGTTTCTTATTATTCTATGCCCCTGCACAGAAAAACGGTAGTTTTTCTTCTTTTTTTGAGCCCGGGTGAATAATGACAGAGAATAAACTCTGCCTCTCAGACTATGTCATTCTACACGCAAAAAGCATGCAGACCAGAAATACTAACGATAAGGGTACGGTTTAGAAAGAAAGAGAGATAGAGAGAGAGATAGAGAGAGAGATAGAGACATAGAGATAGAGAGAGAGATAGATAGATAGAGAGAGAGAGATAGAGAGATAGAGATAGAGAGAGCAAGAGACAGTGATTGCATGTAATGAAAACATAGAATGCTAACAAACAAAGAAAACTTATTACTTGCTTTTTTGCTGTTTAGATAGCTTTGAGCATGAATTTAATGCACAGTGTGGTGGGTTTCACAAACGGACTGATTCCTTTCTGGAACTTATTACTCATTTACAAGTTTAAATTTTCATTTATTTTAGTAACTGCCAATGGAAACGAATCGAATAGCTCTGAAAAGGCAAATAAAATCACTTTTTCTATACTTAAAAACAGATTATTACAAATGTTTAGGAAACCTTCTCAACAAGGTTCTTCGCGAGTCTTTCTCTCACATTCCGCAGTTGATATCGTAGCTTCAGAGGGTTCCAAGTCTATAAAACTCAGCTCATCAAAAGTTCTCATGTCATCAAGTATACAAAGAATTTGGTTGAACAGAACACGGACGACTGAACTAGGAATTAAAAAGAACCTCAGTTCAGATACTGGTCAATTTATATTGAGAAAAACATGTTTAATATTTGGTTTCAACGTGCAATATCACGCTTACACTTCTTTTGTAACACTGCACAAGGCTGCTTCTCTAATCGCATAGATCAAAAAGAATAATCAATAACGATAGACTCTGGAGAGAGACCGAAAGCATGCTTCAACAATAGAGAACGCAACGAACAGAGAATTCGTATCATTAGACTTTTTTGGAAAGCACATGGATTGTACCCGCAGTGCGGGTTGAAGAAACATCCTGGACTGTACTCTTGAAATATAATGCGACTAAATGATATTGAGAGTAAAAACTTGATTTTGATTCTCTAGGGCGACCGACCTACCGACTCTTTCCCCAACTCGAAATGAATGAATCAGAGTGTTAACAGCAAAAAATAAAAGTAGAAAACCTTAGTTCCTCTACATAAATAAAACGTTTCATTAGCGATAACTCAGCCTCAAAGGGTTTCGTAAAGTTAAAAGTGAAACTTTCAACATACTTTAGTGATCTACCTATTGAAAAATCAAGACATATTTTACCTATGGTCTTCACTGACAATGGAACCTCGACTGCCCCAAACCAAATGCCAGATTAACCTCGCCAGAGAGGTACTCGATCCAGGAAGTGACCGTCTCCGGTGGCTGCGTCTCCTTGATGTGCCTGAGAGCTTCATCCAGAATGACGTCCCCCGTCGGTTCCGAACTTTTCACCAACACCTCAACATTTTAATGATCGATGGTGAAATCAACATAGCTCACCAGGATGTGCTGGAAAAAATATTTCCGGGCGGGCGACCGGGCGACCCAACAAGAAATTTTTTTCAATCTTACTCAATTGTATCCGGCGGTTAATAAAATTAGTTGAACATGACCAAAAAATGCGGTAATTATGCACGCACAGTTTGAAACTAACCTTTGTAGGGAATTTTGTAAGCAACACACAGACGCGAAGAGAATTAGCTGGTTTTTAGTGAATAGAGCTAAGTGAACTTAATTTCTTTCTCGGAGATTGGGCGGGCGAACAGGAGAAATTTAGCAGGTTTGGTGAGGTATGGAATTCAAGACAGAGAAATTCAATGTTCATAGTGTGATGTAAACACTGCTTCTCAACATCAAATTGGCAATTTTCATACCTTTCTAGAAGAACTCTTCACGCTCAGAATTGTATGAAATGCAGGTGGAAATTTGCACTCACTAGTCATCACGAAACCAGGCGTCAAATGAAAACAGTCTAATACATGTTTGTACGCGCCGAGCGAGCTGGAAAAGGGATGTGGAAAAGCAAAAAGAGTGAAAAGAAAAGTAGAGAAAAAGTGGAATAGAACGGAAGGAGAAGAGAAAGTAGATCATTCTCGGCGCGAACATGTATGCGCCTACATTGCTGGTCCGGTAAATATTCAACCCCTGCACGAAACTTATCTTTTAGAAGCTACAAATTCCTTTCTTGACTAAATGTTATCTACGACTCACTTCAAATGCAGCTTTGAATTTCATGCGGTGAATTCAAGCTTAAGAGAGGAGTATAAAATGAGAGAGAAAAAGAACAAGAGGAACACATACAAAAATTAAGAAAAAGTAATAGAGGCGGTATTTGATAAAAGACCATGCCAAATTCCAAATATCTTGTCTCGATCAGATTTAATAGCGTGAATTTCTCGAAAATCTTCAGGAGAGCGGGCCTGACCTTTCTTGTGAGTAGGCCCCGCTTTCTCATTCCAGCTTGCTCCAGTTGGATTCTTCCCCTCAGGGCAAGTTCAATCAATACACAGCCGCGCAGTCCAGAAGATATACAGTCGTTCCAGAAGGACGTGTATCCCTGTGAGTGTTAAACTTCATAATTACTGCGACAAATGAAGCCCGATTTGAGGATTCAGTTTAAGAGTTTCGTGAAGCTTGATTTCAGTGACTTGTTCAGGCCCGTTTTAGGACTCGTTAAAAGAAAAGCGTCAGTCACCTCTCGGTCCTTCAAACCCAAGAGAAGGATTTGCTCCATGAGTGTCAATCGGGTTCCCCTTTCCTTATCTTCATCCTGGTGATCGCTCTCGTTGCCTGCAACACAAAAAACCCAAAATAATAACCGAATGCTATTCAGATTAGTCTTAAGAGTGTTCAACCCACTCTGTGGGTGAAAAGTATGCACTGCACACAAAAAGTTATATTATTCTCTGTATAAATTTCTTTTATCTTTTCCAACGCACGCACTCGGTCTCGCTCTCTCTCTCCAAAGCCTATCGTTTCACTAACTTTGATCTTCCCGATTTTCTAGTTGATGATAGAAAACAGCCTGAATAGTCTACCTCTAGATGAGTAAAAAGATTCAACAAAGCGATTTGGTTTGAGCTTTCTCTTTAGACTCAACATGCACATACTGTCATAGGTCACCAGCAAAAAAGACCGTTCTCTAAGCGAAATTTCTGGAATAAGGAGAAATTCTCCCCTATTGCCAATTGCCTCTGGCTCGGTTCTCATGAAACAGACTCCCCCGCTCAAAAAATTGTTTAAAAAAATGAATCAGTGATTTCGATCAAACCTCTTAGAGTTATGCTCAATAATGGTCTTCTTGGCGCTTATTCGCGTCCGTCGCCTTCACTAATTTCCTTTAGATGATCTACAGACCCTAACTGGAAGTAACAGTAGACAGCGTAAACATTAGTCAGTGCACACTAAAACTCATCTCGAAAACTTGTATATAATTCATGTTGAGAATAGGGAGAACATGGTATATTTGAACAGAAAGGCAGAATCACCTGCTCCATCAGATGAGTTTCCGCCTTTCTCATCGCGTGGCGAATCCTAAAACGAAAATATCTAATATTGCCAAGATTGAAAAAATTAGCGAATGTTTCGAAATAAATTGCAAAATGCACCTTAAACCGGATGTTCTCTATAACGTGGGTCAAAAATTAAATTTCTACTGAGAAAGCGGTTCACTTAGGACTAGAACGGATTAATTTATGAAACCGCCGAAATTGAAAGTTAAATTGAAGATACCTCAACATTGAGAGGTGTGTTATGAATTAAATTGTAGCTGCTATTCTGAGTTTCTGATTATTAACGTGCCCACCACAGGCGAAGGGTTCGCTACCCAAATTATCGAATCCGTTCACAACATAATCCTTCAAAGATCAAACTTTTCCCTTTTTCTCACTGCAGGCAAATGCGCAAATCTAAGCGTTCTTTGAAACGAGCCGGTTCTCAGAAATTTCTGTATTTTTTCTTCTTTTTTGACTCGAACTTTTCGTCTCTTCAAAGCATCTCAGTTTAAGTCATACTGAGGGCTTTTTTAGTGTGCAAACAAAGATGCAGACACCCGCCGAAAGCGGAAAAAACAATTTTTCATATAAGGGTTACCCTTATGATTTGGAAAAACAGAGGTCCGCCGACAGAAGGTCTGACATTACTATTTAACCCCTGGTCATACTTATTTCAAAGTTTGTAAAAAAAAAAGACGTGACACTCTCGATAAAACAACATCTATAATATCGATAAAGAACTGATTGCTGTGAAAGAAGTGAGAGCTTCTGACTCTCCTATTATTTTGTTTTTATCAAAGTACAAGGATTTTCAATAACAAAGCTCGCTAGGACTTGACTGAAAATTCAGAAACGCTCGTGCATTCTGTTGTTGTTGTTGTTGCCGGCAAGCAGCCCGCGTCGAAGACTTTTGGTTATGAACACTCTCTTTAAAGAGAGAGGTTCTCGTGTTCTTCGGACGAGATGCGTCCAAAGAAGGGTTTTGATGTCCTTTGCAGTCCTGAGACTGTCATGCTGCACCTTGTGAAGGCGGACATCGTTGTAGCAACCTGTTCATGCTATAGGCCTTCTGAGTGGGTGGTCAACCCGGTCCAGCATCGTTTTGGGTGGGAGTAGAGACGTCTCGCCTGTCGTTGACCGGAGATAGGCAAGAGGCTATTTGACTGGCGCCTCGACTCGCCATTGATAAGTATAACGGAGTATCGGCTGATGTTTTGTCCGGTGGCTTGCCCAGGCCGGTCCGGCATCGCCCTCATTTGAAGAGCTATACTACCCAGTTTTGGTCCGCGGCAGGATTTCTCCCGCTACCTCCCAGCACGAATTCTTCGTAGGGAGGCGTCCCTCTATCCGCCACCTGAGGTCGCGCTCGATTCCGGACTGGACTATCCGGCTCCATCCGTGACAGGCTCTTAAGGCTGTAGAGTCACGAATGGCCACTGTTGCCAGTGTGCTTCGAGGCTCGTGCATTCTAGCTGAGGGTCTTGAGTAATGAGAAGCAGGGGAGAGGAACAGGGCATAAAAGAGAAAGACCTTTCGCTCAGATAAGCGCTTATTTTATTTTTTATTCAGTTTTTTTTTTTGAAAATCGCAGGTTAGTTATGTTCATAGGTAAACTGCCAATTGGCAAAAAATCTTTCTAGGGCGAACGACCTACCGACCCTCTCCTTCACTCGAAATGAATATATCAGAGTTTTCAAAGTTAAAAATGAAAAATCTTCATTCCTCTACATAATAAATAGAACATTTCATTAGCCATAACTCAGCCTCAACCGGTTTCGTAAAGTTGAAAGTGAGTTTTTTTTAAACCTACTTTAGCGATCGACCTATTGGAAAATCAAGACATATTTTACCTATGTTTATGTTCTATAGGCAAAAAAACATCCTGGATTGAACGAATCGGAGCTTAGACTTAAAAATTTTTGAAATGCTTTTATGCCATACATAAATTCAAAGCTGAATTACTATTTGAAATCCTCTGAGTGTGATCTGCACTACTTACTCAACAACTTCTGTTTTTGAACGCGTTTTTGCTCTTGTTCGGACAGAATCACAGGCACTGACTTGATAATGAAAGGTTCAAAAATAAAAATAGGATATTTTTTGCTTAGTTTTGTATAAACTTAATTTTTAAAGTTTCAAGCTTTTTTTTTCAAGGACTATTTTTTCTTCTAGGCAATGAAATATAAACTTTTAATTTTTTGTAGTTAAACCGACAAAACCAATTATTTCGGATATATTTGAGGCCGTTCAATATTTTTCCACTGCTTTCTCATTCTCAAGTCTATTCACTCTTTTCAAAATGCTTCAAAAAATGCCGAATCGAAACATTTCATTGTTCTAGAAAAAGTGTCCTAGCTCAGTATTCCAGGTTTTCCGATGCTTGCGACCGATAAGCTTTGCATTGAACATGTACATGTACATGGAAATAGAAAGTCCCCCTCACCCTTTGCGTAGATAGCCATCTGCCTCTTTTCAGCAAGTACATGAGCTCTATGGTGCTCTTCTAAATCTTTCACAAACTTTTAATAAGCTATTATTTTCTGTGAGGCTAAAAGACAGGCTGAAATACTTGAGAGAAGAGTCAACATCTGAGTTTGGAGACTTGGAATTTCTAGGAAGTGAATGCGAACCTCGTTCACGGGTCGACGTCTTCGTTGATAGAGAACGGTCTCAGACATGAAGGAAACCGGTCTGGAAAGAAAAAATGTTGCCCTGATCAAGCTTATACGTGACAGAGTTGGCATGCAGTTCCCAACCGAATTTCAGCTTCATTTCAACAATCGATCGAGAACGATGCATTAGGAAAAAGCTAGAGTTGCTGAGAATCAGAGTGAAGGGGAAGAGAAGTCAAGGGGAACGCAAGTCTTTCTCTCTCTCTCTCCCCGCCACGAGTAAATTTTGGAAGAGAAAGCATCATGACCAATCAAAAGATATTTGAACTATCAAGTGAAACATTCACTCAAGAATTATAGAAGTTTTGAAGAACTGGAACAATAAGTAAGGAAAACAATGAGAAGAGGACAGTTCACAGAAGAGGTAGAACAACACTTAATCGGAACAGAGAGATGGTTTTTAAATTTTTTAAAAAACTATTTAGATTGCAGTATTCACAGAATGTAAAAAAGTCGAATCTATTAGTTTCTAAAACTTCTGGTGTCAAAATGCACGGAGAAGTTTATAACGCCTTAAGCCTTATAGTTTATAACGCCTGAAACTTAAAAGCAGACTTAAAACAACAGAAAAAAGATCAGCATAAGCTTTGTAGACAACAAGCAAGAAAAGATTTAACGAATCCTGAGGGTGATTTTTTTCTTCTTTAGACTAATTCGATACTTCACAGCGATTCTTATACAGTTCAAATCTTCCATCGGAAGATGGAAGCTCACAAATGGGCAATCAAAATCCCTACGAAGTGTACATTAAAAGAGAAGCTGGAAGAGATAGGTAGACAACACTGGCTGGAAAAAACCATGACCGCAACGCGGTACAAAAGCGCTGCGGGCGTTTACTTGCACGTGGATTCGTCCCTTTTCTACTGCTGGAGAGAACGGTTTCATAGACGATATTGAAAGAGAGTGACAAAAACTTATAAGTTTAATCTTTACCAACTAAAGATATAAATAGTATATATCTGGATATGTTTCTCAAAAAAATGCTTCATGAAAACTTTTCACTATCAAGATCAGAAGGTACATCAATAAAACATACATCAATAAAACGAAATATGAAACATAAGCCAGAGCAATTGTTATAAAACATCAATTGAGTTCTTGAAAACTTGCGTAAAATTGACATTTGCCAAGTAAAGTGTTAAATATTGCTAAGCGCGTAAACAAATGATGCTCAAAGCACTGTGTTGAAGTCTTGCATTGTGGTTTTAGAAAAGTATCAAAACTAAATACTCATGCCTTCGGAGCGTAGAAATTGTGGGCGAAGGTGTCGAATTGTGGTCCGGCTCATTTTTATTTTTTTTTCAATCGAATAAAGTGTTAATTGGCTTCTTATGACCTACTGAGCAATAAAAACATGTGCGAAAAAAATTTTTTAAAATTTTTTTTCTCATTTTCACAAAAAAAAAATTTCAACATTTTTTTCTCAGGAAGATATTTTACTCATGAAAACTCCCTTCCCCCCTTTCTCCTTAGGGCCCCTCTTCCCCCCTTTAGGGCCCCCTTTCACCTCCCCCCTCCTCCCCTAGGACCCCTACCCCCTTGCTTAGGTAGGGCCCTCTTCCTCCCCCCCTTCCCCCTTTAGGGCCCCCCTCCCTTTCCTGCTTAGGTAAACTCCCCTCCCCCTCCCCCCTTTCCTTTCCCCAAAATTTAAGCCAAAAAAATTTTTTTTGTAAAAATAATGAGAAATTTACAAAAAAATTTTCAAAAAATTTACAAAAAAAATTTTTTGCGCACATGTTTTTATTGCTCAGTAGTTCATAAGAAGCCAATTAACACTTTAATCGATTGAGAAAAAAAACCAAAAATGAGCTGGACCACAATTCGACACCATCGCCGAAATTGTGGATTCGAAAGTATGTTTTTTTTCATAGCTTTTTTCATAGTTGTTTTATAAATTTACACACATTCACTTTATAAGATTTGAAATTATTCCTATTCAATCATAGTTAATGGGTACACCAATTCAGAAGCTTTCAGAAGCACTTGTGAATAGTCCATGGGGACTTGATCGGTCAAGGCAGTAACTTGGAACTGACTATTATTCTTTACGTGATTGCTCACAAATATGACCAAGGTGCTCGCGCTAGCTTACAACTTGACTCGGCAAACTCTATGAATGTTGAAGTACAGAACAACTTGAAGTCGTCCTTCTCTGCTCCATGGAGTAGAAGCAACTAAAAAAAGAACTTAGTTTGATTGAATTGACGGGGTACATTGCTTTTTTAGTCAAGTGTCAAGTGCGATTAGTATAACTTTGATCTAAATATATTATTCTAATGCTGCTAACACACATTAAGGTAGAGTTTGGCCTGTTCCTTCGAAGCTCTCACGTACATATCTTTCCAATTCTGATGGTTGAATTGTCACATCTCACAATGCAATGCCGATATGAGGTTTTCATGACTTGCTTTGATAGAAAACTCTCTCTGTCCGTCTCTTTTCTCTACTCTTTTCTCTCTTTCTTTCTATTCCTTTACATAACTTTTCATATTTCTTTGTTATTTTTCCTTTTTTTTCTCTGTAGATCTTTTCGTAACTATACACACACAACAAAAAGGATGAGTTTGGGAAAGTATGCTAAAAAGGCATGCATGTGATTTATGAATAGTAAAAACTTGAAAGTATGCCTGCGCGTAAGTATGAAAGTATGCTAGAAAGAGCATACAATCAATTAATGAATGGGATACTTTTGAAAGTATGCCTTTGCTGTTCTCTTCCTTTTCATGGCACTTATCCAATCTGCAAACCCGGTTGACTTAGGTTGCTCTATATACACTTATTATCTCAATTACCTTATAAGGGAACAGCACACACATGCATATCGCGAGAATCATTTAACCCAGCCATTCTGTAAGAAAGGCATTGGCAAAAAAACTTTGATTGTGAAGCGCTCTCATTGAAAAGATCTTCGGTAACGCCTTTCGGGAAAAAAGGCCCTTCGGGAAAGCCACAAACAAAGAAAAATTTTGAATGAAAAACCCAAGAAACAGCATACATATGTACTTTCTTTTTGTAGACAGCACACTTTTAAAGTATCTATATTTAGCATACTTTCATTGTGTAGACAGCATACTTTCAAATTATCCCTAGCATACTTTCAAAGTATGAATAGTAACACTTGTGTGCGGAACGATTTGGAATACTTTTAAAGTATATAGTTACATTTTCATGCTTTCGAAAGTATGACTATTAATACGCTTTTTTTGTGTGTAGGAGCGAGTTTCCTTAGTTAATATTACTACAATTCAACGGTTCAGCTTATGAGTAGAAGGTTTTTTTCGTGTTTTTAGTTAAGACCTTCTTAAAACTTCAATTCTTGATTAGATTTATATAGGAGACTTTGTGGTAGTTAATGATCTCCTTTAAAATCAATATCACTTTCTGGTGAATAAACTAGAAGGCAAAAACTTTGACGAGCAAAGGCGGTAAAACTCCCAGACTTTTAAAAAACTGGCTGAGATAAAATTAGGTGTTCAGCCATCAAAAAAATGTTCTCATAAGTATCGAAGCTCCAGTTTTCGCATTGAAAATCATTCCAAATTTGTACTTTTCTACGCTAACAAACAAACAATTAAATTAAGTTAAAATATATACATAATCATCACATCGAGAAAAAAATGGAATAGAAGTGATCATATAAGTAATTTTCATCAATTTTTTGCGCATTCGTGTATTACAATTCTCAAACTCTAGGCCCTTCTCGAAGAAAACCAACTATGTTTTTATAAATTATTAGAGCCACGTTACGCTGATTTTATTAGAGCCACGTTTTATTAGAGTCACGTTACGCTGAAAACTACAGTAAATTATTTGCTAAACAGTATTAACGTCTGTCGACTTTTTAAAATGAAACAAAATCGAGTAAGCAGCTGAATTGCGGTTTGGAAACTCTGAATTCCTTATTTAGAAAAGCTTTTATACGAAATAGGAAAAAAAATTTAAAGAAAAAAGCAGCAAAAAGTTTGAATATTTTTCATCAAAACAAATCAAGTTGAGTTATAATTAGCTCGAGTGAATTTCTTAACAACTTTCCCTACCACGAGAAAAAAGCTCGCTCTTGAGGTTTCTAATTGTTGACGCAAAACTGGTTTTCAAAGATAATGAAATGTGTGTGTGAAAAAAGAAATTTTCTTTCAAAGTTTACTTTTTTTGCTGAATGTTTCCGCTCTCGTGCTTACTCAACATGTTCTAGCAGTTAAGCCTCTTGAGAATATTCAAACTAACCAGGTTGGTGAACTTGTCACAAAAAAGCCGAACTGGCGGCTGAATTGTGTTGATGGAGAGCTTTGATCGTTGAGCTGTCGCACAAACCAATCCGATGAGCTAGCGAATGTATTTTTTCGCTTTTGAATCACACTTTATTTTTATCGAAGATCATGTTTAGTTGCGTTCTATTTTTTTCTTAAAAAAACAAGAGTATTGGTTTTCTGCTCCGATCTGCTCCACGACTAAACAGATGTCTTTTAAAACATCGATAAAATATTAACAGTTTTAATATTACTCGCAATTAATTAAGACATGTAAAAGAAGTATTCATTCACATTGTCTCCGAAATTCAAGTTGCCTTCAAACTTTTTAAATAGTTTTCTCAAAAGTTTTAGGAAAAGCACTTTAAAAAAATACATTAACAACGAATGGCTTTGCTCATCGAAATGAACATTCGAAGAAGCATTAAAGTTTTTCCTTTCATTTCTTACTAAAAAATATGCTAGATAGCAGTAAACACCAAGAACATCATCCACGCAATAAAGCAGCAGCTACATAATAAGGCAAATAGCCAAAAAATTTTACAAAAACGGATTTATTAGTTTCCAGCCCATCTCAGCTTAAGTTAAAAAAATAATTTAAATAAAGTACAGGAATAATCTGGTATAAAAGACGATACGGTGAACGAATTCCATTTTCAGTGTTCGACTAAAATCACATACCGATTTTCTAAATGCAAAATCCTGTATAATTGAGCGATTCGTCATGTACGAGCTTTTTGAACTATTCCGGCTAGAACTTCAGCTAGAATATTGTTCCATGTGTCTCGCAGCCTAACTGTCAACATATAAATGTGTATGAGTGAGGAAGAAAGCCGTGTTGAGTGGGATGAGCTTAGGCATTATGCATAAGGGTGTTACACAGTTTTAAAAGATTAAAAAATCAACCGGAAAAATATATGAAAAAATTTGCTTTGTAACAAAAATCTGTTAATGTAAAAAAATTTCTTTTAAAGTTTTAATATTTAATAAGAAAATGAGTGTCTTTACGGTGTTATGGCGAAATATTGAGCTCCAGGTGATGTAAGCGATCTTCATGGCTCATTGGATTACTTACTGTAGAGCATCTTCATGGCTCATTGAATTACTTACTGTAGAGCATCTTCATGGCTCATTGGATTACTTACTGTAGAGCATCTTCATGGCTCATTGGATTACTTACCGTAGAGCATCTTCATGGCTCATTGGATTACTTACTGTAGAGCATCTTCATGGCTCATTGGATTACTTACTGTAGAGCATCTTCATGGCTCATTGGATTACTTACTGTAGAGCATCTTCATGGCTCATTGGATTACTTACTGTAGAGCATCTTCATGGCTCATTGGATTACTTACTGTAGAGCATCTTCATGGCTCATTGGATTACTTACTGTAGATCATCTTCATGGCTCATTGGATTACTTACTGTAGAGCATCTTCATGGCTCATTGGATTACTTACTGTAGAGCATCTTCATGGCTCATTGGATTACTTACTGTAGATCATCTTCATTGCTCATTGGATTACATACTGTAGAGCATCTTCATGGCTCATTGGATTACTTACTGTAGAGCATCTTCATGGCTCATTGGATTACTTACTGTAGAGCATCTTCATGGCTCATTGGATTACTTACTGTAGAGCATCTTCATGGCTCATTGGATTACTTACTGTAGAGCATCTTCATGGCTCATTGGATTACTTACTGTAGATCATCTTCATCGCTCATTGGATTACTTACTGTAGAGCATCTTCATGGCTCATTGTATTACTTACTGTAGAGCATCTTCATGCCTCATTGGATTACTTACTGTAGATCATCTTCATGGCTCATTGGATTACTTACTGTAGAGCATCTTCATGGCTCATTGGATTACTTACTGTAGATCATCTTCATGGCTCATTGGATTACTTACTGTAGAGCATCTTCATGGCTCATTGGATTACTTACTGTAGAGCATCTTCATGGCTCATTGGATTACTTACTGTAGATCATCTTCATGGCTCATTGGATTACTTACTGTAGAGCATCTGCATGGCTCATTGGATTACTTACTGTAGATCATCTTCATGGCTCATTGGATTACTTACTGTAGATCATCTTCATGGCTCATTGGATTACTTACTGTAGAGCAGAAACGTTTCACACAAAATGTGTTAAATTTTACCAAAAGTTCGTTCAATTTATTTCTGGGTGCACACGACTGAACTAAAATAAAGTTGTGTTCCAACGATTTTTTGAACAATATAATCATTTCAAGACTAAGGCAGGG
The DNA here is from genome assembly GCA_964056735.1 of Allodiplogaster pararmata. Taxonomy (NCBI): domain Eukaryota; kingdom Metazoa; phylum Nematoda; class Chromadorea; order Rhabditida; family Diplogasteridae; genus Allodiplogaster; species Allodiplogaster pararmata. Next base: position 23,960,244 of record OZ057407.1, on the reverse strand, counting down.
TGAAAACGGAGTTAAAGCTAGAAAAATAATCTTGTCGCAATTCTTTTTTTGTGGACGATTTTGCTCAAAGACAAAATGTGATCATTCTGGATTGTTGTGAAGGTCTCAAAAGGCTCGCATAATTATATGATTTCTTCACTAAAAACAAAAAAACCATTGACGTTGGAATCATTTTGTAATCAAAATCTTTAAAATTAAAAAAAACTTAAACGCTTCACATTTAGTTTTCGTCTCTTTGTGTAGGCATTGCGCTTACATGAATAAGTAATCATATATTGATTTATTGTTTGCTCGATTAACTCTTAAAACTGCTACTCAAATTATTCGAATGATTCAATCTCTAGTCTCTCACCACGCGGCGAAGCTCATTTCGCTTCACAACTACATATGTACTATTTATGCTCTTTAATATTCATTCTTCAACTAATTCTACCTGTAATTTTGTACATATAAATACATCCATCGATGAATACATATCCGACGTTTTTTTCATGAGTTTCTCTTTTTTATAGTAAAAAAATAGAACTTCCACTATTTTGAACGAATTCAAGAAAAATTAGTTTTATCCAACTTAAAATTTTAGTTGAGTAATAAATCTATCAACATCTGTTCAATACCTTGGAAAAAAAGAAACAAGTGAGATTTTAAAGCACTTTGCATGATTAGATCATGAAAAAGACTTGTGATTACAGAGCCGACTGTCAGAACTTGTAACGAAATGCTTACTCCATAAACAGGAAAAGGTCATAAACATGTTTTCGATGATAATTTTTCATTAATACTACTTCTGAGGAGAAATGAGTTATGAAAGCAAAAAAACAGGATTATTAGTGTATTAACAACACGGGACGATTACGATACACATATCCAGTCCGATATCATCTAGTTCACAGTGTTTACATTGTTTACAGTTGAAATAAACTTATACCAAAATAAGTGAACAGTTACTCGGTAAAGTTTTCTTTCAAAAAGTACCTGTACATGAAAAACAGTAAAGATTGAACTGTTCGACAGCAAATTTAGCAGTGTTAACAATACAGCAGGAAAACAAGATATCGATAGAATTGCGGTTGGTAGATCAATCAGAAACACCGAAGAAGTAGATCAAAAGTCTGTTAGATCAGTAGAAGGATGAGCTTAGGCCCTATGGAATGCTTGCATAGATGTAGATCTGTGACCAAACTCGGGCACACTCTTGAAGCAGTAACACTCAAGCAGACGCATGGCTGTCGGCCTCAGCTGCTTTTTCATTTGAGGGCTGAAATCATCCATTTTATTATTGACTGATTATTTCTCTATGACACCATACATATACTGCTTACAGTTCTGGCAAACATCACTAACTTTAACAAACAAAAAACTTTTAATCTTACCCAGTCAATTTCCGTGGATAATTTAATTGGAATCGAACTCAAAAAAATTAAGAGCGAGATCTTCAAAATTCTAGCTATAAGTTAGAATAATTCTAGCTATAAGTTAGAATAATTCTAGCTATAAGTTAGAATAATTCTAGCTATAAGTTAGAATAATTCTAGCTATAAGTTAGAATAATTCTAGCTATAAGTTAGAATTACTCAAAGCGGCAATGTTCCCTGGAAAGTACGAAAATAGCTAAAAGTCTTTGAGTTGTATTACGATATCAGAATAATGTTCAAAGTGGAAGTATGTTTCGTTACTGACTTCTATTACTTTTCTACTGGTTCTAAATAAGATTTGAAGGAAATTTACTATAATATTTTTATGGAGTTTTTTTTAAAATAAATATCTTTCACATAGTTTTTTCAATGAACTTGTGCTCGTCTTGGTAGTGCTAACACCCTGGTCAGTCAGTATCTGTTCGGATTTCTGAGCTCATACATATACATACTTTGAACTACAAAGAATATGAATATAGAAGTAGAAACCTCCAGAATATGTACATGTAGAAGAGTACGGCATGGTGCAAGTAATACATCATGAATGTGATGAAGATGAACATCTGCAGAGGGAAGAGCAACAATTAGAATGGAAGCCGTTGTGGCTCAATTATAATATGTACACGAGCCCTTGTAAGGACGAAAAGACGGAAGTGAAAAAAGTATTGCTGGTCAGTAGCATTTATCAACTTCATGAGCGCATATGCGGATTTGACCTCAGCGCATATAGCTGACAGGCATTCTATTTATAGACGGACACGTTTATTCCCTGGCCTAGAGCCAGAAACAATAAAAAATACACTTTTTTAAACTGAATTTTAACAGTGTCATTGTCGATGGAATCTTTATTAATATATATGTGTATTATATAACATTCCTCTCAGTTTTTTCGTTTATCACTTTTCGAAATCTTTCTATAAATGAATGAACTTTCGCTTTATCTCCTCTGTCTTTTCCTTTGTTGATTTAGTATATATTTTTCTTGAGTTCTCCCTGTATATCTCACTACTTTATCTTTAGGCGTTTAAAAATGATCAATGGAAAAGCATTTGAAATACTTCAAAGTCAAAATTTTATGCAAACCGTGAAGAGAGGCGACTTAGGAGAGAAAAGAAAGTCGATCGTCCTTGTGATGTAATTAGGTACATTCAATAGCACGAAGGTGCTAAAATGATGTAATTAGGTACATTCAATAGCACGAAGGTGATAAAATGATGTAATTAGGTACATTCAATAGCACGAAGGTGCTAAAATGATGTAATTAGGTACATTCAATAGCACGAAGGTGCTAAAATGATGTAATTAGGTACATTCAATAGCACGAAGGTGCTAAAATGATGTAATTAGGTACATTCAATAGCACGAAGGTGCTAAAATGATGTAATTAGGTACATTCAATAGCACGAAGGTGCTAAAATGATGTAATTAGGTACATTCAATATCACGAAGGTGCTAAAATGATGTAATTAGGTACATTCAATAGCACGAAGGTGCTAAAATGATGTAATTAGGTACATTCAATAGCACGAAGGTGCTAAAATGATGTAATTAGGTACATTCAATAGCACGAAGGTGCTAAAATGATGTAATTAGGTACATTCAATAGCACGAAGGTGCTAAAATGATGTAATTAGGTACATTCAATATCACGAAGGTGCTAAAGTGATGTAATTAGGTACATTCAATAGCACGAAGGTGCTAAAATGATGTAATTAGGTACATTCAATAGCACGAAGGTGCTAAAATGATGTAATTAGGTACAATCAATAGCACGAAGGTGCTAAAATGATGTAATTAGGTACATTCAATATCACGAAGGTGCTAAAATGATGTAATTAGGTACATTCAATAGCACGAAGGTGCTAAAATGATGTAATTAGGTACATTCAATAGTACGAAGGTGCTAAAATAAGTAAGACAATTAACAAAATTATAATAATTTATAGTATAATTTAACGAATAGTTATTATGAATGGAGTTCGAGAACATTTTAATTCAGTGAAGTCAAACATGGCACGAACAGTATCGTAAAAATATGCGGTCTTCAAAATACAAATCAAATTTTATAAAACTACTACGTTTATTCTGTGCTGCTCAAATCTCTAAGAACATCCGAAACATCCATTCTTTGAGGATTTCTTTACCCTTCATTTCCAAATCTTCTCATTTTTCTACATGTGTGTCCAGGTCCATATCAATTTGAAACTCGTTACCGTATGATATAGTTGCTATTCCATCGAGTGTCCAGGTCCATATCAATTTGAAACTCGTTACCGTATGATATAGTTGCTATTCCATCGTGTCCAGGTCCATATCAATTTGAAACTCGTTACCGTATGATATAGTTGCTATTCCATCGTGTCCAGGTCCATATCAATTTGAAACTCGTTACCGTATGATATAGTTGCTATTCCATCGAGTGTCCAGGTCCATATCAATTTGAAACTCGTTACCGTATGATATAGTTGCTATTCCATCGAGTGTCCAGGTCCATATCAATTTGAAACTCGTTACCGTATGATATAGTTGCTATTCCATCGTGTCCAGGTCCATATCAATTTGAAACTCGTTACCGTATGATATAGTTGCTATTCCATCGAGTGCAACTTTCACAAAGAAGTTGAATGAGCTCCCTAGTTCAGTTATATTACCGAATCCAATCATTGCCTTAAACTGATTTTTCATGCTAATACATGCTATTACTTTTCTCTATCTCTTCACATTTTGCACTGATATCACTGCCAGTGATTAATGTCCTATCCATTTGAAAAATATTTTTCAAATGAAAAACTATGCTTCTATCATTTTTTAATATATTTTGTGTCTTATATACATATAACCTTGGTCATGGATAAAGAATTGAATTGAATATTATATATACTTTTTTTTACAAATAGCTTATTCATTTTTACATAGAATAGTCTAATTTGCTTTTAAAAAACTGTCTTCTAACTGAAGACGAAACTGACTTAGTTGTTTCAAAAACTAACCTGTAATAACTAGAAGATTCCTAATCAGTTGTTTAAAAAAAATGAATGACTTAGTAACTACTCGATGAGTCTGACTTACTTGTTTTTAAAGACTAATCTAGTCCGATTCAGGAGATTCCAACTCAGTTGAAAAAACTAACCTAGTAACTACTAGAAGAGTCCGACTTAGTTGCAAGTCGCTACTCCGCAATTTACCGTAGCAAATGGCGGCAGAATTGAGCGAAAGTTGAGCAAATTGAGTCCCGTTTTGACTGAGGAGCAGCTTTTTCAAGGCTTCTTGATGATCAGACTGGAATTGTACACTTCTTTCTTCTTGCACTTCAGAGGACTCTATTTTTATCCGAAACATCAAATGAAAAACGTTTCTTCTTAGTATTATAATTACTGTAATTTTTATTATTCTTCTTCTTCTTATTATTATTATCAGTATTATTGTATTTTATCCTCATTATACCATCCATTTGACGTCTCGGGTGTCTTCCTCGAAGCGGACTTTTAGCACTCCCTTCTCATGAACTCTCATGCACTGGCGATACCGAAACGTTGAGAAAATGTTGACGAGCTGCAGAAAAAATACATCTTGAATCAAAAACTTGTTGTTTATGAGTGGATTCGAGGCTATCTTCGTCTGCCGATGCGTTGAAAGAGACCAAACAACGCTTGATATTTCTATTAATAAAATATCTAATCGAGAAATTTTATTTGATATTCTAAATTTACACCCGAATCTAATTAAATCTGCCAAAAGAAGACTCGCAACTTTTATGGAAGCATTCACAGAAGGAAATCTAATGTATTGACTCACCACATAGCAATATGAAGCAAACGGCAACTAAATCTAAAGTTCCGGAGCAGCTATGAATGAATATTCTTGTCTAAATATACGATTCTGCTCAAATCAAATAAAGATCTATTTATCTCATGTTAGTGTTGAACGTTTTATTAGACACGAAAAACACTTTATTGATGACCCAGTAACTTTTATGAAAAAGTTTAAGGGAAAAAATGGAAAACTTTTTAAGTAACCTAGGGTAATTAAGTTTGCATGTGGTATCCGCATGTGGACTATGTTTATGAGAAATTTTCGGAAGTCTTTTAGAATTTTTCACAAGAAATAATCGCACAGAAGAAAGTATGAATTACATACACGACCTATTTTTCTTGTACAGTACCGCCCAAAATGTTAACATATATTGAATTATTGAACATAACTTTTTTCAAAGATAAAATTCACGAATGAAGCTCAAATTTTCAGATATTTTTTACAAGCCAAGTTCACATGTTTCGAAGGACAGAACAACTTTGGAAAATGTTTTATTAGGTTCATTCGTTAAAAAATGGAAATAGTAAAAAGTGCTTATAGAGATGTTCAATTTTTTCGAAGTATTAAAACAAATATTCTAGTATTTGGTGGCATATCCTTTGGAGTCAATGACTGCCTGACTTCTACGAGGCATAGAATCAATCAAAGAGTTAATGGTTACCTGCGAAATCGCCTTCCATTCCTCCTCTAGCTGCTTAAACATTTCATCAGCATTTCTGCATGTTTTTCATGTCAATTTTCGTTGCAAATGTTCCCATAAATGTTCGATGATGTTCAAATCGGGAGACTGGCCACGCCAGTCCAAAACATCCACATGCCGACGGCGAAACCAGTTCTGAACGTGCTGAGGTCGATGTTTCGGGTCGTTATCTTGTTGAAAGGTGAACCCACGACCGAATTTGGAGAGGGCCCAAGGGCGCATAGTGCTTTCCATTATGTTCTCATAGCCGTAAAGATCGAGATTTCCGACAATACGTCTCAGTGGACCCATGCCGCTGGCGGAAAAAAAGCCCCAGACCATCACAGAACCACCGCCATGTTTGACTGTGAGCGACTGATATTGCGGCAGGAAACGCTTGCCCGCTGGACGTCTTACCCACCTCATACCGTCACTGCAGAACATATTAAACTTGGATTCATCGCTCCAAACAATCTGAGACCACTCACGGCGTGTCCAACTGAGGTGATCCTTAGCCCACTGAGCTCGAACTTTACGATTTTTTCGCTGATGAAAGGCTTCTTTGCAGGCCGCCTTCCATTCAGTCCAGCGGCTTGCAAACGGCGTTTGATGGTAGTTATTGAAGGAACAGGAGTCGCGGGCGTTGATATGACAGCTTGAATGTCTGTAGCAGTGCGTTTCGGGTCTTCGCGAGATGCGCGCAGGATGCTTCGGTCCATGTACCTCGAAGTTACCCGGGGTCTCCCCGAACTTGTCTTCACGATGACTCGTCCCTGCATTTTTTTGTGTTCCAAAGTTATTCAGTTGTATAAAATTCGTTTACCTGGGTTCGAAAACGCCGGAGGATACGGGAGATAGCGCTCTGAGTTACCCCGAACTGCTGGGCGAGCTCGCTCTGTGACCGGCCCTGTTTCGCCCCAGCAACAACAGGTTCTTACATTCTTTTACTTGTATTTCGATGTCCAACAGTTCGAATCATGACTTGAAACAAAATTTTTATGAATGAAGTTCAAAAACAAATCAACAAAAAAAATCATGGAGAAAAAACTGAAAAATGGAAGATATACCAATTTTGGTGTATTTCTTGGAGATAATTAATAATTTACTTCAAATGATGTCCGGTACGGTACAGACACCCCAAAAAACTTCTGTGAAAATTTGAGCTTTGAATTTTATCTTTGAAAAAAGTTATGTTCAATAATTCAATATATGTTAACATTTTGGGCGGTACTGTATGTTTTTGTATGTCTTGTATTGTATTGTATGTTATCTTTTAAAATTTTTAATTTAAAAAAATGTATAGATAAAATTTCGTATAAACATGAGCCTGTTGAAAAAAATGCAGAAAAGCTCTATCAAAGCGAGCACTAACCACAATCAGAATCGACGGAACAATTGTACAGATGACCGTGTCCAATATCAAGTGTCCCATAAAGAAGTTCCCATCGAAATTATACCTTCAAAATAGAATTCACTCTTCTAAAACTTAGTTTTTTTTATATTGAAAAAAGTTTTTTATATTGAAAAAAGTCATAATTTTATTCAATAATTCAAGTAAATGTGATGGATGTGTAATAGTTGTAACGCTTTCGCTCCCAGCCAAAGAGAACAGTCTGGGTTATAAATCTTTCGCTATGTAACTTTTTCCATGCATAATTTTATTTTTATTTTCTTGATGAAAAACTTTAAGACAAAGAGCAAAAACGAAGTGGCCAACCCTAAAAGCGTGGTATTCGTCAGACCACAGTAGGACTTGAAACTTCCGTCAGCGGTTTCCAATCTCTCGATTCCAGCCACAACCAAGCACCAACCTAGAATCACACACGCAAATGATGAAATCATTTTTCAACCATTTTGGTCGAATATTTTTGACTCACCGTATAAGAGAATAGCCACAAGTACTGTAGCTAGAACCAGGGCACGTGCAAATTCCTTGGTGCAGATAATGTGTCGGATACCTTAGACATCATTCATATAAATCTACACCAAAAATCCCTCAACGTTAGATGAGCAAAATTTATAACTTAAAAGATATCATCATCCCGTTTTGTTCTCGAATAGTAGTGTTTTATTCATATTCAATATTTCAAATGTTCTACTTCATTTCTATAAGTTGTCTTAATTTTTAAACATCAACAGTAAAAGTTTGAGGAGATGTGCGGTACTTTAAAATGAAAAGTGCTAATTTTCATGTTTTAAAAGCATGATTTTTTAAAACCAATTTTTGTGCTAGAAAAAAGGCGTTGTCAAACCTTTTTCTTCAGTTTTAGTACTATGACAGTACGCGCCAACAATTGTACAAAGGGTCTTAAGTTCAACTCTCAGCTTGAACACATCCCCAAAACCAAGGAGTTTAACAAATTTTGGTAATGCTTGCACAAATCTCACTCGCCCCACTGATGTCATACGCGCTATGAATGAAATAGGAAGCAACCACTGGCATTACCAGGATAGGTCTGAATTGAATTTCGAAAGAGCGTGTATTCTGTCGGTAGCAGGAAAAAGATTATTGTATATTATTGTATAATCGACCACAGTTGGTTAAGTAAACATTTCTATTTTTACTGAATAAGCACATTAAAAGAGGTTGAAGTTTTCACTCAGTCAATAATTGACCAATCAATAAGTCTGACTTGGTCGATAGAGAACAATCATTCTGTCACATGATATCCACGAGATCATCCACACGCATATGAAGTCACAGAAATGAGCGAAGAACGTGAATAGCTTACAGCCGATCTGTATTTCATTTAGCGATGAGATAGACAGGGAGAAAAAGAAAGAAAGAGTCGGAAGGACAGAAAGAAAAAAGTGTTTTAAAAGTGCGAAAGAAAATCGCATCTTACATTTTTAATTTTCTGTTTCTTGTTAAGGGAAGTTTATATTTGTCTGTAAGCGAAAAGTATATATTTGTCTGTCAAGGTAAGCGAAATACTTCTTGATGTAGAATGATGATGAAATTTTTTTTAAAACTCTAATCTTCTTTTTTTGGAACTAGTTAAATAATTTCATATTTTTACAAAAAGTTTTTTAAAAAAATAGATTCACTTGCGACTGATTGTACAACGACAACCCGGTGTGCAGCTGGTCAGCCCATGTCGCCAGTACTGTCAGAAGGAAACCGCATCCGCAAATAGACAACGTGCACAAGTAGATGTTTGATGTCAATCTTCGCAGCCAGAAGTTCGTCCTATAGATATATGAGTTGTTGTGTACCAACATGATTAGGCAGAAGTCTCTGAGTTTTAGAAAGATGCATTTAATTTACTTTTTGAGAAGTTTTTTTAGTTCTATGTATTTGTTTAGTGATTTAAATCAGAGGAGACAACGGGGTCTCTTGATTTACCCAGTACCACAAAGTTTCCTCATCCTTCTGTAGCTAATGTGGATTGAGCTTTCACTTGGAAAATTTGTAAAAAAATTTTATTTACTTATTTATTCATTTACACGATTGGGTGTTACACTAAAATAGATTTTACCTGATTAGCATTAGGGCCATGCAGTTACCGACTATTCCGATCAGGCAGATTATGGGAACCAGGTTCCTGATGTACCTGAAATGGAAATTTTGGTATCAACACCGGACAAAGTCAAGTGTGTTCGGCAACTCTGGCCTTCCCCTGTCAATTTAAAAGCCTTTTACGATCAGAGTGGAAAAGAGCGAAGATGAAATATAACCCAGGCATCTTCATAACTAGAAAAAGTTCAAAGAAGAACTGACTTTCTCACTGCAAGCGGCAAAGATATTTGAGTGTCTTTCTCAGTGAAATTGGCTATTTGCATGAGGTCTTCCGTAGAATTGAAGACGAGCATCTGCGTCATCTAAAAGAGCTAAGACGAAGAAATAAAATTGTTGAATGAAGACTAATGAATGAATAATGAATTGAATGATTAGATAATAAAACGAATGAACGAAAAAAGGACAAAAACAATAAATGCATGAATCTTCAAATGCTCAGTTACACAGTTTTAAGGCAGTGACGCCTGGTAGAGAAGAGAAATTGATCAAACCACCGCACGGAAAAAAGCTAGTCACCGGGGGGACTCGAACCCATGCAACCATCTAAAATAAGCACTATCGCACGGAATAGCAATGTGTCACCGTGGTGTAATGGTTAACACGCTTGCTCCCGGATAGAGGAGAGATGGTTGCATGGGTTCGAGTCCCCCCGGTGACTAGCTTTTTTCCGTGCGGTGGTTTGATCAATAAATGCATGAATAACAAAACTGCGCGAGACAGTGAGAGAACATTCCGAATGCTTCCATTGCAAAAGGGCTCAAATTACAAATGCGATAAATGAAGAATTATTTTTATGAATATGTATATTTTTTCCAATATTGTATTTGTGTAGTTGCCAGATTTGGTCACACTTGGTCACACTCAGTTCCTTCTGTTTTGTTTTTTATAACGAAGCTGTCAAAAAAATCAGGGAAGATTTGAACAATATGAGTAGTGTAGCTGATTCGAGGAAGATACAATGAATTACGCAAGGCTTTGACGTGAGCAGCATTCTTCTTTCTCTTACTCTCCCCTTCTCTCATTCTTTCATTAGCAGAGACACGCAGTGAGGAAGTGGAATTTAGGGTGAATATTATGAATGTGAGAGTCAGACAATAGTCTTGACTAGGAAGAGTCAGGCAATAGTCTTGACTAGGAAGAGTCAGGCAATAGTCTTGACTAGGAAGAGTCAGGCAATAGTCTTTACTAGGAAGAGTCAGACAATAGTCTTGACTAGGAGGGACCAGAGAGATGGATGGGAGAGACGAATATGAACATTACTTGTTTTGGGGATTTCTTCGGCATAACAAGATTTATTTGGGATGTTCTTGCTGGAAATTTTCGCAAAAAGCAATCTTTTTTGTTATTCTTTTGCTTCCATTCCTTCTTTTTCCTACTTAGTTCTCTCTCTTTTTTCGTATTCACTTTTTCTCTCTCTTATCCTTTTTTCTGTCTTTTTATCGCTTTCTTTCTCTGTTATATTATAACTTACTTTATGTATTACCCGTCTGCATATCTATTCTACCAGAAACCTGATTCTATTCACACGCACTCCATCTCTCTTATCTCTCTCTTACTTTGTTTCTTTCTTTTTCTCTTAATAAGAAGAAGTTCAAATTCAATCATACGGGTAATTTGTTAGAATGGACCGAATAGAATATTCTGCAGACATGCCGAATAGCAAGGGGCCGTGTTCTTTTCAGAATAGTCAACAATGCTTATGTATGCAAAGTCTCTCAACATCAATCTCATTGACACAGGGCCACATCAAAGTAGCAGATTCTTCTCTTCGTGTCATCGAATGTAGATCACTTCCCCTCGCGTGCTTGGTCACTTCCACAAGAAGCGAAGTCAATCAAACACACGCTTCAACTCTTCAAAGACAGTTTCAATGAGGGATTCTACAACCAAAAAAGCTTCCTCGATGTAAATATTCACTTATCAGAGTTTGGAAAGAAGTTAGGAGTCGGCTACTCTGTCGTGAGAATTCGGAACTGATGAGAGGAAAACCAAAAAGTAGATAGAGTGGTGAGAGGGAAAGAGTGATATTTAGGGAATACGGAACAGAAAAGAGAAAAGAAGAAAAGGGAGTAAAGTAGAGAGAAAAGGGAATAGGGGAATAGACAAGGGGACGAAGGAATTGTGAAAGCTCCGAAAATTTCTGAGATTACGCATGAAATAACTTTTAGTCAATTGAAAAAAAAGAAAAATTGTATATTCACGAAAAATTAGAACGTAAAAGAGCGAAAAGGAGAAAAGAAAGAGAGAGTAAGAAATATGAAGAAAAAAAGCAACAAAAAAAACCGGAGAGTAACCGATAAGAAAATACTAAGAGAGTCAGGCTCAAATCAAGCTTTTCGCCTTCAGGATAAATGGAAAGGGAGCCTTGACAGAAGTATGCCCTTTTCTTTTCGTTTTCTTATTTTCTTCCAACTCGCATAAAAAATAGTTTTCCTCCTACGTGCCCTAGCTTTTCACAAAACAAAAAAGTCCTAATAACAAAATTAACACCATTGTGAGAGAATAATGAGAACGTGCCTCTGGCAGCTCAGGAAGCTCATCGAACCAAGTTGATGCTGAGGACTCTGTAATCATTTTCTTTCTTGAAATATAAAATTTTTGAACCTTGAGAAAGAAATTCATCTTTCTCAGTTATTTCCATTCAATCAAGGAAAAATAATGTATCAGCAAAAAAAATTCTACCGGGCAACTGAATATTGTTACAGAAAAAGATTTTTTGTTTATGAATTGTAGTCTTCCAAAATTATTTCATTTTTGTATTTAAAAAAAGTTTTCTGAATGAAAATTCTTTCCAAATTATGGATAGCGCGACTTCATGTGTCTGAGAAAATTAGATCTTTCTTAAGTACTCTCCAAGCCCAAATTAGATCTTTCTTAAGTACTCTCCAAGCCCAAATTAGATCTTTCTTAAGTACTCTCCAAGCCCAAATTAGATCTTTCTTAAGTACTCTCCAAGCCCAAATTAGATCTTTCTTAAGTACTCTCCAAGCCCAAATTAGATCTTTCTTAAGTACTCTCCAAGCCCAAATTAGATCTTTCTTAAGTACTCTCCAAGCCCAAATTAGATCTTTCTTAAGTACTCTCCAAGCCCAAATTAGATCTTTCTTAAGTACTCTCCAAGCCCAAATTAGATCTTTCTTAAGTACTCTCCAAGCCCAAATTAGATCTTTCTTAAGTACTCTCCAAGCCCAAACTCTATTTGAACTGCAAGAAACAATTTCCTTCCACACTGTTCTGCAAGGCATAACTTTTTCTTGGAAATGGAAAGTAGAACCCTTTGTTATCGTTCTCTCTTCTTTTTCTACGTCAATTGGGTGCTCCGCTTTCTCCTTTGCCAAAGTAAAACTTCTTACTTTTAGCTAGCGGATACATTACCCCCTCGGAAGTACTTAACATTCTTTTTCGTAAACATTCGTAAGGGTTCGGTTCTAATAGAATGGGAACATGTTTTGAACAGTGACGTTTGACTATTTTCCCATGGGAAGCGACCTCTCCAAGTCAATCTTATTATTATTGAGGACACAAAATCGAAAAAAAAGGAAATGGAGTTTATCATTTCAAAAGTAAGCGCATGAAAGCATAGCTAGGGTAATCATTTTCGATTTTGTTAAATGGTCGTTTTTGGCTCTTTTTCGTTGTAGGCGGGGAAATTCTATTCATGCGTGTGTGTTCTTGGAGCTGAACTTTTCTAATTATCCAATCGCACTTAGCAAGTCACAAAAGCTTTCAAAACACTCCTTCCGTTTTTATAAACTTTGTGTTCATATGATGAGCTTTCAAAAAATAACTAGGATATGATATAAGCCTAAATTTAAAGTAAAGGCGGAAAGCCAGAGCTGAAGTAATCGAAAAGAAGCCGAAATCAAAGTGAAAACACGAAACAACTTAGAGTGAACACATTCAAGTGAATAGGTGCTTTTTAAATAAAATGAAACAGTAAAATTGTTATTTATAAGATTTTCTATCTAAAAAATAAGAATATTAAGATTCGGAAGCTACTTTTAATCTTTATTTTGCATGCAAAAGTATCTCACAGGTCTTCATCGGTTGTAAAAGTCGCACTCTCTGACCGTGAGAGAAAAGATATTGTAAGAGATTGAAAACTTTTCTTCATTCGAATTTTTCTAGAAGAAAAAGGTTTTTTTTTTGTTGAAACCTTCAAAATTCACTCAGAGTATCTTTCCGTTTCTACTTTGAAATCAGTCATTTTTTGATTTATGAAGTTCTAGTTCGCAAGAAAGACAGCTTTTAAATGATTGTCTCACAATCAACATATAATAAATGAGTTTGGAGATAAAAATTGGTTACTGAGAAAGGAATGGAAAAGGTTGGATGATTGATAAGGCTGTGCAGGAAAAACAAACTAAATTGGAAACGAGAAGAGGAAAGCAGAAACTTTTTGTGGAGAAAGGTTGGAGAGATGAAAAAAAAAGAAACAACGCATAGAAAAACTCTGGATGATGTACAAAGAAGATGAAGAAAGTTGAATTTCAAGATCCGGAATAAGAAGACAGATGATGGCTAAAAAAACACAAAGAAAGACAAACGTAAATAAAAAGACAAACGGAAACAAAAGAAAGGGAAGAGTAGAGAGAGAGAAAAGTGATGAAAGTTATGATTTTAAAGGTATAAGAAAGCGATTCAAGGGAATAATAGGAATGATGAGGATGAAAAGATAGTAATTAAAATATAATTCGTGCTGAAACAATACAGTTAGAAGTCCTGGAAAAGCGACAAAGCAAGCGGTAGGAAATAATAGAAAAATGAGAAACTGAAGAAATTCAAAAAAAAAATACGTAAAGCAGAAAGAGAAATAGAGAGAACGAAAAGGCTAAAGAATCAAAAGGCAAGAAAAAAGCTTTGAGTAAAGGCTCAAATTTGACGTGATTGATACAAGAAAAAACACAGAAGAGAAAAAACGGAAATTCTGGAAAAAAAACAGCTGTTAGAAAAGTGAAACTCGGGAAAGAGAGAGTTCCATAAAACGGGGACGAAATAAGAAGGGAGTTAGAAAAAGGGGTTGTAACCAATATCTCCTGCAAAATCATCCACTCTCGACCCTCTCTTCACTCACGACGCAACAAACACATTCTTCGACTAGAGGGGCAGGAACACTCATAAAGCAGCCTGCACGCAATTCACACCAGAAATCATTCACGCTAGCCAGTCTCTCTCTCCTTCCATTCTCTCTTTACTTCTCTCTCTGTCCCTTACTCTTTTTTATCTTTCTCTCCCTCTAACCCAGTCAAACTCTCTTCTATGTACTTCTTCTTTCTTTTATACACATACAGTAGTTTACATAATGTCTAATTCCTTTCTTAACTCAATACTCAATGGCAGAATGTCCTTCTCCGCGACCTCTGTCCCATTTACCTATAGCAGACCTATTCAGACCTATTTATGACTCTAAATATTCTCCTCCGTTAGTTGGAGCCTAAGAATAGACATATGAACAAACTTTCGCTAAAATTCGCCTCTAGGGAACTACTCAATTTATCCTTCAACTAGCATTTCTTCTCCTCACTTCAACAAAAGAAACAAAGAGAATATTATTACACTATTTTGATCGTGTAGAACGGTAATTCATCAGTAAACAGTTAAAATATATGGTATGAAAGGGTGAAACGAAAATATGAAGGAAAATTTGCGTTTTCTCACTTTAAGGGCGGAAATGAAAACTTGGA
Source organism: Allodiplogaster pararmata (assembly GCA_964056735.1). Lineage (NCBI taxonomy): Eukaryota > Metazoa > Nematoda > Chromadorea > Rhabditida > Diplogasteridae > Allodiplogaster > Allodiplogaster pararmata. The sequence goes on along the minus strand of OZ057407.1, from coordinate 23,945,133 downwards.
TTTCGGGAAAGGATTAATGTATGTATTGAATAGACAGGAAAATTTGTGGGCATCTGAGTGAAGGACTGAAGGAGGGCGGCAGGTGGTGAGAAAAAGAGCGAAGATTAAGAGAGAAAAGAAATTGAGAGATAACTAGAAGAAAAAGAAGAAAGAGTGGAAAAGAGACAGAAAGAAAAATATGAAGAGAAAAGAGAAATTAAAGAAAGAAAAGAGTGTTGAGGAAAGGAGTATCGGTCTACCCCGTTCTCTTTTCCTTCTGATAGAGCCGCTTTTTATCTCGCCTTCTGCATGCTTCTTCTGATGCCTTTTTGTATCTACTTTTAGCACGCTCCGTGCTTTTCATTCTGGCTCTTCTATTCTCTTTTTTTATCGTTTTATTTTGAACTTCTTTTAATTATTTTTGTTTTCTTTTGCTTTTCTCAACCATTATTTTCTGTCTGTTCTCTTCCTACTCTAATTTTCTCACTTTTAAATTCACAGATACGAAAGACTTTCTCTTCTCTAAGTACTTTTCAATTGGCTTCAGTGGCCTATAAAAAAGGAAAGCAATTGAAAAACTTTTGATTGGAGGAAGAATAGAGAAAGTAGGCATTGAACCGCCAGATGCTAATTGAAAAAAATGTTGTTGAAAGTAGTTAAATATATCATTATTTCAGCCCATTTTTAATATTTATCCAATATTTAATTATTTCAATAGATTAAAGGATTTCGTGAGTTAATCCATTTTAACCATTTCGGACAGCTTGTCCAACTACAACTAATAATTTTTTTCTTATAAGGGATGCGAGGATTTGTGGTTTTCCATTTTGGAGGGGCGGGTATTGTGTGACTGTAATAGTGGAGGAAGGGGGGAAGGTGCGGGGCGGGGAGAATGGTACCTTGTGAGAGTGAGGTGTAAATAAAGGGCAAAGAATTTGTGTTATTTAATTAGAATCGGTAGATCAGTGTCTTTCAATAACAAGCGAAGAATTTTATCACCTTATAAGGTCGGTTTTCGCTATTAATCATTCGCAGTTTGTGTAAATTGAAGTTGTGCCCAGAATATAATTAATTTCAACAAATAAATCACAAAAATGATAATCTCAAATGATAAATAACGTCATAGACAGTCGTTGCTACAGAAATTCAGCTGCAAGATAAAGCTCTTCAGGGAAGTCGCAGCCAGTGCCAGCTGCTGAGATTTTCACGGGTGAGGCGGCGACTCACCCGTGAATTCTTGCTATCATATTTGTAGCTCGGTACACAACGAGTGCAGAGCGTAGAGCGAATCACTCTGGCAAAGTATCCTGATAGGAGTTCCTGTGAACACTTTAAAAAACCAGTTTACTTTCTTATCGATGGATCAAATGGAGTATCAGGGTTCCATGACATCTTGCAGAACGACACCTTGCACCGCGCACTTTGCAGAGCGACACCTTGTAGAGCGTCACCTTGCACCGGTCACTTTGCAGAACGACACCTTGCAGAGCCTTTAACAAAGTGTACACCCTTTCCCTTCACACCCTTCACACCCTTTGCTCCCCTAAAACACGGCCTCAACTTAAAAACGGCCTGTCTCAATTTTTTCTTTCTTGTTCTCTTTCTTTCTTTTTTCTCTTTCTTTTTTCTTTCTCTTTCTTTTCTTTTCATTTTTAAAAAAAATTGTCTTTATAACTTTTCGGGAAAGGAAAGGGGGAGGGGAGGGGGTTTACCTAAGCAGGGAAGGAAGGGGGGCCCTAAAGGGGGAAGGGGGGAGGAAGAGGGCCCTACCTAAGCAAAGGGGGTAGGGGCCCTAGGGGGAGGGGGCCCTAAGGAGAAGGGGGGGGGAGGGAGTTTTCATGAATGAAGGGGAAAATCTCTTTCTGAGAAAAAAATCTTTGGACGGCTAAAGTAGATCAAAGCCAACTTTTTACTAAGCCTAAGCGTTTTTTAATGTAAAAGTAATTTTCTTATGTAAAAATAAAAATTTATGAAGATAATTTTTTTTTAAAAGGAAAAGAAAAGTAAGAGAAAGAAAAAAGAAAGTAAGAGAACAAGTAAGAAAAAAGAAAAATAAAAAAATAAAAAAGAGAAAGAAAAAAGAATACTAATTAATTGAGCCAGGCCGTAGGGTGTACACTTTGTTAAAGCCAGGCCGTAGGGTGTAAACTTTGTTAAAGGCCAAGAAAGTCGCTCTGCAAGGTGTCGCTCTGCAAAGTGTAAGGTTTCACTCTGCAAGGGGTCGCTCTGCAAGGTGTTGCTCTGCAAGGTGTCGTGTTACCAGTATCAGACGCTTTGAAGAAAAATGAAAAAGAGATAAAATCTCAAGAACGAAAATTTCGGGTAATAGTTGAGAAGAATAGAATTTCCACGATACAGAGAAAAGCTTGTTAAAAGCTTCAAAAAATTAATTTCTTTCAGTGATTTCAGCATCGCAAACGAAATTTTACGCTTTCAGACTATGTCGCTAAAAAAACCTTGCTGAAGCTGAAAGGGGACTTTTATAGCTTTGAAGATTCATCCTGGTTGGTAACATATCATTAGAGCTCCATTTTTTGTAGAGTATCTATAAGGCGTCAGTGCCTCCACAAAGAAGTCTTTTTTTGGAGAAAGACGTTATGATGAGTGGAAAAAGCTGCTTCTTAAGAGGGGATATAAATGGGTTTCTTCCTCTTGCATTTTCTCCCGCTTTCTGAATCAAACTTCTGATAACATCCTCTTTCCCCCCTCCTTCCATTTCTTTGTATCCTTAGCATATCCTCTTTCTTTTTGTGGTTTATACTTTCTTTTTTAAAACTTTTTATGTCGTTTGTTTACTAAATACTTTTTTTTCTATTTCATTTCCTTGTTGTCTATCAGTAAACTTCTCGTTTCGATCCTATGTTTTGTTTCATCTCTCCCATTCTTCTTCAACTTTTTCACCAAACTCAAAGTTTTTGCTGGTTCCTTTTTTTGTTTTCCGTGTTCGGAATTATCAAACTTTTTCCTATTTAGTGTTTTCTTTCTTTTTTCCTCTTTTTTGATTTTTTTCGCCTCTCCATTAACTTTTCGCCATTTTTATTAATTTTCTTCTCTTTTCTGCTCCAATATGTTTTCTGTTTTAGTCTTTCTTCTGTACATTCCTTTTCGGTTTTTTTACCCTCTTTATCTCTCTCTCTCTATCTCTCCCTTTCTCTCTCCATTTGTATATTTATCTTTCTATGTCTCTCTCTGTCTCTATTTTGCTCTTTTTTCTTTCTATGTCACTCTCTCTCTCTTTCTATTCTCTCTCTCTTTCTATTCTCTCTCTCTTTCTATTCTCTCTCTCTTTCTATTCTCTCTCTCTTTCTATTCTCTCTCTCTAAGCGTCTCTTTCTTTCTTCCAGTGACTTGTCCTAATCACTTCAACTTTTTCGCCACACGAGCACAATCCTATTCTTCTACGGCGAAGGCGTGAGACCGTCTGTTTTCATCATTTTCATATCTTCCCCATCTTTAGTTATAGGTTCTATTTTAGATAACACCCTAACTTCTTCGTGAAATTTCATTTATGCAACGAGTCCTCATTAGAATCGCCGCTCGCTTCGAGAACGGGGCAGCCATTTGGGGACAAAAAAGGCGAGGGGTGAAGTCTAGTGAGAAAACTAGGAGAATGGAATGTGAGAAGGGGCAATAGGGGTAGAGTATAGTGAGAAAACTAGGAGAATGGAATGTGAGAAGGGGCAATAGGGGTAGAGTGTAGTTAGAAGACGAGAAAAATGGAAGTTGAGAAGGAGCGAAATCGTAAAAAGTTGCGAATGGCTTAGCTATCAAGCAGGGGCTTGACGGATCCGCTCATTATTCTTGTGAGCTGCCATTCTTATGGACAGTTTTTTGACGTCTCCCATGATGATTTTTTAAACCTGTTTTTTTTGAATAATTATTCAGGTTTCGTCTTTTTCCAAACATTGAACATCTCCTAGCCATACTCTTAATTCATGGCGAAGTCTTATTTCAGTCGCAAACAGAGCCGTCGATTTTTCGTTTTTCGTTTTTTTGGTTTTTTTCCCGACAATTTTCGGAAAAATTTTTTTTTTTCAAAATTCGAAAAATGAAAAAATCGAGAAAATATTTTTTGTCGACTTTTCGAAAAAAAAAAAGGTAAACAAAACAAAAAAACAACGTTTTTTCGAGGTGTCGAAAAAAATTTTTCGAGAGCAAACCAAAAAATCGAAAAAAACTGCGCTCCAAAGTGAACTGAATATATAGCTATGCTTGTGTACTTGGTATACTTTTAGTGTTCAGCCGCCCTGTACAACTTATAGTGTGAGGAATGAGTTCTGGTTTTGGTTATAAACTTTTTTCAAGAACAGATACTTTTGAGAATGGCCTAAAAACTTCTAGGTTTTTCTTCGATGTTGTTGTTGTTGTTAAACCTTTCATTTGAAGGTGGCAGAGATTAATAAATTGTTTGTTGTTGTTTTTGCTGAATGAGTCCTTAGGTTTCAACGGTGATTTTCATGATGTATTGTTGCCCTAAACTGGTAATTAGAGACAATGATCATCTGAGATGAGTGAATGTATTACAACGTTGAGAAGCATCATAAAACAACTATTTTTAAATGAGAAAAAAGTTTCATTCAAATAAACCAAAAATTTTCTTTTTTCTGGTTTTTAAAATCGAAAAAAAGTCGAGAAAAAAATTTTGGTTTTTTCTCGCTCACTTCTGGTCGCAAAGCAGTAGAGAAAAAAACCCGATTGTAAAATGTAAAAGATTATCTTCTATCGGTAAATTATCATTTAAAAATTGGTATGCCTAGGTATTTCCATGTTTATGACCATAAAGTTTCTTAATCCTTTTTCATTTGAGCGACTGCCGTAGAAGTAAGTTGTGTTCTGTTCAAGCTGTCGAGCAGTTGTGATGAAATGTTTATACCTGAGGTACATGGAAGCTTTCTCCCTCCCTCTATACAACATGAAATGAATAATAAATGCAAGAAAAGCCTTCTGAAAGGGACTGTGACACGTATGAGAATGACAATGACAAGAGGAGGATAAGGTGGGGAGGCGCTCTGACTGCATCTTTCACATCAGCTGACAGAGGAGAAGTTGATTCCTGAGGGAGGAGTGCAATCGATAAAAAACCTGAGCATGCTTAAGCTTCACAAGTGAATGATGCACCTAACACCTAGAATTCAATGGAGAACAAGTCGAGTCATCAAATTTTATTTTAGAGAATCCGTGAAAATCCTTTATAAATAAACGATTTAAGCTGGACTTGGATCTCAAGAATTTCCTGATGCAAAAAAATAAATAAGAAAAGTACTAAACCTGATGAAGATTAATTCATATTCACAAGATGGATCTGAATTTCAGGAAATTTACAAGTTAAACAAGACTACAAATAAAACCTTCTTAGCTGGAGGAAGTTTGGCAAAGTCACTGACTTTCAAGCGAAAAGCACCTATTGTAAATCATGAAGTAAGTGAAATCAGTTGATTATTTTAAAAAGGCGAATCTTACAGAAGCTCAGGCACTGTCTACTTATCACATGGAAGCACATATCATTCTCTTATCACATGACCCTTGGGAAAGAAGGCTTATATGTGTTATCAATTAGTAATTCAGCCCATGGCTCGACTCGCATGATCAAGAAACTAGAAAGCTGCTCTTTGACTAGACCATGAATACCGGCTACGTAAATTCTAACTCAGAACCACAAATTTAATGTGTTGCGAAGTATATCTACAATCTACAGTAGTCAATCATTCTACAGTAGTCAATCATATCTACAATCTACAGTAGTCAATCATTCTGCGATCTACTTTAATATGTAACAAATTTATACAAAAACTGCTTCAGTTCCATACGACTTTTACTTTGAAGGTTTTTTGTAAAGCAATTTTCAAGAGAAAATCAACAGAAGTTGAATCGAGAAATAAAGACTAAAAACAATTAAAACTAAACACGCATTCCGTATTCACAAGGAGCAAACCCTGTCTTACCCAGTATTTTTTTAATCATAGCCGGAACTCATTGAATCAAATTCCCGAACCTTTTCCATTTTTCCTCCCTTCTCCCGTTGACTCCACTTTGATAACACATTTTTTGAGTGCTGATCATGCAGAACCCAGCTGGAATTTCGAAAGGTAATCAGGAACAGGGTTAGAACTCCAAGCATGAGACCAGAACATGATTGATCCAGTCTTCTCAATCAAAACCGCACAAATTGACCAGAGGAATCTTCGTGTTCCTTCTGAAGAAGGTCATCTGATTCGGAGAACTCTTTGGGTACTTTGGTGGTCTGGGCAACCGACGATTTGTTTTCTTCGTAGCCGAGGAGGCCCACTTGCATGGAAGGGTTTTCTGTAAACGCGTTGGTTAAATTCTAGGGGTATTTTCGAACACTGAGTGGATCTTTAAAAATTGAAAGTGAAACCACAGGAGAAAAAAAAGAAATAATAAGAACTCTTTACTGGTTTTTTCATAACAATGAATACTTGAGAAGGTTATCGATTGGAGAAGTGAATGAACCTTTGAATTTGAGCTGAAGTTGAGGCTGCGGAGGCGTGGTGGGTGATGGATAGGCCCCCATTGTCATCCTTGTCAGCAGGTCAAAGTCCAGCAGACTCTGCGGAAGCATCGCAAGCGTCATCGGGATCAGGATGACTCCTTCAATCAGAGCAGTCGATAGTTCAGGAAATGTTGGTCAGACCTCGTCAACTAACCATGAATGAATCCGATGAGAACCACAAGGACGATTGTCTTCACGAAGACCAGGGGGATGTAGTTCTGTAAAGAAAAGATTTCACTACTCAAAGATCCAGTGGATTATGGTCGAAAAAGCAAAATTTTCAGTTACATCACGAAGAAAAAAACAAGGCAATCAAAAATTTCGAGCATTGCTTGATAATATGCCTTGTGTACAATAAATCGATAATTAGCTAATATAGAATCGATTGATAACCAGACTGACATTGATCATGATGAGGGGCATGACACAGATGAGAGTGGAAAGGTTTCCTTGGAAAGAGGGATAAAACACGGAACCAATGGCGTACTCCAGCCTGTCGACCACCTTCGGCTTTCTTCCACTTGGCCGAGGAGGCGTGCTCTCAAAATCAGTGGAGTTTTTTAATAGCACTTTTTCGTTTTTTATGCGAAATTTCTTCGACTCAAGCTATAAATATAGACTCTACATAATGTTTGGACATTGTTACAGAAATTCCAAAAAGCTTAAGTCCAAGTTGTCAGTTGTTTATGAAACACGGTTCAAACCTGAATACCTGTCGGAAAACAAAATTTTTATCGTCTCCAGTTTGTGTTTTCTTGTTTGTTTGCAGAAGTTCTTCATTTTAGGTTGTAAATGAGCTTCATAATTATCGGATATGAAAATCATCTCCTAAAGTGAAACAATCACAAATATTTACTAGAAGAACTCAAGACAGCTGCAAAAGAAATCGGCGCTGTTATTAGCAGCACAGAAAGTCTGTAGAACCAGAACTGCTTACAGAGATCAGTCATAAAAATTTCTACTGATTAATATGTATTTTTGTTGAAACTTTGTAAAATAAATTTTACCGTTGAACAAAAAGCTTTGTGTTTTCACTTTTTCTCTTTCTTTGTTCTTTTCTCTCTGTCACTCTCTTTTTTATTGTTCTTTTTTTCTATTTTTCATTTCTCTTTTCCTTTTTTCCGCTGGCTCACTATCTTTCTCTCTTTCTCACTCTCTCTCTTTCTCTGTCCCTTTATCTCTTTCTATCTTTCTTTCTATATTTTTTTCGTTCGTGCTGACCACGAAGAAAATGGAGACGTGTGCAGTGTTGTCAACGCTCATTCCGATGGCAATGAGGATAGCGCATATTGTCACGGGGTCCAGATCGAGTCCCCAATGCCCGAGGCAACCAATCTGTAAAAATTGAATTCCAGGCCCTAATGGTGGCATTTCAAAGCACCTTTCACCCCATATCCAGTTCTTATTAAGTTGATAATGTCTTCCTAGCAAGGTCTTCAGCGGTGGATTTTACACATCCTCTTCGCTTATCAATTTTTGCTACTGGAGATTTAATCCTTACAGTATAAATTTTACATCTTGAAAGCATCTAGTCAAAACAGTATTAACCATTTAAGCTTTTTGACTAACAAAGAGAATTATTGAGTTTCGGCGATTTCTGTCCTATAAATGAGATAAAGATTCGTTTAACAATCACCCGAACAAAAACTAATTCACTGCGCGGGATTGAATCTGGCCATCTCTCCATCACACTGATAACGCTCTAACTGGTTACACTGGTAAGAGGGGAGGAAGGGAATCGAACAAAATTAAGTAAGACTGACGCATCCAATGGCGATGCTTCCGATGGCACTGGTGGCCACGAACACTAGGGCTATCTTCTGGATGAAGGCGAGACAGACGATGGCCATACAACCCAAGGTCAGCATTCCTGACTAAAACGTACCCTATTCAACACTTCTTAAAACAAAAAAAACCAAGAAATAAATCTTCCCTACAGGACTCCGCTTTTTTTGCATAACTACACCAATGAATCTAGATTGATATTCATGACTTCGAAAGTTGATTGTTGTCGTTTATACAAAATCTCTTCACAAATTCGTTTGCTTTTTTTGTAATCTATTTTCCTCTCTTCCTCTGAAATAATCAATAATCTACTAAATGATTGATATGAAAAACTATTTGCCCTTCACTGAAAATACAAGTGGAAGAATGAAAAAAGTAACATGAATGGCAACGTCTTTCAGACTGAGCATTTGATCTACAAACATTCCGTTGACATTCCATATTGAGGCACTCAGAGCAGGGTACCTTTAAATCATAAGACTCACGGTCGATCTATCGGTATATGGTTATAAAATCTCATACGTTTATTATTTGAAAAACGGTTTTTTACGGTTGAAGAGTTTTTATATATGAAATATTATGCTACACAAAGAGGGGTCTCAAAGAGGTAAGTTTTTAGATTTTTTCAATAACAAAATAATTAAAACCTGTTCAAAAACTGAAATATAAGAACTTAAAAACTCGAGAAAAAATCTTTGTCTCAAAACGAACTTGTCTACAATTCTTCTCCAGCCTTGATGCAATTCGATTCGATCATCCCAACTAGTATTGTTTTCGTATACAACAACGAATGAGAAGTTTCGGACAACTGGAGAACTGAAAACTTCATGAATCATTTCTTCAAATATAAACTTTTGATTGAGAGTGTTCTTTTTTAAATCGATGTTTTCTTTAATTTTTATTCAATGAAGTTTAGATTTTTGTTGTTGTAAATTTCTCATTTCGTAATCTCAAGTACAAAATATAAAATTACAAGCAAGTTGAGTGAATGTTGGAAGAGCATTAGAAAGATTCCATTTGAATAAGCATCATGTTAAAATTGTAAGCTTGAGAGAGTAGATCATGAGAATGAAAGCTGGCTGAAACTGACAGGCTGTAGTTCGTGTGGACAAACGCGGAGAAGTGCTTTGTGAGGGGAGATGATAAGAACCCACGGAGCTGAGATGACGTGTACTTTCCAACCTCTGGAGCTTCTTCGTCTTCAGGAGTCTGAAGGTTTCGAGATAGTTATAAAAAATTTTGATTAGAATATTTATTGAAAAAACTTCTTTTTTAACTCAAAGTTAAGTTTTTAAGAAACATCTCAATATTAAAGTAACTATACATGTTGAAATGAGATGAAATGAGAACCATTAATTTACAAAGGCCTTAAAACAGGTTTTTAGATAAAAAAAAAATATAAAAACAATCGTTCAACTGACATCGAAGAAGTCAGTGTTGCCTTGGGCGACAAAGTCAAAGTACGCCTCGTATTCTCGAGTCCACAGCATTGAGAACTGCTTTCCTGAAAAATTTCGAGTTAAAAAAAGATGCACAACATTCAAAAAAGGGTACCAACCTCGACACTTCGGCATGCTTTCAAACTCTGAAACCATCTCATAGAACATTTTCGTCTGCGTCGAGTTCGATATCTCGAAAGGGGAGTTAACCATCACAATCACGGGATAGTACTCTGCCCACACTGCAATTAAACCTCTCTTCAGCTTTCAGAACCCTCTAAGCTATCACAAGAAGTAATACAACTAACTCACCAATGCTCTCAATTATGCGGTTCGGTCGATGTATAGGGGTGTCCTTTGGAAGTATTTTCTCGGTGTCCAGTTTGGATGTTATGGATAGCGTCCCGTATACTGCGAGGTACATGTATCCAGCATAGATGCCCATCATAAGCAATCGGAATGGACTAAAATCAATAATGATGACACCCATCTTCGGATCAATAATATCATCAAATATAATGGTTTTCCGCTGTACTATTGCTTAAACATCGTTATGACAAACGAAAAATTCCAACAAATGAGATTCGAACCGGCATCTTTTCGTCCTCCATGAAAAAATCTAACCATTAAGCTACCCGGACACATGCACCCTACTTCCATTTTACATAAAAACAACGGGATTCAAAAAGAAATGCCCTCACTTGAACATGAGAAGTCGCGTGTACGTCTTTAGAATCCTCTTGAAGAAGTGCCGGGTAGACTGAGCGACTGAATGAAGAACTGGCTGGGGCTGCCCATCCAGGGGAGTGTAGAAGGATAGGATCGCTCCGAAGAACAACAGCGTGTACAAGTAGGCGAAGAACATCGCCAGGGCGCAGCCCCGACAGAACAGGGCGATCTCTGTCACATGAATGCGGTCATTAAACATTAAATTGAGGCTATAATGAAGTTTACTGCCACTGTCATTGATGTCAATTAAGGAACCTTCAGTGTCCATGAAACTGCCAATTGAGAACGAAATGACGTTCGTCATCGTAGTCATTGTGATAGAAGGACCGACTTCTTCAAACACCTGCAATGGCTTGAAGTTGATTGTCCTACACATTGTAATGATCAACGATATCATCGCCACTCCGCAATACTAGAGGTGGAGATAATAAGAGGTGAAAAGATACAACACGAATGGACCAAATAAGGAAAAAGCCAGTCAATAGACATGACTTAAAATAACCTCTGCAATAATTTCTTTCCGTGACTTGGTCGTTGGCAAGCAGACATGATGGCTCACCAGCAAGAAGGCGTCGTTGACTCCTGAAACCGTGATTGACATCGTTGAAATTTTTCATTCTTTTACAAAGGAAGCTTTCCGTCATTTGAAAAGGAATCAATCCGGGCAACAACTTACTAACCCACGCCCATGATGAGAAATGGCATGATCATCATCAGCGAGTTTACTCTGAGGTGGAACATTCCGAAGATGCCGAAGGTGTTCAAGATGGCAAACACTGTAATATACATAAGTTAGTTACCGAGGCTAATGAGAAATGATTTAGTTACTACATGTAACGTAAAAAACTTAACGAAAAAAGTTAATAAGTTGTAGTAAAAGAGTGTTCTTTGCTCAAATGGAATATTTTCTTTACTGATCTGACGTTCATTCTGATAGGAAAGTAAGATAAGACATGCGAGCTGCTAGACACAATTAGATTCCGAGAAAAATAAACAACATTCGAAGTGGTCGAAATCGGTGTGAGATGGTAGGCATACCTGGCACGAGACAGACGAATAGAGGGAGAAAGAGGTTCATCACCGTCCGACTCCTGGTTTTTCCACTCAGCCGTCCGGTCTGGAATAGAATCCACCAGCCGGTCGTGAAAATGGCCAGGACAGCGGAGACGGAACCTAGAATGTTTTCGATGATGAACCAATAGAGGCCTAAACATTTGCATTGTTTGCTTACCTGTCACGAAGTAAGGAGCCATCTTCCGGGAATCTTTGTTGATTTCACTGTCCACAATCTCAGCACCAATCACCTATAACTATTGATTTGTTATACCTCCAAGACTGCTATGCATAAGTAAACTTAAAAGTATATTTATATGATAAATCTTCAATGGCTCAGTTACACAGTTTAAAGGCAGTGACCTCTGGTTAAGACGAGAACTGATAATACCATCACAAAATTGTTTTCACCGTGCGGGATCGAACCCAGCCATCTCTTCTCACTCCGGGAGCAAGAGCGTTACCATTACACCACGCTAACGCATTGATATTCCGTGCGATAGTGATATATTTGAAACCGTGAAAAAAAGATATTCCGTGCGATAGTGATACTTTAAACTGCCTTTAAACTGTGTAACTGAGCATTTGAAAATTCATCATCCAGCTTTCCCTTTTGAACATGCGAGACTAAGAGAGGAAGGCGATTGACGCTTTCATATATGCTTAGCACTATCGCACGGAATAGCAATGAGTCACCATGGTATAATAATAATAACGCGCTTACTCGTGGATTGAGAAGAGATGGTTTGGTTCGATCCCGCCCGGTGAAAACAGCTTTTTTCCCGTGCGATGGTATTATTACATATATATATGTTTATGTAAATGCATACATGAATGCACTGTTTCGAGTACGACTAGATATATGAATGACTATTGCGACCAAGATCACAAGCCCCAAAACTCCACGAGCTCTAAAGGTTCGTCCTGAACTCACGAGCATCTCGACGTAAGAGGTGTTCGGCCTCTGGTTTGCATAATCGAAGACAGCCAGCTCCCATCGAGCCAGCAGCTCTTCCTCAGCTGTACTCCCAACGTCAGCAGTGAAAGTGAGGATTATCAGCTGCAATCAGAGTTTATTTTTGATAATAGATATAGATCCTTCTCAGAATTATCTAGTGTGAAATTTAGTCTAACTGCGACTATTATCAGAGTTGATGAAGCATAATACTAGGTACAAACACATATACTTTTTCATCATGAATAAAATTTTTCCAACAAAACAGGTTTTACTAATGTCCCAGAAGAGGCAAAATACCCAACAACAAAAAAATTCTCACCTTGCAGTGGTCGATATTGGTGACGTTGCCATTGAGAGTTCCGACGGTGACTCCGTTGAAATTCCTCTCCAAATGGAAGTCGAAGGACTCCATTTTGGCGATGGGGTAAGTCAACTGCAGATCTTTCAGCGAAGGGTCGCGTCTCTTCTTCGTTATAGCCAGCTTAAGAATCTAACATAATGTATTGATGAAACAAAAATCCTTTTCTCACAAGTTGTGGGGTCTCATTATTCAGACAGCCTGCAGGGATGGTAATTCATGTTTTTTTCCCATTTATAAAACTACCTCAAGGCTTCTCTCGCTCTATGCTTGGGTTTAACTCAATTTTACCGATTTACAGAGCTCTAAATAAATAGATTTTCGAGTTTTCAACGAAAAAATTACAGTTTCTAATTGCTTACAGAATAACTAAATGTGATAATTTCCAGAAAGTTCTACCTTCTTTCCATTATGTATGTATAAACATAGTTAATATCTGAAAACCATTATGTCGACTAAAATGTTTTTTTAAACTAAGAACTCACGTAGAAGTAGTCGATGATAGCGTTGGCGTCGCAGTAATGCGAGCACATTTGGTCGTATCGGCGCGTCTCTCCTGTTATCTCTCCACCCTACATGTAGTTAAAAAAACAACTATTAAGTTATTTCAAAGTGTAGTGAAAAACTGAAGCTCTGTGAACACAGAAATCAGTTTTTCTGTTTTTTCTGACAAGAATCAGTTTTTTTATGTTTCAATCAATTTTGATAATAATTCTTCTCCGATATGATTTGCAGCAGCGAAAGAAACCTCGTCAACCAGCGGAACCCTAATTCGACTCTTCACATCTTGAAGAACTTCGACGGCTTCTCGCAGATTTCGTTCCTCAATCATCGAGGATTTATCGTATGCCGTGAGGATGACGGTAGTCATAGCTGGGTCTCCTGAAAGGAGTAGATACAACGGTGTTCCAGGATGAGTTCCACCACGAAACATTGCTGCTGTATATATGTACAGATGTATTCTAGGATTAATTCGTTCGTAATGCTAGCGTTTTCAGAGTAATTTGAAGAGGTAAGAATCTTCAAACTAAAATGCCTAGAATGGTGGTAACTGACCAGTCGAGGAGTAGAACCTCCTAAAAGTGTTCTGCTCTTCTCTAGCCCGAGAAGCGCGTGGAGTGTAGCCATCTCTAACTCGGTCGCGCAGCTCGACTTTGCACACGAATGCTTCAACACACAACAAATAATGCTCTCATTTCCCTCCTGATCCGTTGTTCACTCTATAATTACTGTTTATCCGTTTGCACAAACCCGAATTCAGAATCATATTGTTTGTTACATTTGGAGTCAGAAAATTTTCAGGTCGAAAAACCAGGTCCTTGTCTATTATGAGTCCTGAATCAAGGCCCAGAACTTGGTCATACCTGAGAAAGAGAGAATAATACAGAAGGCGACCAGGCAAGGCACCGGCCATGACCCGATGAAGCCGCCGAATAAGCGGAAGGGAGTCTTCATGGACACCCGACGGGATCGCAGCCATGACAGGGCTTCTGACACTTTCGAATCTGGAAACGACTTTGAATGATTGATGACGGGGGAGGGGAGCAAGGGGAAATTTGAAATGGACAGAGAGGTATGTTTTTGATAAGTTAAAAAAAGAGATTCAAAGAGAAAGAGAAAGAGTGAGAGAAAAGAATAAGAAAGAGAGAAAAAGAGGTAAATATGTAGGGAGATAGTGAACGAGAGAGCGCGCAAGAGAGTTAATAAAAAGCAAAGAAAGTGAAGGCGAAATACATAGTTTCTTGACAACAACAGTAGAAAATTTTGGAAGAAACAACGATACAAGATTTGATAAACTGCTAAAGACAGAACAAAATATGATATGACTATAATATACTCAAATGACATGAAAACAAGACATAGAAAGTAGAGTGAGTAGAAGGATAATGAGAAACTTCAGAGAGAGAGAGAGAGAGAGAGAGAGAGAAGAGAAGCAGCGGAGAAGGGAACCGACTTGTTTGCTGGGGTGGTCGTCCCTGCAAAGAAAATCTTCTGCTCACACTGGACGATGGCCGCTTTCCGTTGGCTTCTGTGACACTGAAGTTCTCCTTTGTCCTCTCCATAAGTCTGCCTTCTCTCCTTCAAGAGAAGCCTCTATCTCCTCTCTCTCTTCTCCCCCTTTCCCTTTGTATCCTGGAATCATATCGATGAAACTTTACGTAGTCAACAATCACTTGGAACAATAGCGCTTCACGGCATATGACATTGAGAACAAATGAACAAATAGAGCGTTGTGGTTGAATCATTCAATAGTTTTCGGTTCACAAGAGAATAAAAGACTTTTCTCGCTCTCCCGGCAGAATTGTTAATAATCCCAGATGCTGTGTTACTCAATGATAAGAACAAGTCAGAGGTTTTATCACGGAGAGAATTTCGCATGTAATACAGACATCCCTACATGTGTAAAATTACTATATACCTTGGCAAGAGGAACGAGAAAACTGCTCATTTCGTAAATGGACAAGTTTGTGACAGCACGTTTACTGTTATCAAATCACTCAGTTAAACAGGAATTGGAAGAAGAAACGATTGAAACAGTCCAAGATAGAACGATTGGACGCAGAGCGCGGAAAGAACAAGAGAGAATGAGAGGGAGAGAGAATGAGAGGGAGAGAGAATGAGAGGGAGAGAGAATGAGAGGGAGAGAGAATGAGAGGGAGAGAGTTTAAAAAATGAAAATCAAAAAGAAGAGAAATAAAAAAGGGTAGAGAAAAAAATGAGCGAAGAGAGAGGAGACAAATAAAAAGGCGCTAGAGATATGAAAAAAACACACAGCAAAAGACAGATTATAAAACAAAGAGAGGCATTACATGGAAAGATCAAAAAGAAAAAAAAGGATTGACAGGTATTTTTTGCAAATATTGCACCATAGACTATTGCACCATAAACTATTGCACCATAGACTATTACACCATAGACTCCCGATCATCATTTAATCTTCGAAGAGTATTCGTAAACGAATGCACAGAATATTTGTAAACTATTCAACCACACTTTGTTTCCCAAATTAGAAAGGTCAGGTTCAATTCTATTTACGATAAAAAAAATTTCCAGGACTTTTTTTAGTCCTAAAGTCGGAAAATAGGAGATTCAGTCTGCTTTGGATACATCGCCTACCTTTGATGATATAATAACATGATATTCTGGGTCAAAAACACATTTCTTCCTTGTCGTAAAACTTAACGACGCCGTGATTTTTAAACGAAAATAGCTTGTGATACATCTTGTTGAATGGGTAAATGCGTTTCCCGAAGGGAAGCTGTTTTCTAGACAGGATCAATCCGACATCTTTCTCACTGATACGTTCTTATCCTACTTGTTTACCAACACACCAATTGAGATTTATTAAGGAATTGGTTCTATCAGTTCAATGGTATCTCTTCACATGACTTCAGGGTGCCTTGAAAACCTTCAGATGTGATTCCCTATGCATTCTCGATCATAGTCTATAGTTCAAAAAACATGCTGAGAACATTCGAAGCAGCGGAGTCAACTGAGAAAAGAGGAAAGAGGGTTCCTTATCTGAAATGAACTGAAGTCGTAAAGAAGAAAACGGATGCTAACCATTTTTCAGCCGATAAGAGAAGGAATACTGAGCTAAGGCTAGATTAAGATAAGGGGAGACAACTGTAAGGGGAGACAACTATAAGGGGAGACAACTGTGTAGCAGAGTTATTGCTAAGGCTAGATTAAGATAAGGGGAGACAACTGTGTAGGGGAGACAACTAAATAAGGGGAGACAACTGTGTAGCAGAGTTATTCACGAGGATGGCTTAATAATTTCCCTGTTCTTTGAGAAAATATATGAATTGTTTTATTTTTTCCTTCACTAAAGTTTGCCATCACTAGAAACAATTGGATTGTTTCGCATCCTCAAACTTCAAAGAACAATTCTCTTTGAATAGCAGTAGAATACTCACACCTACCCATTTCCATCGCCACAATCACTCTTTCAAAATTTTAATTCCAGATAAAATTTGAGCAAATATTCTTAATTAAATCATTTTTTTCTAATATTGGATGAACATAAAAGAAGCAAATGAACTCTATTCAATCACTGAAAAATATTCATTTCTCTATAATAATAAAAAAGAGGATATTTAAAATACCTAATAAATCATTGAGGTAATGGTAAAATAAAAACAAGTCAATGCGTAGGAATAGCATCAGATATCATGACTGATGAAAGATAGGCAGCGTTGGGAAAAGAACAAACACAATTGGAGACTGACAGAATGACACTTTTAAAAATAATATAACAAAAAGGCTTTTGCAGGGCATAGAGACTGAAAAAGTGAATATTTTGAAGAGATCGAACTGACTAAGTTCACAACGGAAAGGAAACTTACAAAATGACATTGCAAAAAAGGGAGACTAGCAGAATGACAATTTAAAAAAAACAAAGGCTCACAATTAAAGAATATAAATAGAAACTGATTGAAAAACTGCGTCTAGTTTATTGTTGTTCTCTTTCAAGTTTATATCTAAACATACAAGTGCATGTAAAGAAAACCTCTTTGTGAAGACCGAGGTCAACAGGAAACTTTCTTCTTACAATACAAAAACAACAGAAATAATGAAAGATTATGACATGCAGTGACTTGAAGGAGCGAAGGAAATGAATGAGCAACAAATGGGAAAGAACAAACCAGTATATACTGGAGGAGAGAGACGGAGGTCGTCAGAATGGAGAGAGAAAAGTGAGAAAGAGATAGAGAGAGAAGTGATACGAGAGAGCAAGAAAGAGTGGGAGAAAGAGAGAGAGAGAGAGAGAGAGAGAGAGAGAGAGAGAGAGAGAGAGAGAGAGGAGTATGGGAAAGAGAGCGGAAGTTCAGTATATGTATTTGAATCTAATTGCAAGTGGGTGATCGAATTTGTATGAGAAAAAGGAGCTAACTCAAGAATTTTTCATTTATGAACAAAATTAGCACTGTTTTGAGCCTTTTCACCGTACTTTATTGAATTGGTTGATTCAAAAGTTTCATAAGAACTAAGTGTCATTATTCCTAGCAAGTCGGGCATGATTTCATATTTCAGTCGATATTCACGAGAGAGAAAATGTATCAGCTGTTTCGCACAATTGGAAAACTTTTTCAAAAATTTGAGAAAAAAAAGATGGAGACATAGAGATAGAAAGAGTAAGAAACGGAAAGAAAGAGAAAGACTTAGAGAAAGGGAGCGAGGAAACATTTGGTGTTTCGAAGTTTCAAAGTTCGAACATTTTAACTATAAATCAGAAAAAGAGAGAAAAGTTGAGAGGCGCGAAATGAAAATCAAAACTACAAAAACTAATTGAATTTTGAGGGAAAAGTGGTATAAATTGTTTATCTTATGATTTAAGATTGTATTCAGAGAAATAGCCATTCTTGAATAACTCTCCCTTCCCTTTTCTTTCTTTTTTTAACCTTTTGCGCTTCCTCGCGCTCACTATCTCTTCCTATCTCTCGCTCTCTAATTTATTTTAATTTTTTCTCTCTCATTCTGTCTTTCTTAGTCTCTCTCGCCCTTTTTCTTTCTTCTCTCGTTCTCTTTTTCTCTGGCTTTTTGTTGGTTTCTCTCTCTCACTCTCTCTCTTTCTCTCTCACTCTCTCTCTCTCGCTCTCAAACACGCATCATAATACGAAACTCAGTTCCAACTATTTCAGTTTATCCTACTCATTTTTCATTTAACCTCTCGTAATTCGACTTTCTACGCTACATATAACTCCTCGTTTCTCTCTCCCTCTTAGTAACTCTCATCTTCTCTTCCTACTATTGAACTTCATCATGTGCTCAGAAAATGTAATCACGTCGAAGAAAGTCAAAATGAGTTGTAGTATCTTCTTTCAGGCAGGAGAATTGGAATAGGAGCTTTGCAGTGTACAGTGTGATTGAAGAGAAGAGGTGTGGGAAGCAGAGTAGTAGTACATATAAATGATGGCTCAGATGAGAACGATACAGAGCAGTCAGTTGGATGACTAGGAAAGGGGAATGGTATCGAGAAAGACTACGAGAGGGAAGAAAAGAAGAAGAAAAAGAGAGTAAGTCAGAGAATAGAAGAGAGAGAGAAAGTTTGGCTCACTCATTGTGAAGTTCAACCGCGAACTGTGATGGTAAATACATATGTTTGTCACTTTTTTGCGAGAAAAAAAACGCTCTCAAGGTTTTTCAAAAAAGGAATTTTATTTTAAAAAAACAAAAAACCCCGAGAAAAAACTTTCAAGCCTTTTCTTCGAATGAACAGTTTTTTTCTTTTTGAGTTTGAAGTTATCAGGGATCAAAAAGAAATGCAACTTTCTCGCTTTTTCGATGATGATTTTATTTTTGTTATAGAAATTTTCGGAAGTGAAAATGATAGCTTCGCTTCTTCAAAACATCATTTTATTGTCTTTAAGGTCACCTCCCCCATTTATGGCTA
Organism: Allodiplogaster pararmata; assembly: GCA_964056735.1. Classification (NCBI taxonomy): domain Eukaryota; kingdom Metazoa; phylum Nematoda; class Chromadorea; order Rhabditida; family Diplogasteridae; genus Allodiplogaster; species Allodiplogaster pararmata. The sequence goes on along the minus strand of OZ057407.1, from coordinate 23,925,924 downwards.
TCACTTATCACCTCCCCCATTCATGGCTATCACTTACCTTTGTTTATTCATGCTTGATCAAAGGTTGGAAGACTGACGCAGGAAGAATTTAGAAAAGGGGAGGCAGAAGCTCAAGAGTGATGGTATCAAAAGAGAAGACGGTTCAAACTTTTAGAGACAATTACTTGTGTGGAAAAAATGATGGGAGAAAAAGTAGAAATACATAGATAGGGAGCAAAAATAGTGACAAAAGAGAGCCGGGAGACAAAATAAGAAGAAAAAGACCTATTAAGAAAATAAAAAAACAATAGAGAGAAATTTCACATTTGGGGAAAACATTCAATAGAGACGCAGAATATACAGGAGAAAGAAAAAAGAAATAAGTGTGCACTTTAGGAAGAAAAAGAAAAGTAGGGATTAAGTGTGAGATGAAAAAGAGAAATAAGGATTGAAAAAGAGAAATAAGGGAGGCTCGCTCGGTGATTCTAGGGAGAGAATCTTCAAAACCACAGCTCCTACTTTACGAGAAAAGAAGGGTTTGAACCGAAATAGTTTAGTTTCAAGACTTAAAATAGATGCCTATGAGTTCGATAGAAAGTACGCATCGTAGTGGGGTGAGAGCGTCTCAGCTTTATCACTAAATTTTAGTGTAAAGTTTACCCTATAATTTACTCTATGCATTACATTTTTGTATGACTAAAACTTAGTTTGAAATTCACTCTAAGTTTTAGTAGATAATTTTGTCTATGCATAAATCCCTTGATTTCTTCCAAGCTGTTTTAAAACTGCCTTTACTTGTAAAGGCCATGATCTAAAAAAATCTTTTTTTCGAAACTATCGAGAAGAAGGCATCGTGGAGTTAATTTTTTTCTAGAACGTCAAATCGATCATCTTATTTTTTCCAGTTTTTTCGGTAAAACTTGTAAAAGTGCGGGTTAATAAGTTTTCATCATCACAACAAAAAGTGGAGCTTTATAACTTGAAAAGATTCTTGATTGTTTATTAAGTTATCTAAACATTTTAAGAAAAAATCATGACTTTGTTAAAACTAGGAAGTCGGTTATGAAGTGATGAGAAAGCATTTTTAAAATTCATGACTGAAGGTAGGAAGTGAAAAGGAGTTAAGGCGAATAAGAAATACAAAAAAGTGCAGAAAGAAAGGCTCCCAAATAAGGTGCTATTATGGTGTATGGTGATATTTACACAAAATGGACTGCTAGAAATCAAGCAAAATTAGACTGTTTAGATAGCAGCTGAGGGGGGGAATACTCGGAAAGGAGAACGGATCGGGTACTGGGAGAGGGGAACGGTCCGGTACTCGGAGAGGAGAACGGGTTGGATACTCGGAGAGGAGAACGGGTTGGGTACTCGGAGAGGGAAAAGAATTCGGTACCCGGCAGGTGCAGTGACCGGGTTTTAACGGATAATGGAGATAGAAGATAGAACACCATAAAGGAGCAGATACTAAAATATACAGATATTGAACGGGAAAAGAGAAAGAAAGAGAGAGAGAGAGAAAGAGAGAGAGAGAGGGGGGAAGAGAGAGAGGGAGAGAGCTACATAGAGTTGTAAGACAAGGGATGCGATGTCCTTAAATGACAGCGGGAAAGTTTTAGAAACTGAAAGTTTAACCGAGAAAAATTTTGAAAATACTAGTGGGTAGACTGGGACATCTACCGGGTGAGACTAATATGTACGTACTAATAGTTCTAAATGATCGACATAAACAAGGGTAAGGTGCAATAACTCCCCAAATGGACTCGAGAGTGCGCGAGAAAGATATTTAGGGTGAAAGAGGGACAGACTGGCAGGAGTTGAGTTCTTCTCTCTTATTGAGTGCGCCCATTACGAGACCAGTCTCTTACGAATGCCTTTCTATGTCAGTCTTCTCTCGAACATCGTCCTTGTTCGGATGCTTTGTTCCATTGGTGTTTGCTCTTTCTTTTCCTCTCGCTTTCTCTAGCTCTATCTCTCCCTCTCTCTTTCTCTAGATCTATCTCTCCCTCTCGCTTTCTCTAGCTCTATCTCTCCCTCTCGCTTTCTCTAGCTCTATCTCTCCCTCTCTCTTTCTCTAGCTCTATCTCTCCCTCTCGCTTTCTCTAGCTCTATCTCTCCCTCTCGCTTTCTCTAGCTCTATCTCTCCCTCTCTCTTTCTCTAGCTCTATCTCTCCCTCTCGCTTTCTCTTGCTCTATCTCTCCCTCTCTCTCTTTCTCTAGCTCTATCTCTCCCTCTCTCTTTTTATTTAAAAAAAAACATATTCTCTATCTTTTTGTTCATGATTTTTTTCTATATATCTCTCATTCATTCTTCTCTTTCGTCGTACTCCTCTTGCCAATTTCTCTCCATTTCGCGTTTTCATGTATAATTCTGCTCAATTCTGGTTCTCATTACTTCCTCTCTCTCTCTCCCCGTATGTTCTAATACCATTCTCTCATACATCTACCTTAATTTGTTTTCAATTACTGAGGGGGGAAGAGTCGGTAACTCAAACTTGTCCAGTCCATTCACACTCGCACACTCGCATCAATGAAGGATTCATCGGGGAAATTAGTACGACATGACAAATTTGTTTACTTTCACTGTTGTATAGCATCGAATATAGTTCTGAGCCTAGCAACTTTTAAATGAAGTTATTACTTGATTTTGAAGAATAAAATTAAGAGAATCGATCTGCTTAAACTATTTTTTTCCGTCGAAAGTGATCCTCTTTTGGTGATAGATTATTTATCGCCCCCCCCCCACTTACCGTCGAGTGAGTTAAATTGGTAAATGGCAACAAAAAACGAAAAAAATTTAAGACATGAAGTTATTTACCGACACAATTAGCAGGTTTACCTATTAAGTTTCAAAAACGAAACGGACTAAATTATCTTCAGAGCTACGAAAAATGCGAGACTGAGAATGCTCAGCCGATCTGTTGCTATTTTCATTGGCAAATTCATTTGAAACTCTTCAGGGGTCTAAGTATTGATGAATAGAGAGAAAGGCCTAGAGGAAGAAAAGATTGATAGTCTTTAAGATGGATTGTTAAAAAGATTCAGAGAAATCTCTTCATGTTAAAAGAGATTAACTTAGAGTAAGAGATTGATGAGAGTAGCTAGAGAAAGAGATAGGAAAAAGAGAGAAAGGGGGAGAGAGATAAAGAGTTGAAAAGAATTAAAGAGAGAGAGAGAGAGAGAGAGAGAGAGAGAGAGAGAGAGAGAGAGAGAGAGAGAGAGAGAGAAACAAAGACGGAGAGAGCAATGTGTAGAGAGAAAGTGAGTGTGAAACCGTAAGACTACAAAAACAATGATTTAGGTAGTTACACTACAATTAAGTGTGCTCTAGGTATAAATCATGATGAATTTATTATAGGAGATAAGAATACAATCGGTGAGAGAATGAGCTAGAAAAAACTTGAAATTCAGTGGGAAAGAGACAAGAATAGAGAAAGACAGAAATAAAAGAAGTAAAGAGAGGAGGGTGTAATAAGAGTTAATCTCATACATGATAAAGTGTAAAATACTATGTAGTAAGCGTGCACTAAGCGCGAGTTGTGAATGATGCTTGCTTGAGGAGAACAGAAAGATGAGAGGAAAAAGAAAAGAGTGAGAATCATCTAGAGAGAGATTGAGAAAGGAAGATAGAAAAGAGAGAGAGAGAAATAGAGAGAAATATAGAGAGAAGAAAGAAAGTGGTCTAGAGAAGAAGAAAAAAACAGAAGGGCACAAAGAGAACTCACACATGTCACACACTCATGTCCGAGCGTATCCAGAATACTTCCTGCCCCCAGTTATCGACTGATTCGAGTGCGAGTCTCCGATGACAGAGAAAGAAGATGTTTTGAGCCAGGAAAACAACATCCGAATAGTACAAAACATGTTAATAGGTCTTGTTTTGAAGAGAAAAACCAACTATAAAGGCTGAATAGGTCTCGAATATCGCAGGAGAAGTCTTCTTGATTAAGTGGTAAAAGAAGATGAATACAAGAAAAGCCTCCAATGAGAAAAAGGTCTGATTCCAGAGCAAAGGTCCTGCAGAAGAGTCTATCAAGAGTTCATGAATATGAAAGAGAAGATTTCTTGAGCCATATGCATGGGAATCGGTAGATGTACTGTATGAAGGTGACGAGTAAGTGGATTGGAAGGGCAGAGATCGAACGGAACTTGCAAAGTCCAGAGAACGAATCAGAAAAAAGAATGAGAGGCTCAAAGATGTCACCAGAGAGAGAGAGAGAAAGGAGACAGAAAGACAAAGCTAATTAGAGACAGGATAGAGAAATAGAAAGATAGAGAGAGAGGAGATAGAGCAAGTGTTAATTAGAGACATGAGAGAAAAAGAGAGAGAGAGGTAAGAGAGTAGAAGAGAGATTGAGATAAAGAGAGAGAAATGGAAACAGAGAGAGAATAGATCCGTATAGCGAGGGAACAAGAGAGATTGGATAGAAAAGGATTGCACCCAGGCAGAAAATTATATCACATTTCTGGGAAATTAAGTAATGAAATTTTTTATTAATTCAAAAAATTAAAAATAGGAAATTGTAAAATGCACCGACGCATGCCCGAGAAGGCCCTTGTGATTGGCGCAATATACATATTTGCATGAGAACCCAAGAGGAAAGAGGTCAAGGATAAAAGCAACGAGAAAGAAAGGGAAATAAATGGGAAAACTGGAGTAGAAGATCTCGGAAGGGAGCGTCCATGAAAAGAATATGAAAAGAGAATGAATCAGAAAGGGCGGGCAATTAAAACTCGGAGAAAGCTAGAAACTCGTTGAGGGAAAGTTCATTGAAATAAATCGAAGAAAGAGTAAGTAAAAATTGCGGGAGAAGATAATAAAATAAAATAGCTATAAACAGGGCTTCAGATGGTAGAGATATTTTATTATTCATTGGAATACTCCTGAATAATCTTTGTATTTCGATAGATTATGTGTAAAGCACAGTTATTTTCAGAAAGATAAAAACAGAGAAAGATACAGAGAGTTAGAGAGAGAATCTGCGTTAAACAGAGTAGGTGACACAGTGAAAGAGAGACATTAATAAACGAAATGAGAGAAAGTTATAAAGAGACAGAGACAGCAAAGAGAGCACAGGAATAGAAGAGAAAGAGACAGGAAAGAGAGCACAGGAATAGAAGAGATAGAGACAGTAAAGAGAGCACAGGAATAGAAGAGATAGAGACAGCAAAGAGAGCACAGGAATAGAAGAGATAGAGACAGCAAAGAGAGCACAGGAAAAGAAGAGATAGAGACAGCAAAGAGAGCACAGGAATAGAAGAGATAGAGACAGCAAAGAGAGCACAGGAAAAAAAGAGATAGAGACAGCAAAGAGAGCACAGGAATAGAAGAGATAGAGACAGCAAAGAGAGGACAGGAATAGAAGAGATAGAGACAGCAAAGAGAGCACAGGAAGAGAAGAGAAAGAGACAGCAAAGAGAGCACAGGAAAAGAAGAGATAGAGACAGGAAAGAGAGCACAGGAATAGAAGAGATAGAGACAGCAAAGAGAGCACAGGAAGAGAAGAGACAGAGACAGCAAAGAGAGCACAGGAAAAGAAGATATAGAGACAGGAAAGAGAGCACAGGAATAGAAGAGATAGAGACAGTAAAGAGAGCACAGGAATAGAAGAGATAGAGACAGCAAAGAGAGCACAGGAATAGAAGAGATAGAGACAGCAAAGAGAGCACAGGAAGAGAAGAGAAAGAGACAGCAAAGAGAGCACAGGAATAGAAGAGATAGAGACAGCAAAGAGAGGACAGGAATAGAAGAGATAGAGACAGCAAAGAGAGCACAGGAAGAGAAGAGACAGAGACAGCAAAGAGAGCACAGGAATAGAAGAGAAAGAGACAGGAAAGAGAGCACAGGAATAGAAGAGATAGAGACAGTAAAGAGAGCACAGGAATAGAAGAGATAGAGACAGCAAAGAGAGCACAGGAATAGAAGAGATAGAGACAGCAAAGAGAGCACAGGAAAAGAAGAGATAGAGACAGCAAAGAGAGCACCGGAATAGAAGAGATAGAGACAGCAAAGAGAGCACAGGAAAAGAAGAGATAGAGACAGCAAAGAGAGCACAGGAATAGAAGAGATAGAGACAGCAAAGAGAGGACAGGAATAGAAGAGATAGAGACAGCAAAGAGAGCACAGGAAGAGAAGAGAAAGAGACAGCAAAGAGAGCACAGGAATAGAAGAGATAGAGACAGCAAAGAGAGCACAGGAATAGAATAGATAGAGACAGCAAAGAGAGCACAGGAATAGAAGAGATAGAGACAGCAAAGAGAGCACAGGAATAGAATAGATAGAGACAGCAAAGAGAGCACAGGAAAAGAAGAGATAGAGACAGCAAAGAGAGCACAGGAATAGAAGAGATAGAGACAGCAAAGAGAGCACAGGAAAAGAAGAGATAGAGACAGCAAAGAGAGCACAGGAATAGAAGAGATAGAGACAGCAAAGAGAGCACAGGAATAGAAGAGATAGAGACAGCAAAGAGAGCACAGGAATAGAAGAGATAGAGACAGCAAAGAGAGCGCAGGAATAGAAGAGATAGAGACAGCAAATAGAGCACAGGAATAGAAGAGATAGAGACAGCAAAGAGAGCACAGGAATAGAATAGATAGAGACAGCAAAGAGAGCACAGGAATAGAAGAGATAGAAACAGCAAAGAGAGCACAGGAATAGAAGAGATAGAGACAGCAAAGAGAGCACAGGAATAGAAGAGATAGAGACAGTAAAGAGAGCACAGGAATAGAAGAGATAGAGACAGCAAAGAGAGGACAGGAATAGAAGAGATAGAGACAGCAAAGAGAGCACAGGAAGAGAAGAGAAAGAGACAGCAAAGAGAGCACAGGAATAGAAGAGATAGAGACAGCAAAGAGAGCACAGGAATAGAATAGATAGAGACAGCAAAGAGAGCACAGGAAAAGAAGAGATAGAGACAGCAAAGAGAGCACAGGAAGAGAAGAGAAAGAGACAGCAAAGAGAGCACAGGAATAGAAGAGATAGAGATAGCAAAGAGAGCACAGGAATAGAATAGATAGAGACAGCAAAGAGAGCACAGGAATAGAAGAGATAGAGACAGCAAAGAGAGCACAGGAATATAATAGATAGAGACAGCAAAGAGAGCACAGGAAAAGAAGAGATAGAGACAGCAAAGAGAGCACAGGAATAGAAGAGATAGAGACAGCAAAGAGAGCAAAGGAAAAGAAGAGATAGAGACAGCAAAGAGAGCACAGGAATAGAATAGATAGAGACAGCAAAGAGAGCACAGGAATAGAAGAGATAGAGACAGCAAAGAGAGCACAGGAATAGAAGAGATAGAGACAGTAAAGAGAGCACAGGAATAGAAGAGATAGAGACAGCAAAGAGAGCACAGGAATAGAACCCGAAGAAAAATAGAACATACACAGAGAAAAAAGCTTTCCCTATTCTTATAAACTCCTCAGACCAGGGCGAGTTACATGCAGAGGTTTTTAAAAACATGAAATTCCTCACATCTTTTTAACAAGTATTTAGAAGGTGATCAATGTTTTTCAACTTTGTTATGGACATGAAGCACAAACAGTAATAAAGCGGCAAAAGGATTCTCTTTTTAAGCTGCCGAATAAGTTATATATTCTCAGGTCATCTCCACGCTATAAAAGCCGTCAAACAAAGTCGCAGTTAAAGTTTCAAATGTTTAAAATGTTAAGCAAAATGAAGATAAAAGCGGAAAAAAGTCCCGTTTTCGTAAGAGTTGAACCTTCTGGTGAAACGTAGTTAATCATCATGTTTTTTTGTAGAAGATCTTGTTTAGACAATTCCAGATATTTTCGAATGCTAGGAAATCAATTAATTGTGAGAGTAAATAAACAAGAGAAAATTTTGACAAGAAAATTATAAACAAAATTATCCACATACAAATAAGAATAATTTAAAATTGAGCCTAACACGTAATAGAAAAAAAACAACAAAAATTGAGATGTAAAAACAAAAATGGAAAGAAGACGGGGTATAGGAAAAATAAAGAGTATTTGAGATCGAAAGAAAACGAATGAATGAGAGAACTTCTCTCGAACTGTTCTCGAGTGCAGACAGATGCGACTATCTAATGTCCATCACGTGCGGTGCGCCAATCAGTGTGGAACATGCACCGATCGATTACACTCCTCTCACTAGAAAAAGTGAATATTAAGTTCTAGGGTGTTGATTTCACCGGATTACACCCTCACTATGTGTAACAACAGCCAATCCAACCATTCTAGAACTCGATCTAATTCTCATTCTCTAGCTAAACTTTTATATCTTCATTCTTTCTCCATTTTGCATTCTATCTTCCTCTTTCTTGTACATACTTTAGTTTTCCTCTATCTCTCCTTCTCTTCTTTTTTCTTATTTCTGTCTCCCATTCTCTATCTCTTTCTCTCTCTCTCCTTCTCTCTATCTCTCTCCCTCTGTTTTTCCCGCCATTCACATGATTTTTCTGACTCCCTTTAGTGTTCTTTCTCTTGTCTGTTCATCATCTGTTCACATTTATCCTACTCGCTGTCTAGTTTAAAAGTTCTTTTTGAATCCTTATCTCTTCCTTTTTCTTTGAAAAAAACATCCAAAATTATGTGAATTTAGGAACTTTGACCGAGTCAATGCAATCTTCACACAAATACTTCCTTTTATGATACTGTTAGATATAACTTGAAAACTGCAGTTATGATAGAATCCTAGTATACTTGTTATATGAAACTAAATGCATTTGAAATTAATTAGAAAAAATGATTTCTTTCTCAGATTAACTAATTCGGTTCCATGACATCTTGCAGAGCGACACCTTGCAGAGCGACACATTGCACCGCGCACTTTGCAGAGCGACACCTTGCACCGGACACTTTGCAGAGCGACACCTTGCAGAGCGACTTTCTTGGCCTTTTACAAAGTGTCCACCCTATGGCCTGGCTTTAACAAAGTGTACACCCTACGACCTGGCTCAATTAATTAGTATTCTTTTTTCTTTCTCTTTTTTATTTTTTCTCTTTCTTTTTTCTTACTTGTTCTCTTTCTTTCTTTTTCTTTTTCTTTCTCTTTCTCTTTCTCTTTCTTTTCTTTTCCTTTTAAAAAAAATTATCTTTACAAATTTTGGGGAAAGGAAAGGGGGGAGGGAGTTTTCATGAATAAAATCTCTTCCTGATAAAAAAACTTTGGACGGCTAAAGTAGATTGAAGCCAGTTTTTTTACTAAGCCTAAGCGTTTTTTAATGTAAAAATAATTTTCTGATTTAAAAATAAAAATTTATAAAGATAATTTTCAAAAAAAAAGGAAAAAAAAGTAAGAGAAAGAAAAAAAAAGTAAGAGAACAAGTAAGAAAAAAGAAAGAGAAAAAAATAAAAAAGAAAAAGAAAAAGAATAATAATTAATTGAGCCAGGCCGTAGGGTGTACACTTTGTTAAAGGCCAAGAAAGTCGCTCTTCTAGGTGTCGCTCTGCAAAGTGTCCGGTGCAAGGTGTGGCTCTGCAAGGTGTCGCTCTGCAAAGTGACCGGTGCAAGGTGTCGCTCTGCAAGGTGTCGTGTTACCAACTAATTCACACAACTAAAAAACTGAGTGAACTTTTTTATTGAACAAGCGAATTAAAGTGATTGAAAAAACTCACAAATGAAAACAACCCCAAGTTTTTTATTCTTGTTCTGAGACTCTGAAGTTGATTTCAGTTAAGTATTCAGAAAAAGCTATATCATTCAACTACTACTTCATCAAAATTACTTGCTCAATTGGGCGAGAAAAAAATCAACGAAAAACTTACCAAGTTGGAAACTCTGAGTAACTATCGAGCATTTCTTTCATGGATAAAACGGCTCTGCAAGGAAGGAAATGGGCATTGAGTTGGAAGAAGCGGCGGAAAAGATAAAGAAGGCATCGGAGATAATGGGAGGAAAGAAGAAAAAAGTGAGATTGAGAAAGGAAAAAGAGAGAAATATCTTTCAAACATACATGGATGAAATTAGGAAGTGACCAAAAGATAGAAGGGAAATAGAGAAAAAGAGACGAAGAAGCGCGCATATTACGATTTGCAGAAGAAAAGAGTGTTACAAATTTGGGAAACCCATACATTAGGGTAGTTGATGTTTGAGCAAATAGAGAGATCAGGGAGAGAGACGGTGAGAAAGAGAGAGAAGAGAGAGAGAGAATAGAGAGAGAAGAAGAAGAGAAAGGGAGAGAAAGAGGTGAAGTGGTAGCGGAGAAAGAGGAGAACCATCAAGAAGGTAAGCAAGCTGAACACGGATACCCTAGCCTGCAAGTGGATCTTCTTCAATACCTACTCTGCTATATATATGTATATATATATATATATATATACATATAAACATATAGTCGTATAATTAATATTTCTTAAGCAGCAGATCGAATACGAAAAAAATTCACTAGCATTTTTTGGGTAAGAACGACTCGAAATTGTTCTTTTAGTTGCTATAATTCGAAATAAATATAGAATCCAGTAACGACGATGGACAATCGAATACATATCAGTGAAAAGAACGTTGCAAGGAGTTAGGAATAAAAGCGAGCCAGAAAAAAGAAAATAAAAAGAGCGAATGAAAAAATGTTTAAAAAAAGATGATCAGACAGAAAAGTATAGAAAAAATAGAATAGAGAAAAGAGAGTGAGAGGACTTTCGAGGACCCAAATGAGTTAGGGGAAGAGAGAAGCTGATGTGCGAATTCATGATGATGACCAGTCAAAAATGAGAAATGTTTGAGGGAGAAGAAGAAGCAACGGGGATTCTGCCTCTTCCTTCTTTCTTCTCCTTTCACTCTTTCTTTTCTTTCTTTTTATTCCTCTCTCTCCATACTCTTTCCATGTTACTCTTTTCTCATTTGAGTTTTTGAGCTCTCACGTTGACTGGCTTTCATCTTGTTCCCCCTCTTTCTCTCTTACACTTTATCACTCCTCTTCCTCTCTTCTCATCCTCCTCCTCCTTCCTCCTCCTCAGCATCCTTAATTGTTCCCCCTTCCCTTTCCGGTTTCTCTCTTCTCTCCAATGCAATAATGACATGAACTGGAGCCCATATCTGTTGCAGATCCTTGCAACGATGATCCAGAGAAGAAAAAAACCTAAAGAAGAGGAAGAAGAGTACACTCTTGGTATTCTGTGCAGTAGAGGAAAAAAAGAGATTTCAAAGAGAAAACTGGAAAATGAGCCTCGAAGTTGCAAAAAAATAGGAAGCAAAATGAAGCTATTCAGAAAAAAAACTTTTAAAAACCGTCACCACAAATGACATGATTCAGCAGCTCAAGTCGCAAAGCAGGACTGCAAACTGCTACAGAAGGCTACTGAGGGAGGAGAACATCTGGAGGGAGTATCTGAAGGCTTCTGAGGGAGGAGAGCATCTGGAGGGAGTATCTGAAGGCTACTGAGGGAGGAGAGCATCTGGAGGGAGTATCTCTAGCTTCTCAAGAGGGTATTCAGTTGGAGAGGAGGACTTGGAGCTGTCTCATTCTCTTCTTTTACGTGAGTTGACCACCGGGAGAGGACAGACATCGCATCACTCGACAACACTCTACAGCAGCCAAGCAAACACCTATTATATCCTTGCTCAGCGAAAAGCAGTAAGAGAGAAAACGATTATAACTCGAGAGAGGGAAGGCCAGAGAGTAAGAGACAGAGAAATAGGGAGAGAGAAAGAGAGACAGAAACAGAGAAAAAAGAGAGAGAGAGAGGGAAGAAGAAAAACGTGAAAAAAGGGAGAAAGAAAGAAAGAAAAAATAAAGGCGTAAAGTAGAAAAAAAACTTGTAAGTTTTAAAACTCTTGGAGACTTCAAATACCATGAGTTCGCATATTTTTAGCCTAATAATTACTCGTAAATAGAAGAGAATGGAGCAAAGAGAAGATTAAAAGAGAGTCGGCTGCTTGGATTGTCTCTCTAGCCTTACTTCTTCTCCCAACTGATACTCTCGCTGAAAATTTGAAGGAGACTACTGAAGGGAAGTCTCACCAATCCAGTTCTGTAGAACACTTAGGCACCTTCTCGGAATGCTATTATATCTGTTCTATAACACCCAAGTATGCCAATAGCATGTGAGTGATTTTTGTCTATGATGTTAAAGAGGATTAGACCTGCCAGTTGGGAAGAGCGAAGGGAAGGGGGTAGGCAAAACTGAAATCGCCGGCGGCGCGACTCTTAGAGAAACAATGTATGTAAGGGAGGGAGCAGACGGAAGCGCGCCTCTTGAACTGGTTAAAAAAAGCTCTTCTTTTTTGCACAAAAGGTCATTGTAGGAGTATTTGAAGACAAGGGCGCGCTTCAATGCTCACGAAAGGCCCTTCCTGCTACTTCTCGATCTCCCTCCCTCGCTCCCTTTCCATCTTTGGTCTTTCCATCCAAGTTCCGCCAAAGGTTTTTATTAAGAATGCCAACGAAATCATAAATCAAAGTAAGGCCTCTCACTAAGTAGTATTTGTATGCACTCACACTACCAAAAGGTAACCTTTACAGATGACTCAAAAACTTGTGATTTATCATCGACACATACAAGCGGAGATGTTTCTTTAGTTATAGTTTGATTTTTGAAAATTCAAAAAAGAAGTATAACACTTTAGTCAATTCAAAAAAATACATTTCCGGGGAATTAGAATGACTGGAAGATTATTACGTTATTATATGTTTGCCGGTTAAATCTTACTTTACCCCCCCCCCCCCCCGTACGGGACAAAATGCACTGAGAAAGTTCTTTGATATTTTAGCCCCCGACTCTCTTAAACCCGAGCCTTATAGGATGCTGGATTACCATATGTTCGGTTGTTACATGATGTTTTTTGTGATTTCTCAATTTGTGATTGAATTGTACTTTTTTATGAATGTTGATTTTTCGGCTCTTATTGTACATATACTCATGGGCATACTAGACGCCAGACAGTACAGATAGGAAATTTTTTTATAAGGTCTCGTTAGCCTAAGCCGTACGGCCTCTTTAGCGTACAAAAATAATTTTTTATTAAAAAAAATTTCAGTTGTGTGGGGGCTATTGTATCACTGGAGGGACTAAAAGTGCGGGGGGGGGGGCTAAAGTGAAATTTCACCTGTTTGAGGAGATGCAAAAAATTGAGGAATAAAATTTTTTTGTCCAGATATGAGTTTGAACTTTCTCAATTTCTTTGCATGCTTTGAGATACAATTTTTGAGGTCTGGATGAGAATATTTACATTAGAAGAGTAATAGATCTTAAGTCTCCTAAAAAAGACTTTGTGTTCTCAGCTAAACAGAAAACACTAGATAACTATGTTCCGTGAATGTTTAATCATTAAACTTTAATGATTAAAACTAAAGAATCACAAAAATTTTGAAAATTTCGCCTTTTCAAAAGTATGAAATAACGTGTGCGCCATTGTAAATTTCTCTCAACCGTTAAGTTTGAAATTTAGGAAAATATGTAGTTGTTAAACCTTGTTCCAAAATAAGTTTCCAAATTAATTTATTTCATTTGTCTTTAAGCAATATTTTGTTAACATTCTTTATATTTTTTCTGTTTTTATATTAGTATGCGTCCTTCAAACTCTTTTTCACTGATTGTTTCATTTGTGGTATGAATTTTTTCAGTAGTTGGAGGTCGTGTGGAAGCGAGGAATGGGATTGTTGTGGAGGACTGGCAAGTGAGTTTTTCGGATTTTTCATTGAACGTTTTTTTCTGATCAATTTTTTTTCCGAAAGTGAAGTTGAATATATCAATCACTCGTAAGTCAGTTTTTTTCTTTCAAGTTATTCAGTCTCGATGAATCGGAAAAGTACAACTTCCTTAAAATTTATACATTATCCGGAACTTTTGCCGTTTAGGACCGCTCCCTCATAGAGGTTCCATGGGCAGTTTTTCGGTCATTTTCTTGATACGGTCTTGTTAGCCTAAGCCGTACGGCCTCGTTAGCGTAAACTTTTACTAAGAAAAACCTTTTTGGTTTTTAAATTCGATAAAAAAAAGTATTAAAAAAATTGGTTTTTTTCGCACACCCCTGATTATAATCAAATCTGAAGCAGAACACTTAGAAGTCCTGTCCCCTCTACTTCTCTATAGGTCACTTTTTGCCTATGTAAAGCCCCCCTTACCCTTGGGACCCCCTCACCCCCTTCTCTTAGGTAGGGCCCTCCTTTCCTGCCCCCCCCTTTTTTTTGCTCATGTGAACCCCCCTCCCTTTACTCTCCCCCTTACCCTCCCCCTCAGATTATTTTTTCATGTTTTTGACGATTATTAGCATTTATGAGATTTATTGTTGATTATGTATTCAAATATAGGCAAAAAAAATTTTGAAAAAAAGTTTGTTGTTTTATATAGAAATGGAGTCCCTGGTGCTCAAACTGGTGTCATTTTGTCACCTGTCATTTTCCGGATTCTAACGCGTTTAAAGTCAACCAGGCCTGGCCCTTTTGACTGCAGTATTGCCCAAGTTTCTGTTTTTCATTTTTCATTTTTCGTTTTTTTTAATACATAGTCTAAGGTTGTCTACACGAGTTGAAAGACATTCTAATAAGGCTAGAACGCAAAAAAAATTAGGGAAAATTTTTTTATCAACTAAACGTTTTCCTAAAAATATTGTTAAGAAAAATTTGATACAATGCTCGTGGTTAAAAGCAAGATTGTGCTTTTTGAAAACTATGTAACCTAAGTAAACGGTAGTGTTTCTCAATAGATTAGCAGAAGCGCATGATTTTTTGAAACGAAAAACTGCAAAAATGTTTTCATATTCGAACGGAAGTAGTTACTTATTCGCATGACAGCTGGCCTTAAACGGCGGTGTCACCCTCACACTTATTTTCCTATCAATATAAAAACACCGAGAAAAAAATACTTCCTGTGATTTACCAATTTTTCTGCCACTCTGAATCAAAAACCGACCACTTTTATTACCAAATCATAGAAAAATTGGTAAATCACAGTAGGTGGTTACTTTGGGTGTTTTTAAAGTGAAAGGAAAATAAAGTGTAAGGGTGAGCACACCTTTAATAGCCTAACAGCTCCCCATATAAGAGTTATACAGATTGAAGTTTTCGAAAAAGTTTATCCTAAAATAGAAAATTCCCGCTATTTGTAGTTCCTTTTTTCTCTCAAATGACTAAACTTAGGCTTAGCAAGCGATAAAAGCTTCGAAACCAAGCCATTATGGCTTATATGTGAGATTGTTATGTCAACTAGAATGAAAAGTCCTCACTTACTCTCGACCCCCCCCCCCTCACTTACTCTCGACCCCCCTCACTTACTCTCGACCCCCCCTCACTTACTCTCGACCCCACATCACTTACTCTCGACCCTCACTTACTCTCGACCCCCCCTCACTTACTCTCGACCCCCCCCCTCACTTACTCTCGACCCCCCCTCACTTACTCTCGACCCCCCCTCACTTACTCTCGACCCCCCCTCACTTACTCTCGACCCCCCCCTCACTTACTCTCGACCCCCCCTCACTTACTCTCGACCCCCCCTCACTTACTCTCGACCGCCCCTCACTTACTCTCGACCCCCCCTCACTTACTCTCGACCCCCCCTCACTTACTCTCGACCCCCCCTCACTTACTCTCGACCCCCCCTCACTTACTCTCGACCCCCCCTCACTTACTCTCGACCCCCCCTCACTTACTCTCGACCCCCCCTCACTTACTCTCGACCCCCCCCTCACTTACTCTCGACCCCCCCTCACTTACTCTCGACCCCCCCTCACTTACTCTCGACCGCCCCTCACTTACTCTCGACCCTCCTCACTTACTCTCGACCCCCCCTCACTTACTCTCGACCCCCCCCCTCACTTACTCTCGACCCCCCCTCACTTACTCTCGACCCCCCCTCACTTACTCTCGACCCCCCTCACTTACTCTCGACCCCCCTCACTTACTCTCGACCCCCCCTCACTTACTCTCTACCCCCCCCCCTCACTTACTCTCGAACTTTTTTAAATAAGGGATTCATAAAGCTCAAAGATTTACCTTTACTCCATAGTTCACCTAAAATTGTCAAAAAAATTTTCGCGGGTGGGGGGCCGGGCGGGGTTTTGTGTACAAATTCGATTTATTATTGTATTTTCTTAGATTTACATTCAAGTAATGAAAAAATTTTAATTTCTCAGCGGATTTTTTTTTGGAAGTGATTTCTCAATTCAGTTTTTGACCGTAACTTCTTCAACTTAAAATGGTAAATGGACTGCTACATACTTCGTCAAACACCATAATAAAACATAAGGAAATATATCTGCATCTGATAAAAGCTTATGAACATGAGAAACAAAATTACCTTCCTGGGCGGGGGGCCGGGAGGTTTTTTGTACCCCTTGGTAACCTATGCTTTACTCTCTCTATTTTATCTCGCTATCTCTTTTTCTGTCGCTCTCTCGCACTTTCTCTCTCCTTATTTCATCGCGTCTTCTTTTCATACGGACCTAGCTGATAATAGTTCAAATTCAACATCTTCCAGATTTGGAGTGAAATGTGCAATTGTCGCAGCCGCCGTCAAATATTCTATGGAAGCTGACGTTAGTTTTTGACGAAAAAACAAATTAATGAGTTAATTTTCCATGAGTATAGCTCACCAAGATGGGCTGGAAAAAACTTTTCCGGGCGATCCTTGTACAAGGAGGGAAGGGGGGGGTACAAGGAGGGAAGGGGGGGGGTACAAGGAGGGAAGGGGGGGGGTACAAGGAGGGAAGGGGGGGGGGTACAAGGAGGGAAGGGGGGGGGGGTAAAAGGAGGGAAGGGGGGGGTACAAGGAGGGAAGGGGGGGGGGTCAACCAAAAATGTATTTTTTCTCTCCGTTTTACCCAATCATACTTGTCCCACCAACAAATTTTCCTCCAATTATTTTTTAGGCTTGTAATTTTTATATGCACTCCATATATCTTCTGCCACGTGAATAATTTATATCTCTTCATCTGTAAAACATTTTTTATGGAATACAGGGCGGGTGACCGGGAGAAATTTCACATGTTTGGTGAGTCCATGAGTTCATGGTGTTTCTTAGCACATTTTTTTCGAGCGCATAGATTTTTATAATTTCAGAGTTTAACATTCAGTTTTTCCAATGATTTGGGCTTTCCCTACAAAAAATCTGGAGAAAATTTTTTATAAGTGCATAGATTTCAATCAGGGGTTAAATAGTGACCGGATCGGTCCCGTTGGCGGATACATGTACACGCACTGTTGACAAAAAACTCCCTCTCTTTTCTTACCCGTTTCCTTCATCCCCTCTTCTTTTTTCCTCCAAACTTTGAGCGGCGGATACATGTGAACCCAAATTGGGCGGCCCCATTTAACCCCTGATTTCAATGTTTTTCGAGGGTTTTTGGAGAGCGCATAGATTTTTTACCCGCAGTGCGGGTCAGAGAAACATCCTGATTGAGTTGTGGGTTTTTTTCCTTCTTCAGAAAACGACAAATTAAGCTGCTATTTGTTCAAGATTTGGTCACTTCAAACCAGCAAAGGATCGGAGTTGTACGACAACCTGAAGAAGTACATCGTCCCAGGGACTATTGTATACAGAGAACAGGTTAAACTACATTTTTCGTATTCTTAATCGTTGCCTGAATTTAAAATTAGAGTAGGAGTAGTTTGATCAGTCTTCCTCGTGTTTTCACATTGCAATTTGCAAATATATTTTTAATAAATTAGTAAACAAGAAAACAATCGGTTAGTTGGGCAAGGAGCTTGGAATAATAAGAAGATGAAATAAGGGGGTATGGGCTAACAAAGGCTAGTTATTAAGGAGTAAGAGAACAAAAGAAAGCGAGATAACAATCAGAGAATAGTGGTTTCAAAAATTCATACTCGGTGTAACCTATGTTCTATAATTTGGTAATTTTTAAAGCTTTGTTTGGAGAATTTTCACCACTTGTTTTCAAAGTTGATCGCAGTCATTATCTCTCTCTCACTTGTGTAGAAGGGTCTTCTCTCTCTCTCTCACTTGTGTAGAAGGGTCTTCTCTCTCTCTCACTTGTGTAGAAGGGTCTTCTCTCTCTCTCTCACTTGTGTAGAAGAGTCTTCTCTCTCTCACTTGTGTAGAAGGGTCTTCTCTCTCTCTCTCTCACTTGTGTAAAAGGGTCTTCTCAACTCATTTTAATAGCCTTGGTGCAACTTCTCAATGCATAACTTCTGGGAAATCTGTTTTCTTTTGTCATATTAGTCTGGAGTTTATCACAGCGCATGCTGTAGAGTTTTACACAAAACAATCAATCCGAGAAATTAATTTCAGTTGCCTTCAGTAGAAGAAGTCCAGTCAGAAGCCTCTTCCCGGTGGAACTCTGGGGTCAATACTGTAAGCAAATTTTTTGTAGTTTTTTTCTCTACAAAAGTGTACTGTAGTTAGGTAGAATTTTCGATTTGCTAGTTGTGAGCTGCTGAGAATGCGAACTGTGACTTTGGTAACATACCGTTTCTATTCGAAGGTTTGATGAAACCAGCTTCAAATATTTAACTACTTGTTCTCTTCAAAATATTGGCAAATTATCAATATAATATCACTTCAATGATATGATAGAGCTGCTTGAGCCGGATATATTAACGGCCCAGTTGCGTGACCAAGTTTAATAATTCATTATTTCAATTATTACTCCAGGCGTGGTACCCACCAGGCTCTAATAGTGTGTTCGACTATTGTGCGAAGAGTCCAAAGTTCGACTCCTACCCTGGAGAGATCCACCCAAAACAAGGGGTTTAGAAATGTTGGTAGTGCTCTGGCACGACTCTCCGGAAACATTGAAAACCCATGATTCTTCCAGGTATTCGGTGCAATGGAGAACGCTCCCGGCAGCCTGAACACAGTAGCCAATCGTCTCATTAACAACTGACCTCATCTTTCCGCAATATCTTATTACTATGTAATGTTCTAATTTCCACCAGGAAATTAGTTTAGATCTTTTAACGAAATTGTATTCGAGGATAGGTCTATTGAATATGTTAACGTGTTATAAACTTCTGGTGAAAAGATATTTCGAAAGGTTACGTTTGGCAAAACGATTATAAATGTGATGTATGAAAGTGGCAACAGCGTTCAAGAAAGGATTTTTAAAGGATAAGGAGGGTTTGTATCAAATACTACAGTGTATTTTTTCTGTATTTTTACTAAATTTTTTGACATAATTAATAAAATGTTTCCAAAAATTTGGTGTTTCATCGCATCTCGAAAGCTAAAACTACTTCCAAAAAAGTTTAACCGGTCTTGGGAGGTTTTTGAAGAATTTTATATAGACTTTCGCACCCATTGCCATCAAAAAGTTATTACAATACTAAGTGTCTCTTCAACCGAAACAGGATGAATACATTTCAAAATTATTTCATTTAAGACCCATATAACATTATTAGAAAAAGGAGGTTTTGTATGGTAAAAGCCTTTTGTACCCTCAAGAACTGATCACGTACGTTAATCGCTCTCAAACACCGATGATCTCTCAAGACTGATCACTTTAATACGGTAGCGTACGTATACCACAGCCAACTATTCGTCCACTTCACTCTCGGCAAACTATTGTTTAGGGCTGAAAACCAACCAAAAACAATAAACCCTTGGCATCTGCCGCAAAACGCAGCTCTGCCTCCACCCCACATCGTTGGTCGTTCATTGTGAACAGGTCAGATCTAGAATATAGACTGGGCTCTGGCAGGAGGGAGCAGACAGTTCAGAGTTGAGAGACCTGCATTGTCTTTCAACACTAAAGGGCATGAATGAGAAAAACTGTCTAATTTGCCCTCTCTTCCTGTACCTTTTTTAGTACCCACCAGGCTCTAATACACAATACTTCCTCACCTGTCTCTCTAGCTCTATATATATCTGTTGCCCTCACACTATGTCTCTCTCACTCTCCGCTCTCTATCCAAATTTCTCTTGTATGCTACCTGACTATCCCTCATATTCACTCATTGCTCAGCTGTCTTGACTATATTTTACTTCTGTGTCTATAGTATGCGCTCCCTAACAATGCTCTTTTTCTCTTTCACTTTATTTTTCTCTCTGTCTTTCTCTTCCTGTATCTATTCTCTCTCTCTCGATTTCTCATTCTCTCTATGTCTTTCTCTCTTTTTCTCTGTCTTTCGCTCTTATGCTCTATGTCTCTTGCTGATTCTTTCCCTCTATTTTCTGTTCTTCTTTCACCGGAAACTACAGGTGCGCACTGCCCTGTATTATACGATCAACAGGACACTGGCAGACACATCAAAAGGAAGATGATTCCCCAAGTTATCCAGAAGTCCCTTCTACTTCTTTGGATGCTTCTTGGAATTACATAGACGCAACATCCTCACAAACGATGGAATTCGCCCGCGAATCCTGTAAAATGAATAGACACGCGATTAGCTTTGTCATGCATGACTCATCTCTAACTTCACCGAAACTGTTCTGGAATTTCATTCGTTTGCCAATTTTTATTTTATTTGGTTGCATTAAATGCTGAATGGAGTTATCGAAAATTCATACAATTTGTTTTATTACAAGATATTTTCGCTGTAAGCAACCGTACCGGTGGCTCTGGCTCATTCTGTGTATGTAGAAGAGCCGCTTCACCGGTAACCTTCCACCTTCCTCTCTCTCTCTCTCTCTCTCTCTCTCTCTCTCTCTCTCTCTCTCTCTCTCTCTCTCTCTCTCTCTCTCTCTCTCTCTCTTTCTCTCTTTCTCTCTCTCTACCTTACTGTCTTCAGCTTTCTTCTCTTTTTTCCTCGTTCCTTTTTTCTTTTTCTCTTTCTCTCCATTTCTATCTCTTTTTTAACCGATCGTAACCTGCAATTGAGCATTGAAAAAGATCGCGTGTTTGGCATCCTTCATATTCGAGCCTTCTTTATGCAATATTTTTCCTCAGGTTTTTATTGACCCTCCAGGGGAAGCTTAGCCCCGAAAGCGCATCACGTACCATCTCACTTCCTTTCGTAGAAGTGAGAAGTCGAATCTGCTAAGTTAGTTCTGCGGTTTTACTGATCTTCATGTTGATTTTGTTTTTTCGCTTGAACCTCCATTGAAGACTCTACTTTTTTTAATAATCGTGTAAATTGATAGCTTCTAATTAGAAAATTGCTGTCACAGTTTAAAAAAACTGAAAGCGACATTTTTTTCTTTTCTTCTAGAATAGATTAGTATACTTCTTTATCCCCTTCTCTCTCTCTCTCTTTTCTGATTTCATATCTTCATCCGTTACCTCTACCTTATTCATATCTTCATCCGTTACCTCTACCTTATTCATATCTTCATCCGTTACCTCTACCTTATTTCATATCTTCATCCGTTACCTCTACCTTATTTCATATCTTCATCCGTTACCTCTACCTTATTTCAAGAACTATTCTCTAGCAAAAGTCTGAATTGTTTATACATAGATGAATGACCACGTTTGTTGACAAGGTGGAAGTGCCCATTCTTACCATCTCTGCTTTCCACCCTCTTTCTCGTAAACACTATGCGTCTCTCTGCTTTTCTTTCTTTAACTTTCTCTGTCTTCCTATTTCTCTCTCTTCCTCTCTCTAAGTCTCTCTTTCTTTATTCCTTGATCTTGCTCTATTGCGGTTTCTCTGTTGCTGTTTCTCTCTCACGACCCTTTATCCACTGTGGACCATCACTCAATAAGAGGATGAGATGGTGAGAACATACAAGAGGGAGACAAATAGGGAGGTTCGCCATGGCACCTTGTTATGATAGCGGGCGAGGAACACACAAAGCTCGAGGAGGGGGGAGAGAAGCAAACAAACTCAGGACCTCAGGCTAGAACAGTGTTCCTAATTAGAATATTCATCTCAATCACGGATCATCTGCAGGGATCATCTCCCTGGAGTCCCTTTCATGTTTTTTAACTGTTCCATTTTTTATGTTACAATTATTATCTCTTCTATTATTCGGCATGAACTCCCGAAAGATTTGATAAGATACTGTATGTTTTCTATTTAATCGAGAGAAGAGACCCAGCGTATTCATTCTCACCATGTAAAACTTTGTTCCAGGAGCGATGCTCTCAGTGCATGACCATTACCTTTTTGTAGGCTTTTTCATCAGTTGACTCCATGTTTGCTTCTGTTTCTAATGTATTTGTATTAGTCAATAAACTCACTTTTGAAGAAGAAAAATTCCAGAGATGTCGATGTTTGCTTATAAGGATCTTCCCAGTCAGGCATAAATTTCTTAACGCAATCGAATTGTAGTCATTATCTCCCAAAGAATTTTATATTTCTTCTGAAAGTAATCTGAAAAGAAGTTTTATGCAGAACTTTTTATCTGACAATAATTTTTTTCATCCATTATCACTTATGCTTCTCAAGTTGAAACTGTATTTGAGTGTAAAAATAACCTGAATTGTGAGTTTCGCATTAAAAAAACAACATTTTTACTAATAAAAGAATATAAAGTTCAAAATAGATGTAAAAACCCTCAATTAATTTCTTTTAAAAATTGCAAAACACCAGGTCTTGGCCGGGATCGAACCGGCGACCTTCTGCGTGTGAAGCAGACGTGATAACCACTACACCACAAGACCCCTGTTTTTAATACAACTCATGTACATATAAAAATAATTTTAACTTTAAAAATCAAATTAAGTTTTAAGAGCATCTGTTTCATATTGTATTAACGGATTTCAATTGTCTTTTTTGTTTAACTTTGAAGTAGTCTCTAGAAAATTGAAGTTTGAAACCGTATTCGATAAATTGAAAAAATTGGAGACTCAGATAAAAAAAATTGAATAGTTGATAGATAAGAAGAAGTGACTAGAATTTAAAGGAACGAGAATGTTGACAGAGAAGAATAAGAGGAAAGAAATGCAGCGATGAAGAGATAGGGAGAAAGCTAAATATACATTTACATGCAGGGTGGGATGTAGACATATATCAATACAAATGCTTTAACTCTAATTTTGGTTATATGCGTAGCGATTGTGCTGAAATTTAAAATTTTTGTTCATAACATATATATATATATATATATATATATATATATATATATATATATATATATATATATATATATATATATATATATATATTTATAGATAGATTGATATCGTGAGAGATTATCGAAATAAGTTGATTCTTCCAACCTGTTATTGCACTACAGTGCGTAGCCTCTCAGAATTTTGTCGATGACGTCACGAAGGTAGTCCGGTGAAAGATTGTCTCAGTGTTTTTTCAGATCTGCTTTGAAAGAATCCAAATTGTATTAAGGTAAAGCATAGACGTTAGCTTACATGTTTTCCTTAAACCGCGTAGTATAAAGGATTCGAATCGGGCGACGATGCAGGCCATTTCTCTTTTGAAATGAATGCCGGGCGAGACGCTGCGCACTAAACTTGAACTGTCTTTGCCGTATAAGAATGAGCTCCATCCCGCTGGAAGACATAGGAACTTCCATTGAAGCATCCGCCTAAGACTTCAAGACATCTTTGAACATGGTTTTGAGGTAGACATGGCGATCTACCTTGACGTTGGACTCTATGAAAACAAGCGCACTTTTGCCGCTGGAACAGATGGCTTTCCTGAACCATAACCCGAGTTGGACGAATCATAACCGGAGTTGGGCGAACCATAACCGGAGTTGGACGAACCATAACCGGAGTTGGACGAACCATAACTGGAGTTGGACGAACCATAACCGGAGTTGGGCGAACCATAACCGGAGTTGGACGAACCATAATTGGAGTTGGGCGATTCATAATTGGAGTTGGACGAACCATAACCGGAGTTGGAAGAACCATAACCGGAGTTGGGCGAACCATAACCGGAGTTGGGCGAACGATAACCGGAGTTGGACGAACCATAACCGGAGTTGGACGAACCATAACCGGAGTTGGACGAACCGTAACCGGAGTTGTACGAACCATAACCAGAGTTGGGAGAACCAAAACCGGAGTTGGACGAACCATAACCGGAGTTGGGCGAACGATAACCGGAGTTGGACGAACCATAACCGGAGTTGGACGAACCATAACCGGAGTTGGACGAACCGTAACCGGAGTTGTACGAACCATAACCAGAGTTGGGAGAACCAAAACCGGAGTTGGACGAACCATAACCGGAGTTGGACGAACCATAACCGGAGTTGGACGAACCATAACCGGAGTTGGAGGTTGATTTGTCTTGACGATTCTGCGTTCAACGTCTGCCAGAGCTGGGGATACAGTCAATACGCTTGTGTTTTTGAAGTTGAAATCAGCTTCAACAGTGAAAAGCTTCTCATCACTGAAGAAGGTTCAAGTACGCCTCTGCGTGCTTGAACCTTCCGGTGTGTAGAGACGATTGCAGTGCGTTTCGGATAGGCAGCTACCATTGCGTAAATTGGTTTCAGTTCTTAACTTCAGCTCTTTTTTGCATGTCTGACAATCCGCTCTATCAGTAAGTAAACGAAAAACTACCAATAAATCAAAACGGATTCGTCGAATGATTAGTGAATCCAAATTGAATTCAGCGAGACTTCAGCGAGACGTTGGGGGTAGCTCGGCCTAATACTTCCACAACGAGAATAAGCTCTTTTTGTAAAAACTCTTTGAGGGTATTCCAACTTTTTCGAATTATTACTGCGGACTTTCGTGCAGAAAATAATTGTACCATATTCAAGTAGGGGTCTGATGTAAGTGGTGTAAACGGTTTTGTAACCGTTCAAGTCCAGACGTCTAAACAATTATGAAAACTTGTGAAATTCTACAAAGAGTCCTGGCACGTATGATTTCTACGTGTTGCTTGAAGTTGAGCTTAGAGTCCACAAAAATACCTAAGTCTCTGACTAAATTAACGACCTTTATCAGGAAGCTATCAATGAAGTAATCGTTTTGAGATTTCCCAAGACGGAGACAGCTTATTTTCTCGACTGCTAAGGGAAGTTTGAATTCACGTGACCAATTTTAGATATTGTTTATACATAGTTGAAGAGAATCAGAGTCCTCGCTATAAATTTTAAGGTCATCGGCAATAAGGAAAACTTCACAGTCGAGGGAATTACAGCTCTCAATGTCATTGATGAAGCAGAGGAACAAGAGGGGCCCGAGAAATGTCCCTTGGGGTAACCCGCTGAGTACTGGGGAAAGAATCAGAGTAGACATTTTCTAGGCGAACCTTGAAAGAACGGTTTTGCAGGAATAAAGTAATCCAGTCTATTAGAGCAACATGAAGTATGGTACGCAACAGTAAATATATTACGCAACCAATTTTCCGTGCCTTCATTCCGAAGTAAGACTGGCCGGCCTCCTCTCCCGAACCTGAACACCCTCGACTACGCCATTTGGGAGCGTACATGCAGGCCAAGGTCTGCGCTAAAGCACACCACAGCGTCGTTGCCCTGAAATCGTCTCTGGAGAGAGCTTGGGCTGATCTTTGTACAGAGTACCTTTATGCCATGATAGCCAAATACCCACAACATCTGGAGACCGTAAATTCGTGAACGAGGAGCGAATTTTTTTGAATAAAAATTCTAACCGAAATGTACTTGTTAATCTGATGAATAAAATTTTTTGAAATAGAAATGAAAATACTTTTTTTCGTTAGAGAATTCGGTTAATAACCAAATTTTAGTAAATCTGTCTACCCTTGTATACGAATTACCCTGTATAGAGAAATAAAGATGGAAAATATATGAAGGGATAAAGAGAGTGAATGAGAGAAGCAAAAGGGTGAGAAGGAAGAGGAGAGGTAAAAGATTTCAAAGAATGTGGTCAATCCTAAACTCCGACTATGGGCAGGATAGCTAGCTAGCTAGCTAGCTAGCTAAGCACTTGAAATAGATGAGTGGTTGGAGAAAGAGAAAGGCGGGGGGGGGGGGGAGAGGGCGAGGTTGAAAGAGCGAATGAGCGAGAGAGTGAAATAGAGAGAAACAGAGGAAGGATTCTCGATGATCGCAACCCCGAAACCCCTCAGGTTTAAAATATTCTTTGGCAACTTTGTACTACCTCTGTTGCTCTTGTCTGAGCGGTATACCCACTCAATCTCGCTGGTACGATTGTGTGTGCAATACATTGTCATGCATGAGCCCCGCAATAGTTGATTAAATTCATTTCACTTTGACAATGATATGCAGATCCGTTGCTCTGATTGCATTTCGGTTGTGTCTACTTAATCCTTTCTCGTCTATAAAAGAGAGAAAAGGTGTATATGTCATTACAGACAAGCCATTCATTCCTCCACTGTCAGTTGTCCTCAGTTGCCAGTGCCTGCGGCTCTTCCCACCAGCTGAGAGGTCCTCGCTGGTGACAAGCTCCTTTCACTCTCCCAGGAAGCTGTCAGCTGTCAGAGCCGGTGACATCCTCTTTCACTCATGTCAAAGATGAAAGCTTTCCTCTTACAACTGCTACTTTTGAGTGTTAGTTGCTTTGCATTCTAGAGGAGATCAATTCTTTGATATCTAAAAAGTGCTTTATTTTTTATAAGTATCTGCGGTTTCATCTTTTAGTTAATACTTTTTGGAAAACTTAAATAGTGTTTGCTTTACTTTTTTTTTGCCTTACTTGCCTTTTTGCCTTTTTCCCTTTTGCCTTTTTTTGCCTTTTTTGTTTTGCCTATTGCTGTTCACCACATATTTTATTACAACTCAGATGCTGCATCATGCGAGGTGCCAATTCGATAATGAAATCATCGGTCATCCCGTAGTGCAATGCACTGACACAGCTATCACCTTTACGATTCGAACCAAGGAGCCATTCAAGTAAGTTATAGGATCCAGTGCGACCATGAATAAAAAAGGACTTCTGTTATTACTGACATGGCGGGCCTGAACCATACGAAATGAATTTTTTTTGAGAGGGAAGATCTTTGTCCGAGATTTCTTCAATACTCCCAACTGCCGTTTGGATTGCCACAACAATGACTACCAAGGCGCGACTTTCGCCGTGCGACTCACGGATTGCGGCATGAAGCGAATAAGACAAGTCAGTAGTGAGCCGAAGAGCAGCCCAGCAGGAGCTTCAAGGGCAGAAGCGGACTAATTACTGTATTGTAGTTCTCTAAACACATTACAAAACAAATTTTCCGCTATCGATATCGCGGACAAACACGTGCACTCTCTTGAAAATCATTAATCAAAAGAGAGCGTAATTTTAAGCAATAATTAAAAGAAAAGGGTTCTTACAATTATTAGATTTCAGCCTTCTGGCTTTTGAAACACGGCTTCAAGGGACTAGGCCTGAGTAAAATGGTTTTTCAAATTCTAAAAGTTGAAAGGAAAAAAAAGGTCTTGGCCGGGGTCGAACCGACGACCTTCTGCGTGTAAAGCAGACGTGATAACCACTACACCACACACATGTTGAGAGCTCTACAGAGAATTTTGAACAATTACTTACACATGACGTGTTTGATTTAAAATGTCGAAGTATTTACAAAGATTGAGTTAAATAGATTATGTGAAATACCCAAGGAATGCAAAACTAGACTGTTTGTAATACTAACAATTCCAAGATGTTGACCGTTTTGTTTGATACTATGACCAGAAAAAAGCCAACTCTAACCAGAAAGAGCAGGAGTAAATAATGTTGCTTTCAGCTGCAGCCTCCTGGAATGAATTACTTGGCTGTCTTCACCGCCTCTTTTCATCCCATTCTCATCACCAAGAATGATCGGTCCTACAATGTCCGCTGCTTCTATACGCATGTCGAACAAACGGTCTCCAATGGTCTTCATGTCAGGTAATGAATCAATTCGGATCTTTGTCGTAACAATTGAAACATATTTCGATCAATATTTGTTTCTTCTTTAAGAACTTGTTTTACTTGTTTCTGAATTACTGTTGTAACTTAAATCTTTTCGTAGTTTCTCTATACTTTTATACTTAAGGACACTAAATATAAAATGAATATTATTTTATAAAAGAAGGCAAATTTAGATGTTTATTTGTATCTGGAAAAATGTTCCAGTAAGACAATATCAAGCCGTTCAGCGTGCTGCCAACGCTTTCGATCGAACAGGCTACTGTGGTACGGCCAGAATGTGTCTACACAATAAGAATAGGCACTCTTGACGGTCCCATCGCTCAATCCGTGAGTGTCGGAGACAGGATCGTTCATCGATGGGAATGCTCCAATCGTTTGTTTTTTTTGTGAAAAAAATCACTTCTAATTTATCAAAAAGGGAAAGGTCTTGGCCGGGATCGAACCGGCGACCTTCTGCGTGTGAAGCAGACGTGATAACCACTACACCACAAGACCTTCATGTATGCTTGTTCTGTAGTGAATCTTATTAATCTACTTTTCGGTCAAACAAAAATACAACAGGAACATTAAGACTTGGATTCAAACTGAATCGTTAATTACCACATACTACTAGTTGAATACCGAAAAATTAGGTACAATCAGAAAAATGATGATTGCATGATTCCTTCAAAGAGGAGGGTTTCAATTAGTCGAAGAAATTGAAAGAATACAAACGTAGGTTACTTTATGAATCATCAACCGAAAATCAGTTTACTATGGCTGTTAACAAGGTTAGAATCTAAGTTGTTATCACACGTTATCACACAAAAATTAGGTATCACCCGCGCTATAATCAGGAAAATCCTATAAGGCTTATATCAGGCGTTGAAATAAGAGAACCTCGGTCTATCATTCCTATAGCCACGGTTTATACACAAAATTTAGGTTTCGACCCTGCAGTAATTAAAGAAATAGAACAAAAGTTCCGATTCCTTATGTTTGTTTCAGGCATTGATCAAACATATGAGAGTGAATAAACATTTATGTACGTATATAATTATATATACAACTAAAAAATAATTTTAAATTCTAGCTAACTACGGAATGTTGGTGAAGAATTGCTACGTAAATGGTGGCAGCTCGGGCAGTCCCACGGTTTCTCTCATCAACGACAGAGGGTGGGTCATTCATTATCTTTACAGCTTTTCGTCAACTACAATGATTGAGCAAAAAAAGCAGCAACACACGATTTCCATGCGATGTCTTTGTCCTGGTTTTTTTAATAATCATACTTTACATTAAAAGCACAATAAATAAATTCGATTACTTGGCGTTTGTTGTTCGATTTCAGAGTTGGCATTCTCGTAAAATGATGCTAGTTAAAAATCGTTGAGAAAATTATATAAAAACAAAATAAAGATATGGTCACTCTCTGACAAAACCCGACCCTGGTTTTTGAATCGATAAATACAAATATGATATCTAATCGTTTAAAGAAGCAAGGTGATAGCTTCAGATGCGCCGTATCGCAGTCGTTAGTACAGACTCCGTTGATCTACGACCCTTCGGGTTCTCTGGTGACTGTAGCCGTTGACACCTACAAGTTTCCAGACATTGCCAAAGTCAGCTAATGGTGTTCTTCGGTACCGGAATCACAATTATTCAAACCTTGTCGCTTTTTTCAGGTAGTCTTCAACTGTCAAATCCAAGTTTGTGCTAAGATCGATAACCAGTGCGATGGTATTACGGTAGGTCCCAATTGAAACGTTGTCTAAAAAAACAATCGCTTTATTGGAGTCTTTTTTAAGCCTCCGAACTGCCCCTCAACGGGAATACAAGGATACGGAAATGGTATCCAAGGAGCTCGTAGGATGCCAGCAGCTCCACAAAACGGGATTGGCCCTGACTCTCTTCGTATCACCTATCCGCCTGGCCAGAACAACAACAGGCTGATATTCCATTCAAGGAAAAACTCGAAAATCGGCGGACATGATCTTTCTGATGAGGATGACCGAGATCTAGTTGCACCTACGAAGGTTAGAGAGAAAGAGATAAGGTTTAGAGAGATAATTAGAGAGGGTAAAAGAGAGAAAATGAGAGAGAAAAGGAAGAGGGAGAAAGAGAGTGAGAGTGAGAAAGAGACAGAAAGCTAAAGAGGGAGAAAGAGAAAAGTAAAGTAAAGAGATAAAAAATAGAGGGAGAAAGTGAGAGACTGAGAGAGAAAAAGAGAGAGCGAAAGAAAGAGAGAGGGAGATAAAAGAGAGAAAGAGGATGAAAGAGAATCAGAAAGAGAAAAGAAAGGGAAAGATATAAAAAAGAGAGGGCGAAAGAGAGAGAGCGAGAAAGAAAAAGAGAATGAGAGAGAGTCTGAGAGAGAAAGAGGGATAGATACCGGAGCAAAAGAAAATTATATAAAGAGGCACACAAAAAATAACGCAGAGAACGGGAAAAAAGAACAGCTTGAGAGCTTCCAAAAAAAAGAAGTTTTTTTCTTACGAAAAACCTTATTTTTTGAAAATGAAATATTATGAAATAATGGAAAAATGAATTATTAAAGAAAGTGCGATAGTGTTATATGAAAGGCTCATATGCCTTGTTCTCTTTAGTCACGCATGCTTATCAAGCGATTGCGTCATGAATGGAGCGTAACTCCAGAGTTCACGATTAAGACAGAAGAGAGATGGAAGATGAATGATAAATCTTCAAATTCTAAGTTACACAGTTTAAAGGCAGTGACGCCTGGTTGAGATGACAAATGATTGAACTATCGCACAGAAAAAAGCTAGTCCGCCGGGCGGGATCGAACCCAGACCATCTCGACTCAAACCGGGAGCGCGTGTTACCATTACACCACGGGGACACATTGCTATTCCGTGCGATAGTGTTATATTCAAATATTCAAATTAAACGCTTTATCAAGATCAGCAAGCCACATCGGTAATATAACATCATCAATATGGTATCTGTTGCGACATGTGACGACTCCACTCCTCAGCGTTCTCTGCCTTCCTTAGGAATTGGGGACTAACGGCTTTGACAAAGTAGTCCTTCCATCTCATTCTTCTGTCGCTCATGATGGCGCTACGATCCCGGAGCGCTAAATCTTCTCGGGAAAGGACTCTCACAGACGAGGGAAGAGACGGTGCGAGGAGCAACCGTGCACGGAGGGAGACGAATGAGAGAATGTGTTGTGTTATATGTGTTATATGAAAGGCTCATATGCCTTGTTCTCTTAGTCACGCATGCATATCAAGCGATTGCGTCATGAACGGAGCGTAACACTATCGCACGGAATAGCAATGTGTCCCCGTGGTGTAATGGTAACACGCGCTCCCGGTTTGAGTCGAAATGGTCTGGGTTCGATCCCGCCCGGCGGACTAGCTTTTTTCTGTGCGATAGTTCAATCATTTGTCATCTCAACCAGGCGTCACTGCCTTTAAACTGTATAACTTAGAATTTGAAGATTAAAGAAAGTGTGGTATAGTTGAATTGTTCACTATTCGATCACTCTTTCTTGACTATATCGTACTATTGATACATAATGGAACTTTGCGACCGTTTCTCTAATTTGTTTAAGCAAAAATCTTAAAGTTCAGATTGTTATCAATGTGGAATCATTTGAATTACCAGCGTCTTCGCCTGAGTATCTCTTGAAGCCAACATTCACTTTTGATCATAATTCTGGTAAGAATGTATTTATTATATAGACATTAATAGGAAGAGGAGGTGGAGACACAACATTTAGTTTACAACATTAGAAGCAATGAAAAAAATCACTCCATTTAATCATCGGTAAATTGACATATTGATAAAATTAATCAATATATTAACGAATCAGACGATGTTTCAGAAATGTTTTCAATAATCACGGAAGCTTTTGAAGCGTTAACTTAATTGCGATAATTTTTTCAATCAATAACAATTGGAGAGCTTTAGCTTTAACTAGACACTTCGCTATCGATAACTGATCCCTTCAAGGATTGTCGCCGGCAGAGAAGAGAACTTTCGAGAAAGCAGAAGAGAGAACAACTGATGGCTTTGTCATTCGTGAAGGTAGTCGTCTTCTCGGTCTAAACAAGAAGAAATGACCTCTTCCAGTAAAACTAACAATAAGTCACCAATTCAAAAAATTTATAGCTTAATTCCAAAGTTTCTGACGGTCCAGCCACGATTTTCGGAGTTTGCGAAAAATTTCGACAAGAAATTGCAGGCCAGGGCTCGGAATCGGGACCGTATAGGCCATTCAGCGAGACGCGCCTGAACGAGCACGATGACGACTTCTCGCGTACCACGGTTCATGAGTTTGAAAAAAATTGATTTTGAAGAGATATAATATATTATTTTCTGAGTTTTTTTATTCCAATAATTTTGTGAGACACATTCATAAACAATTTTTAGTGAATTGCGTCTGCATCGCAATTCCTGGGGAGGTATTCAGAAACAAAAAATTATTTTAAAATTTATGGTAAACTTTATACTAAGTTATAGTTTCGCCAAACTGGAATTCAGAGAGTAGACTTCAGGGTAAACTTTATACTAGAGTTTAGACGCTCTCACCCGTCTTGTCTCTGAATACCGAACTGAGTTGAACTTAGGTTTCAATATACTAGGTTGAAATTTACCCCTGAGTTCATCTTAGATCTCTGAATACGGCGCCGAAGTAAAAACTGCATCTTTCCATTCGTTGAGTATCTTAAAAGTGGTGCATCTTACAAAATGCGAAAGTTATCTCGACCGAGGTATCGACTTGTCTAGCGGACAACTAACTAGATTTTCCACCCTAGTGCCTGTTAACGATTGCGCCTCTGCTGAAATCTTTGAGCGCGCGATAAAGAACATTGATTAAAAACTTTTTTGAAATTGGAAACTCCTGGTCCCGGCTAATTTTTGAAAAGAAAAAATTTAAAAAATATGCGTCAATTTACAAAATAAAAAAATAATGAAAAGATCTGATGAAACTCGAAAAAGCTGAGCTTCTGATGCAATTACGTTTTTTTTTTGCAGCCAGAAGGTCACCCTGAGTTGGCAGCTGCGATTGACTCCACTCCACTTCGCGTTTTCTCAGTTTATGACCGGCGTTCTTCTACAACGCCCTCACCGGGTCTCCCGCGAGAATCTTCAACTTTCTCTTCAGCTTCTTCAAATCTCCAAACAGCCTCTCCCTCGACTATTCCTTCTCCTCTGACTAACTTCCTCTCGGACGATCCCTTCCCGTTCCCCGTGACTGCACTCTCGTCTGCGACTCCAGATTCTCTTCCTCTCTTCTTGCGACGTCTTCTCCGGTCTCCACCCCCATTTAAAGTCAATGCCTCGACATTCGATGAGCTAGAAGCAAACGATCTTCCTCTTCCGTTCTCCTCGTCAGAAAACGTCCTCGATGTATCCGCCGAAGTTTTCGTCCATCAGAAGGATTCTGTGATTGATCACTTTACAGGTTCTCATCAATAATTCTATTTACATCACGTCAAAAAACTCTGGTAGATTTACCGAGAAAAACATATGCTGTATCACTTTTTGATTGACCCTGTTACGACTGGCCATGACAAACTTCGTGTTCAGATGAAGAGGGCAGGTCGGGCAGTTCACCGGATGCTCACCGCTCATCTTCCGGGAGTTCCTCGGATGATGACTACTTACCTAATGAAATTTCTTCTGAAAATGGCTCGTTAGCTCGAAGGAGTTCTACAGAGAGCCACTCCTTATCCTCCGCCTCTTCTCCGTCCTCCATGTTCTGCTTGGATCGTTCGCATGCCATAGTGCTTAGCTGTTTCTCATCAGCGACTGCCATCATCACGCTCTTCACCATCGTCTACATTGTCATCAGCTGCATCAAAATGTTATTTTTCGAGCCAAATACACTTTTCATCTTCACGATAACCGTTCTTTTTTTAATTTACAGATTCTGTTGTACCGAAACAGCTTCCCGATTGAGCGTGCAGGACGACATTTCTTCTGTGACCGTAACTCGTTGTCCATCGGACTACAGTATACCACCCATCAAATACCACCCATACTATGGCGCCAGACAGTTAGGACAGTGGACACCGTCTTTGCACAGCCTTTCACCGACGTAATAATAATGCTTGTAGTAGGACAGTTGTTTTATAGCGAGACAACACGAACTTGCTCTTTTTTATAGTGTTTTCATAGAGTATTCATACTGCGGATACGAGAAATATGTTTGATTATTTATGTAAAATCCGGAATTGAGAAGTGGAATTCAGTCCTACTTTTCCTGTCATCTTTTCACATACTGCCTCTACGGGTTCATTCACATATAGTAAAGTATTATCTCCATGACCATTCACTTCTGTCAGCCGAACAATTTTCTTGGTTTCATGTCTTTAGAAGCTCATTTAGTTGTTTGAATGTCTTTCTCGCACTTTACTCAATCTTTATTGCCTCGCAATTTTTTTTAGCAAATAATACAACAATTTATTTATAACGATACAAAAAACACGGAACAAAAATACAAATTTTGGAATGAAAAAAAGGAGAGATGCGGTGAAGAATCGGAAAGAATTTGTTAACAGAAAAGACCAATCTCTACAACATGATATCATCGGCAAGATGATATTATGTAAAAATGAAAAAACTTTAAATGATATATCTTTACTGTGTAACGGTAGCGCGCTCGCTCCCGGTTAGAAGAGAGATTGCTGGGTTCGATCCCGCCCGATGGACCTGTGACTTTCCGTGGGATTGTTTTTTTTATTCATTGAAAAACTCCTTGTTACTGTTATGATGTAAGGAGCGAGTGCAATGATTCAATCGCGAATAAGTTCAGCTGATCGAAACTGACTCAACGATCTCATCTATCAGAAGGATAAGGTCCTCTTCACTAGTATATCATACATTCATTTATTCCTTGTATACATAATCACACAGAGGATGTTATCGCATTTGCGAAAAGGCAAGCATGTGAGAATAGAATCGGGTTGATTTCACAGACAATAAATTGCAAAATTTCACAGTAATTCTAGTTTTTAACTGAGATAAAAATGAACAAAAAAAAGGATACAAAAATGAGTCAATGTAACAGAAAAATAATTTCACAGGTAAAATTGAGCATTATGGAAAAAAATTAGGAGAGACGCAGCTTTGAGCTCGGAACAATGATTTCGAGTGGTAAAAGCAAAACTGAGGACTTGAAGGCATCAGAAGAAGTGAGAGATACCGTTTCAGATGGTTGAGAATGCCAAGTACCGATACATCTTGATACACAAGTGGAATGACCACTTGGTTGTTTGAAAGGTAGAATAATCCTGAGAGAATGGGAGCTCCTATGGGTGTAAGGCGAAGGATGAACCATGAACTTTTCACGTGTATTGAAGACGCTCAAAATTCTATCATAATGGGAGGAACCTACGACGAAGTATTCCTACAGCATAAGTTCAATAACAATAAGTGTAAAGGTTGGAAGATAGAGATGAAGTATTCTCAGTCTTTTTCGTAAAAAGCTTTCTTTTCTATTCCAATTGCAGGTCTCGCATCGTGAAAATCTAAGATTCAAAGAGAATTGGTGATTAAGGGGTTTTTCAGCACGTGATTGAGTAAAAATTTCATCTTTTTAATCGTAAGATTTTGTCTCACTTGTTTGCCATGACATTTAAACCCAACGAATTGGTTCTTAGTGAGTTATAAAGGGAGAAATTAACCCTGCGATTCTAAACTATCATAAGATCATGGCAAAATTATACACTTTTTTATCGTTTGGCACTTAAGCTGAACTGTCAAAGCATTGCAGTTGAGGTTGAATCAACCACATTATCGAAAATATTGAAGGGGGAGCGGAAAAGAGCGAGAGAGGGGGAAGAAGAGAGGAGAGAGCGAAAGACAGAGAAAGCACGAGAGAGACGGATAGAAAGAGAGAGAGAGAGAGGGGAGAAAAGAGAGAGAGAACGAGGAAGAAAGAGAGGGAGAAAAAGAAAAGAATGGAAAGAGATAAAAAGAAAGAGTGAGACTGAGAAAGAAAGAGAGAGCGACAGAGAGAGAGAGAGAGAGAGAGAGAGAGAGAGAGAGAGAGAGAGAGGGAGAAAAGAGAGAGAGAGAACGAGGAAGAAAGAGAGGGAGAAAAAGAAAAGAAAGGGTAAGAGATAAAAAAGAAAGAGAGAGATAGAGAGAGAAAGAGAGAGAGCTAGAAAAAAAAGAGGGAGAAAGCGATTTGACACGGCATTTTTTAGCATCTGCACTGTTCCCCCTCTCCCCTTCTCTTCTGCCTCAAATACCTTTTCTCTCCATAGCTTCTTTTTCTCGTACACGCTCCATCTAAGTTCTTCATGCCATAATCTTTGGGTTGTCCAGTTTTCGGAGAATTTCGTGTATGTGTTACGCGAAACGTTTAGTAGTGATGATGAATGACAATTCAATGTTGAAAAAGAGCGGAAATGATATGAAAGCTAAAAGAAGCAGTTTTTCACAACTACTGCTCTCTTTTCGCTTCAGGGGCGTTTATGGGAAAATAAGCTTACGTTCAGTAGAGAGGAGCTCTCAAATACGTTAACATACTGTTTTGTCTCGTTCTAAACATATGAAATCACCCATATTTATCAAGGCAAGATATTAATTGCATAAAGAAATAAAATAACGGAAACTTCAGTTATCTTCATCGAAAATCATGTCTTACGTTCTCAGAATGTAAAGGTAAGAAAGTTCATTAACAACAAAAGTAAACTAAAACTTTGTTTAAAGAAAATTCGTAATAGATTGCTTCTCCTGAGAGTAGTTGTCTTACTAATCTCGATGCACTATTTTCAAAGATGAGATTCGATTTTTGAAATTAAAAACTAAGCGGTCTAGCAACAACATCAATGCGCTCAAAAAGTTGCTTATTCTTATGACTGAGCTTATCATATCTAATCCTTTCTCTTTGAACCATGTAAGTGATGACTCTAAACAATTTATCCTCCGGTGATAAAGCTATCAATAATAAGAGTCAGCAGCAACAAGGAGCGGTCAATGAGAGGATGCACGACTCGCGACGTATCCGCCCTGCGTCGAAGGTTGCGCCGTAGCTGCATAATCCACCGCGGGCACGACCTCCGGCTTCTCCGTTATCAAATCTTGCGGGAACTGACAATCAAAGCGCGCTTTAGTCTGATTTTCCCTAGTTGTACAACTCACAGAAGAAGAATTGCAATAATGTCGGTTTCTAGTGTCAACATGTCCAGTCCCTAGCCGAAAGCAAATACTCTTAAAATATCGGGCCGAAATTTCCATTTTCAACGAATGAACATTATGAACTCGAAAAATTTATCCAAAAATTTATCCAGTTTTTGTCTCAAGCCTCTTTTTTCTCAAAATATTTCTTTCTCACTTACCTCTTCCGACTCAGATGACCAAGAGGAAGGAGGAGGTGCATAAGAATTCGGTGCAACACTGTTCACTGATTCTGTGCTTTGCTGTTCTACTTGCTCAGATGAAGACGAAGCGACCGCCGAAAACAATACATAATGATTACTTTGCTTTTTTAACGGTTTGTTTCTAAGACCATTCAAAAAAGACCAAATACGCTAAATTGTGGAATATGTTTCTTGCAGTGAAAAGCTTCAGAAGATAAACTATTGAAGATGACTCATGAGTGTGCAGTAGGTATTTACTTTAAAACTGAAATAAACACCGTTCTATAGAGTTCAATTCTGATGAAAAACTGATTGATTCGATTATAACTTGTAAATTGTACCGGAGCTTGATACGTTTGAGCGAGCGGAAGTTGAGCCTGTACTTCTGTCGAATGGAACTCAGAAACGGGCGCGTATGACTGAGGAGCTTCTGGCTCGATGGCCTCGGAATGAGGAGGAGGTTCGATGATAACGACTGGTGCACTCGTTTGTAGTTGAATCTAGTACGAATCGCTGGTAAATACCCGAGAATCAGGAAAGAAATGATATATTGAAAAATTGCTTACAGGCTGAGGCGTTGCTCGATGTGGTTCCTGAGCAGGACCCTAAAAATCTCAGTTTTAGTGATTAGAGAACCTTAAAACAACTTTTCAAGTACCTGTGAGTAGCTCACTCGAGCGGGAGCAACGGGCGCTTTTGGTGCGTACGGTTGGACCCAATTCTGAGCTTTCGGTTGAACCCTAGATTGAACCCACGGTTGTACTTTTGGTGCAGGAGGAACCTGGAACATTCATATATTTTTGTACGTATTCAATGAGTCCTTGTTTCATTTATGTATATGATTTGATAAGTTTTTCGATTGACTGTCTTATCATTGTCCCCAAAAGGTCAATTCTCAGTGAATAGATTTTGGGTGGAAAGGAGACTCCTGAATTTGCACCGACCTGGATCGCGTCGAGACGATTCTGCTGATAGTAAGATTCTCCACCAATCAAGGCTGCTGCTGCTGGGCCCTTAACGTTCTTTTTTTTTTATAATACGAACATCTTCCATTCAAGAGTTATTTACACGAAGCTTTTCAAAGTTGTTCTATTTGGCACTAACAGGTTGGTATGAAGGGCTTGCAATTGGTAATGGTCCCCCGATAGGTCCAGGTCCCCCGATAGGTCCGGGTCCTCCTCCGCTCGCATAAGAGCCACTAGAAGGACCACCACCATGAGCACCGCCGGATGGACCGGCAGAATATGACCCTCCAGCTCCCGCTGGAGCTCCGCCATAAGCGGGAGCCTGTCCTAGACTATGCATCGGTCCTGTTCCAAGACTTGAGGCAACGGCATAGCCTCCCCCTCCACTAGGTGCCGGTCCTCCAAAACCGATCGAAGAGGCCGGACCACCGCCATAGCTCAAATAACGTCAAATTAGAACTAATGCACTTGCTAATTTTTATTAGTCGTTTGGCACAGCTTCGTATTTAGTGACAAAAATAAGAAAAATGATTGTGGTTAACTGATACCTGGAAGAAGAACAAGGGGGGATTGAAGGGGCGCAGGATCGAGAAGAAGGGGCGCAGCAAGCTCCTCCCCCACCGCCCATCCCCCCTATGCAACCAAGAGCAGATGAAACTCCAAGGGCAAGCAACAACACAATCCGCTCCTTAAGAGAGAATGAACCTTTCAGATAAGATTTAATGGAGCAGCACTTATTATTGTCTACGCAAAACATTTAGAAGCTCACAAACCGCTATCCATCACTATCAAGCTTCGAATCAAGCTGCTATGCTGAAACAGCTTCAACAGAGCATTCCTATTATAACAATAAAAAAATTAAAGCATCCCGATCAAAAACCTTCACAAAAGGCAATGTTTGTTTTGTCTAGGTCAGACAAATGTTGCTTTGAAAAAAGTTTGCATCAAAATTATGATTTTTTTTCCTCAAAGAAACAGGGAGCAAACTGTTTTGATGGTTAGCTCCTATAATTTGCAAACTTGTCCAACTCTAAAGTTTGTAAACTGGAATGTCCACTATTACAGCGTTTGTCATAGCAAACTGAAACTCATAAAGCGTTAAAATTAAAAAAAATTACCCTAACATGCATTAACATTAACTTTGTTGGTGTAACAATGTAACAAGTACCAAGTGAATGTTGAATGCATTATCAAATGATTATCAAATGATCAGAAGTTAAATCAAATGAATGCATTGTCATGTATGCTAGTGGGATTTTCCGAATTAAAACGCTCGATAAATGGCTTTTAATAAAAGAACTGACCATTCCAATTCTTCTTCGAACAGCTATGGCGGACAAAGTACGGTTTGTGGGAAGAATGCTAAAGTAGAAAGGCTGCTTCGATCAGCTTCTTTTATACAAAAGAGGAAGAAACTCTGCCTTTTAGGCATCGTTTCATCATCTGTCTTTGATCTGTCACTCCTCCATACCCTCTCTCTCTCTCTCTCTCTCTCTACTGTTATCCCATTCTTTATTTTTATTCCTTACTTTCCATAACTCTCTCTATCTTCCTCCTCTCTCTTTGGCTTCCTCACTCTTCTCTGATCTTTTCTTCCCTTGTCAAATAAGTTATAACTCACACGAGATATGACAATGCCCAAGGAATGTAGAAACGGACGAAAAAAGAAATAATAACACACAAAAAGGCATACTTAGATGAGCTGAGACCGTGGAAGATTAACCTTTTTCGCTTTCGCTTTCATAAAACTATATTTTTCTTTATCTGCAAGACCAAAGGCAATTCACTGCTGGGTCACAACATTCCAGCTTTTTCAGCTAGAATGAAGATAAAGCGGAATCTTTGCCGAGTAAAATCGTTGACACACCCATTGACCTATCTGCTCAAAGGAAAACATCTCAAATTGCTAGTTGGAGGTAGGAGATGAACCTTACAATTTAGTAACTTGTAGATTCTTATTCTTGAAAGAGGGTGATTCCCACTTCGCTCATGTGAGGAAGCCCCCTACACTTTTTCTGTTTGAGATTATTTCTTAAACCATCTTAGCAAATTCATTAGTGTTTTTTACGAGTTAAAAATTAAAATGATCTCCTTCATTAAAAAAATGTTCTTATTGATGAATGTATAAATGATATTGTGCCTTTTATTTTCTGTTAGACTGATTTTAAAACTTCTCTACCGGAGGCTATTCTTCTGGACGTTCTCAAAAGGCTCCTAGGAGGAAAATTCTCATACTTTTACCGCTAAGATGCAATCCTTAAAAATTTCTATAATCCACTTTTTCTTGTGGGAAACGATTCCTGTGAAGAGCACCTGAGTATTCTCTGTGGTGACACTTTTTTCCTCTGGAAAATGATCTGTCTCGTGAAGCCACTTCTAAAGGTAGTCAAACAGCCAAAAGGCCTTTTTCTCTGCTAGTGCGCAGAACACTATCATTAATTCGCTGATTTAATATCTTCTGCTGTTTTATGAAAATTCCTTCCAGAACGCAGTTCACTACCTGTCACTGCTCATTCATGTTTGGTCACGCACATTATCAAGTACTAATTTCTAGACGTGTTTGTTTGTCTTGCTAGACCAACGAATAGGGAAAATCAACATAAATAGTAGGAGGTGTCCTTGAATTGGACTGGTCGGTTTAAATCCAAGAAAAAGTGAACATCGTTCTCCGAGGAAGACCGACAGTAAACCCGTATTCGTGATACATATGCATACTCTCTAAGTATTATTTATTATTACTCTTGAACGAAGGCGCTCTTTGGCTTGTTAAAGCAACTAAAAACCTCGTTTTTTTGTGAGAGAAGGTGAGGTAGTTTTGATTTCGAACCCAAAAAACTACATCGGAAATGGAAAATGATGAAAAGATGACCTTTTCTCATTTTAGTGGTCATGTTGGTGGTCACTAAATTTTCCCATCTCTCAAACTTTCTCTTTCTAGCAGCTTTTCAATTTCTCTTCCTTCATCACTTTCCTACTCGGTTTTTCCATTTTATTTTAGGCCTTTATCGTCAAATATTTGCTAACTTTCCCTTATCCTCTCTTCACGTGTCTCTCTTTCGTAGAGAAATAACACTTCCTCTTCATGTTCCTGACCCTCTTGCCCTTACCGCTTATATCACGATCACGCTTTTTATGGTGTGATAGTATCCTTTACATGCCACCCGCTATCCAAGTTTTCTCGCCAGTTTCGCAATGGACCAACGCTTATCTCTTTCCCTGCCTTTGACATGATCAAAGGTTGTGGCACTCTAGACATTAACATTTTCGGACGTTCTACTCATCTTCACCTACATTCCTGTTGCACTCACTTCGTCACATTTTATTGGGCGGGCTTTTCATTCAAGAGGAGAAAAGCACTTAATCCTGATTCAATGAGGACGAAGATGCCTTCCAAATACGATGGCCTTCCGAGAGTTTAAAGATTCGATGGGTTCATGGCAGCTTCTCAAACGTGAAATAAACTCTGTCTTTGCCTGATTATTCAGACTTACTTAAACTTTAACATAATTCACCAATTCAGTTTGTTTATCTGTTCTGGACTATGCTTAAATTACGAAGTTTTTGTAGTATGAAAATAAAAAACAAACTCACAAAATTGCTGAGAAAGGGACGGGGTCGCAAACTCAAATATTTATTTTTTTGAAGAGCGAACATGGGAATAATGAAAGGTGACGGATAAAAATAAAAAGGGAAAGGTCATATCAGAAGTGAAAGCATATATATATTATTTTTTTTTACAAAGATAATAATGTTCCATATGCAAACTAGAAAGTTGCTAGGGAAGAACGGTTCAAAAATGGATGTTTCCAATAAAAACTAATTTAAAAAAATTAAATTAAAATTTAAAATATGTCTAGATTGTTCAGGTTTAGGCCTAAAAGGTTTAAAAATGTAATACCTTTCTTTGATCTTGTATGATAACTAAAACTTGAACTAGTATTACAAAAAAGTTACGGAAACTTTTTACAATTTTGAAAATATTTAACTTGAAGTGAAAATAAAACTGTATTGAATGGAAAGGTTTTTTAAAAAATTCATGAAGAAGAAGTGAAATACAATTTACATGATTTACAAATTGCCTTTGTACATTCTTCTTTGTCCTGCAAGACCTTGTTATGTACAAATAAAGGATGAAACTTAAAAGCTTCATTAGAATTAAAGAGGAATTTCTCTAGTTTTAACGAATTTAAACTATCGGGGAAATTGAAATCCATTTCAGTGAGTGAAAGTCACAGAGAAGAAATCATTCCACGTCGCTGGAGCCAGGACCAAGTCCAGGGCCGCGCTTTCCTCCCCAGAAGACACGTAGCTTTCTCTGGAAAACATTTCCTCGTTAAAATTAGTTCATTCACCAGCATAGGTCCCGAGCAGACATTTTCTCGACCGTCACCGTCTCGGCCGCTCTTCATTCCCTACCTCGGTTTTTTTTTTTTTAGAAAACCTGAAATTTCAGAAGCCCGCCAAAAGTGGGAATATGCCTAAGAGACATCGCCCACGGCAAAATATACTATTTTCATCAAGGGAAGCGAGGATTTTCACCCTTAAGGAAACAGAAACCCGCAAACTAAGGCTCGGACATGAACATTTAATCCTTGTTCCGCACTAACAACCGTTTCAGCGCCTTAAGCATCTCGCTAGCCTTTTAGTACATTCAAGAAAGTACAGTAATCAGTTCGGAATGTCATTTTTTCTCCGAAAAGTCGTTCCGGCATTCTCGAATAGACCCACTTCTTCACGAAAAGTATTACAGCACGAATGTAAAAAAAAACAACTATGGACTTAAAAAAAAACCAGACCCTGCTACAGTGAGTTTGAAGCTCGTATGCACGTTCGCACGATTAACTCTTTTGGGAGGACAAAGGAAAAAAAAACGTTCCGTTAGACTATCGCACCAGTGGGCTACAATAACATGTGTCGCACCAGTGGGCTACAATAACCTGTGGAAAATTTTTTGCGCCCGTTAAAGTGGAAAAAACATGTTCGCGCAGTGTTACTCTCACTTTATTTAACACTGGTCATAAACATGACCCGTGGAACAAAGGTAAAAACACACTATCTACTTTTATGTGTGATAACAAAAGCCTTTCTGCTATGATTTTGTTTGTTGCTTCATCTAAACCTTCCGTTTTGTGAATTTTTCTTCTTCTTCTGGGATTCGGTTTTAGAAATTGTGTTTAATTTTTTTCGGTTTTGAGTGGCGGATACGTACATACACCCATTTGAAAGGACTCATAATATCCCTGATGAGAGCGTGACCAACTGACCCGATGTCGCTTTCTGGCTCTCCATCGCAAGAGGCAACAATTGGTTGCGCCATCTCCTGGTGCACCATCTCGACTTCCTCGTTCTCTCCGCCTTCTTCGCTCTCTCCATCAACATCCTCAACCTCGTCCCATCCCGCGAACTGAATCACATGTAACAAACGTTTTCGGAGACTCTTGTTTGAATTTTTAATTACGCACCGGGAGAGCGGACGTGAGAGAGAAAGAGTCTCTCTTTCAAAGAGAGAGAGAGAAACTGAGACAAAGACAATATCATATAAGATGATAACTCGATATTATATTCGTGTGCGCCTATAGAACCTTGGACGTTGAGGGTAATTGGTGCAGGCGTAGAAAAGAAGTTCGATCAAATGCCATTGGCAGTGCCCCTTTCCTCAGCCACAGACTGCCGTTGAAGTTCTCTCGTGACTCTGGTGCAAAGTGCGAGAAACACAACTTCCTCCTGAATCGAACACACCGTCAACATTTCCATTCCAGGAATCTCTTCGAGAAAACTTTTTTTGCTTCAGAGCCAAAGACTTTAGACTGATCTATTAGATAACTCAGGTAGTTATTTGTCCTATTTTAGCAAGTTCAAAAAATTTATATGCCCTTTTAGGAAGAAAACAACGCTCATCACGCGTCACAGTCCTACTATGAGTCCTACGTCACAGTCCTACTATGAGTCCTACGTCACAGTCCTACTATGAGTCCTACGTCACAGTCCTACTATGAGTCCTACGTCACAGTCCTACTATGAGTCCTACGTCACAGTCCTACTATGAGTCCTACGTCACAGTCCTACTATGAGTCCTACGTCACAGTCCTACTATGAGTCCTACGTCACAGTCCTACGTCACAGTCCTACTATGAATACT
The DNA here is from genome assembly GCA_964056735.1 of Allodiplogaster pararmata. NCBI lineage: Eukaryota > Metazoa > Nematoda > Chromadorea > Rhabditida > Diplogasteridae > Allodiplogaster > Allodiplogaster pararmata. The sequence continues at coordinate 23,881,956 of OZ057407.1, read as the reverse complement.
ACTATGAGCTGAATACTACTATAGTTCAATGATGATTTTTTAAACGACTCATTCTGCAGTGGTTATGATTTCAAGACCTCGGTTTTCAATTCGCGCAAGGGTGTTTCTTTCACCCGCACTGCGGGTGAAAGAAAATCTATGCGCTCTTTCAAAATTCCGAAAAACATTCAAATCTTTATAGAAAAAAATTCCAAACTCTTTTGAATTCTGGGAATCTATGCGCTCGTGAAAAATTATGCGGGTGGTAAGAAACACCCTGATTCGCGCTTCCTCATTGTACTTACCTGCCACTCGAGATGTCTTCCCTCAACTTCCTCTGCTCGGAGTAGGTCAACCGCAAACTGCAAAAAAGTGATGCATCAACTCAGAGTATCCACTAACGATTCATTTTACAATCCCTCATTACAATACACGTGAACATTTCAGTCTCTCCAATTATTTTGTTCACACTTTCAAGATATTGATCCACTGACCTATTGATCCAATCTTCGTTACCGATCCACTCAGTAAGACCACTTTCGTACTTGACCTCCCCGCAAACTACACACGATTGCTTTGCTGCAACAACCAATCGATTAATTCGAATCTCGAACAAAGGAACTGAGAATAAAAAACCTCAATTATTTTGAATCCAACTGACCATTCACTTCTCGAGACAACTTGAACTTGCGCTTTCTTGATCCAATCAACTGAACAATCCACATTGAGAACTCTATTTGTTCAGCCGAATCAGCTAGAAAACCTTCTCTGTTAATCAGAACAGAAACAGCCCAATCCAATTCTCTCCAAATATAAAATTAGGCTACTTAGCGCTTAGAAAATGGGCATAAAAGGAAACTTTCTCAAATTAACCAATGGCTCTGGTGAATGCGATCAGAAACTGACCATAGTAGAAGTCTCCACAACGGCATCTTCTTCATCGTCGTCCAAGTAGAAGACCTCATCTTCCACCTCGGGAGACTCCTTCCTCTGCTTCTTTTCCGCAGGGAGAGAGATCATCTCTCGCTCTTCCTGTACAAATTCTCTATTTTTAACCTACTCAAACACAAACACTGAAGAAGGAAGTAAACCTCGAGATTGATGGAACAGGGGACTTTCTCGCAGTAGGCATAGTGGCTGCCAGGTTGGGAAGGTTCCAGATGATAATTACATACTCTCACTCTAAAACATTGATTAAGCATTGAATATCGTTTTAGGCTATAGCGGGCTTGCCCGTCGCGGACCAAAATTGGATAGTATAGTTCGTCAAAGGAGGGCGATGCCGGACTGGCCTGGGCATGCCACCGGATAAAACATCAGCCGATACTCCCCTATACTTTGTAATGGCGAGTTGAGGCGCCAGTGAAATAACCTCTTGCCCTTCTCCGGTTAACGAATGGGTCTCGCGAAGAGGATCGCCGACTGCGGTGCGAGTGTAGACGGAGAAAATTTCTCCGGACTCAAAAGGATCCTCACCAACCTATCCCAAAGGACTCCCCCTCAACAGGACCTATGGGCAAAAAACAACAACAACAGGCTATTTTCGTACTCCTTCAAACTCCCCATCTTTTAATTGATAATTATGGATTTTCAAAGAATCAATAAGTCAATAGAAACCTATTGTGGTTGTAGAGCTGAACTCGGAGTACCAATTCTTCTTCAGTCGTCAGCAAGAGCCTGCAGTAATGGTGAGCGATTAGGATACTACGTTGGACAGCGATGATCTTTGGCGGATTACTTTAAATAATTTATTTTTAAATTCTGATCAGATAATGAAGATTAAAGTTTGCACATGGGGTTTCAGACAAAAATTTGATAGGTTCGAGTATTCTCGCTCGCATTCAATCCACTTTAAAGAGTAATGGGAATCTACTTTTTCGTTTTGCTTAAGGCTCAACTTGGGCATCTTTCTGAATATGTGAACCATGAAATTTTACATGCTCAGGGCCGGAGTCCCGGTTTCTAAAACCCAAAAAAAATTTATCATACTGCTCAGAGCGAAGGTTTTTTCTCTCACCCACACCACATATTAAATATATGCGCAATCCAAAAAAGCTGGTGATAAATATGTGTAATGTAGTCCATGCATAACTCTGTTTATATGTAATTTGCTTTTGTCTTAAATACCTACACGCTTGGAATAAAGAATGAATGAATGAATGAATATTCTATTTGTCTGTGAGTCTTATATTTTTCATCGCACGCTCTTTAAAAATTACTTATTTCCCTCAAAAATAGAATTTTTGGTTTACAAGTTTTTTTACGCGGGCAGGAAGAAGCTTTTTTTAAACTTGTGATTAGCTTCCAATCTACTTTCTTAATCTTAAAGCGCCTTTTGACCATCACCTCCTAATCCAACTTTCCGCCGTTTTCTTGTCGCGAGGAAAAGAAAGATTTGCAGAGACAGAGAGAACTTCTCCACACACAGCACAACTGTCCTCACTTCTCCAAATGCTGCCGCCTTTCTGGAAAATATTTCAGATATCGAATAGTAGATCAAGTAGATCAATAAAATAATGATACCAGCTTTTCCACTGAAAATTGAGAATCATATGATATTTGCACAACAATCGTATCAACATCATAAGATAAAAAATCAGATGACAAAAACGAAATAATCGAGCTTTCTAATGGTTACTCACCTGGTCGAAAGTGGGATTGGACTTCTCTAGGAGAGCTTTCTAATGGTTACTCACCTGGTCGAAAGTGGGATTGAACTTCTCTAGGAGAGCTTTCTAATGGTTACTCACCTGGTCGAAAGTGGGATTGGACTTCTCTAGGAGAGCTTTCTAATGGTTACTCACCTGGTCGAAAGTGGGATTGGACTTCTCTAGGAGAGCTTTCTAATGGTTACTCACCTGGTCGAAGGTGGGATTGGACTTCTCTAGGAGAGCTTTCTAATGGTTACTCACCTGGTCGAAAGTGGGATTGGACTTCTCTAGGAGAGCTTTCTAATGGTTACTCACCTGGTCGAAAGTGGGATTGGACTTCTCTAGGAGAGCTTTCTAATGGTTACTCACCTGGTCGAAAGTGGGATTGGACTTCTCTAGGAGAGCTTTCTAATGGTTACTCACCTGGTCGAAAGTGGGATTGGACTTCTCTAGGAGAGCTTTCTAATGGTTACTCACCTGGTCGAAAGTGGGATTGGACTTCTCTAGGAGAGCTTTCTAATGGTTACTCACCTGGTCGAAAGTGGGATTGGACTTCTCTAGGAGAGCTTTCTAATGGTTACTCACCTGGTCGAAAGTGGGATTGGACTTCTCTAGGAGAGCTTTCTAATGGTTACTCACCTGGTCGAAAGTGGGATTGGACTTCTCTAGGAGAGCTTTCTAATGGTTACTCACCTGGTCGAAAGTGGGATTGGACTTATCTAGCAGAGCTTTCTAATGGTTACTCACCTGGTCGAAAGTGGGATTGGACTTCTCTAGGAAAGCTTTCTAATGGTTACTCACCTGGTCGAAAGTGGGATTGGACTTCTCTAGGAGAGCTTTCTAATGGTTACTCACCTGGTCGAAAGTGGGATTGGAATTCTCTAGGAGAGCTTTCTAATGGTTACTCACCTGGTCGAAAGTGGGATTGGACTTCTCTAGGAGAGCTTTCTAATGGTTACTCACCTGGTCGAAAGTGGGATTGAACTTCTCTAGGAGAGCTTTCTAATGGTTACTCACCTGGTCGAAAGTGGGATTGGACTTCTCTAGGAGAGCTTTCTAATGGTTACTCACCTGGTCGAAAGTGGGATTGGACTTCTCTAGGAGAGCTTTCTAATGGTTACTCACCTGGTCGAAAGTGGGATTGGACTTCTCTAGGAGAGCTTTCTAATGGTTACTCACCTGGTCGAAAGTGGGATTGGACTTCTCTAGGAGTAAACTTGCTCCTTTCTTGCGTATTATCGAGCAGACCTGCAATGAAATGTATCGTTCATTAGCCACTTCCTTCTTTTATTTCGCATCTGCGTAAACAAATCATCTATGTATGAACTTTTGCACGGGAATGAAGAACAAATGCATCATACATATGAGAACGGGAGCAAATGAGAGTTAATCTTGCGAGAGTAAACCTTGGGGAGCGGAAAGACGATTCCCTGCCTTCTGACGACTCTTGCGTCCATAATAGTCAGCGCTTCTCGGGGGAAATGGCACAGGCACAACAACTTCCTGCGAAGACAAACATTTCAACTGCTCTTAAAACTTCCGCCGAAAACTGACGGGTATTGCGATGGTTTACGAAGTTCTTGCAGCAGAAGCGACTGTTCTTTGTCAGACAACCGAAGTCTGAAAAACTCTTCTTTGTCAGACAACCGAAATCTGAAAAACTTTTCTTTGTCAGACAACCGAAGTCTGAAAAAACTCTTCTTTGTCAGTTAACCGAAGTTTGAGAGCTCTTCTTTGTCAGACAACCAAAGTCTGAGAACTCTTCATTGTCAGACAACCGAAGTCTGAGAACTCTTCTTTGTCAGACAACCGAAGTCTGAGAACTCTTCTTTGTCAGACAACCGAAGTCTGAGAACTCTTCTTTGTCAGACAACCGAAGTCTGAGAACTCTTCTTTGTCAGACAACCGAAGTCTGAGAACTCTTCTTTGTCAGACAACCGAAGTCTGAAAAACTCTTTTTTGTCAGACAATCGAAGTCTGAAAAACTCTTCTTTGTCAGACGACCGAAATCTGAAAAACTCTTTTTTGTCAGACAATCGAAGTCTGAAAAACTCTTCTTTTTCAGACGACCGAAATCTGAAGAACTTTTCTTTGTCAGACAACCGAAGTCTGAAAAAAACTCTTCTTTGTCAGACAACCGAAGTCTGAGAGCTCTTCTTTGTCAGACAACCGATGTCTGAGAACTCTTCTTTGTCAGACAACCGAAGTCTGAAAAACTCTTCTTTGTCAGACAACAGAAGTCTGAAAAACTCTTCTTTGTCAGACAACCGAAGTCTGAAAAAAAAATCAAAAACTGTAGCAATGATTATAACCCGACCTAAGATAGTTTAGAAGTTTTCATCTTTAAAAAAATTGTGAACTATTTTTGAATTCTCTACTCAATGACACTAAAAGTAGTCCATGGATTCGAGAAATTAGCGGCACATATTCAGCAGTTGGTTCGGGAAAAAACTATGGAAGAAAAATTAACTTTTGTATCCATTGCTGACTGAGGGTCGGACAGCTAGTCCAAGTGGTCAAATAGGCGTGGAATCTGCTCTGGTGACAGACGATGCAAACATCCGGTTGCTGTTGGATGTTAAGCTCGTGATGAGAGACCCCGTACTAAGAAAGTCACACTAACCGAAATATTAAATATTCTCGAAAAAATAATTATTATTGACAACATAGGAAAATGGTTTGAATTTTCATATTAATGATTTTCCCCAACGTAATTTACCAACTATACTAGACATTATTGTCTCTGCATGTTCGACGTTTTCGGAAAAGAAATATATCGGAAAAGTAAATAAAAATTGAGACTGTTTAAATTATGACTTTTGAAATCTCTAAACAAGGCTCACAAAGATGTTCTAAAAAAGACTTTTTTCCTCCCTTTTACGAGGAACGGTAACCTTTCCGGACAGGTTACCGTTCCTCGTAAAAGGGAGGAAAAAAATGTATTTTTTAAACCCAATTGTACCCGTCACGCCAACAAATTTTCCAGTAATGATTTTTTCGGCTGGTAAATTTTATATCCACTCCATGTATCTTCTGCTACGTAAATCAGTAAAATTTTTTCATCAGCAATTTTTTTTTGGGATACTGGACGGGCGATTTTGAGAAATCTCAAAAGTTTGGTTAGCTTTGATATAAAATTTATTACGAAGCAGACAAATAATAAAAACTCACTTGAAGAAAAGTATAACTTTTTTTAAATAATAATAATAGTTTAGAGACTCAAAAGTTTGGTGAGCTATGCTCTAAAATTTATTACGAAACAGACAGATAGTAATGATAAACCCACTTGGAGAAAAGTATAACTTTTTTAAAATAATAATAATAAGAGTTTCGAATTTGTTAAATTTACCACAATTGACCACAAAAGTGAATACGAAATTCACTTTCTCGAGAAAAACGATCAGTACTAACATTATGTATTGCAAGATGAGCGTCGAAAAATGTTTGCGTAGGAAGTCCTTCGGTCAAAATAAGCAAACCATCTCCTCTGATGTGGCAGAGTTCAGTCATTTTGGAGAGAGTCTTTTTCGAATCCCCGAGCTTCTTCAGAAGAATTTGGACCGAATATACATCTCCAAAGAAGCACAGTTTCTGAGAAGAAACGAGTAGTGGACGAAATTTTATCGAACCGCCATTCAACTTATCTTAATTCACGGTCTTCACTTAGTACTGGTTCAGAACAATTTAACGGGTTTTATGCGGTTCTGACACTTTAGAGGTGGTCCTGTACAATTAGTTTTCAATCTACAATGGTCCAACGCCCCGGAAAACACTCCAAGTGGCTTGTTCAACAGTGAAGAAAAATTCAATTAAAACGTATGTCTACACTGAGGCATTTAAGACGTTGATATATTAACTAGACCAAGTTTTGTTCTGGTAACAGATTCAGAAGTTGCAATTTTTTTGTTTTTGTAAAGTCTAATAATAATTATTTTGCTATTTGTCTTAACCACTTAGAAAAACTTTTTCTGACAATAAATACTCGTTTTTTTCTTCAAAAGTTTAAGCGTAAAAAATATGCTGCACTGTTCTACCGTTTTTAACGGTTACTTGACTGTTCACACCTCGAGGTGTGACACGATGTGACAACACTTGATTGACACTTGACTTGATTGAATTTTCATCTCTAATAACTTATTTATGGGCTTTGATGGTGTGCTTATGTTTCTAAATTTAGTTAAGTTAAACAATTAACTTGATTAAATTTCAATATGGAGTTTTGATACTTTCTGAGTAATGGAATGAAGTTGTTATGTACAAATTATTTTTTTTTGTTCTCGAACATCATTTTGCTGTTTCTCCGTTTTGAATCAGTTTATTTATGAGAATACATAATTTGAAATACGACAAAACTTGGAGGATATTCAAACATACACACACACAAACACACAAGAACATTGGTAAATATATATGATTTTCTATAGATCATGAATTTGATACCTCGAAATCGAGTGATTGAAAACATTGAGAAAACTCAACCTTTCTTTGCGAGCACGTTCATAGGGAGCAGATACAATATTAACAGGTAACTTACAATAGTACCTAGGGGAGCGATAAACGAAAGAGTGAAATAAGCGTAGTCTACGTTTACGGGGAATATGAAAGGAATATTTTGAAGGAGAGGAGAGGGTCAGAGATGGGCACGACAATGTTTTTTTGTTGAAAAATTCTACTCGAGGAGGAGAGGAGAGGGTCAGAGATGGGCGGACCAAAGACCCTCACCGACCTCTCTACCTGTCTTCTCTCTTCTGATCTTCTCTCTCAGAAGTCATTCTACTTATAGGCGTTCGCGATAGCTACACGCTCTATTCAGGTGTGTTTCCTTTTTTGCGTTTCGTATTATCCCGTTGTCATTTCTATGTACATAATTATTATAGTAACGCCGATCGATGATGAGAATAAATCTTCTAATTACTGTCGTTCTAGTTGCTGCAACAACTGCCGACAGAAAGCGACAAGCGACACTGGAAGCGACACAGAATGTGAGCTACAGTTTTCCGAAGTTTCCACGCTCTACCCTGGTACCAAAAGTAGTTCTCCTGGTAAGCACTTCATATAACTGAAATTCACTGAGAATTGCGAGATCCGAGATAAAAAACTTTCACATTACACTGTAATCGCTTTCGAGTACAACTCAGAAGCGAGACCTATACCTACAGCCACAAGTTTCTATGACTTCAAGCAAGAAAAAAAAAGGTTTTTTAGCAAGCACTGATTATATCGTTATTGGAGAGGATGGTCAAATTAAATTTACCGATAGATCTGATAGAGGGACTTCTTTACAAAATCACGCTGCATTTCAATTTCACCCGGGCAGAAGCATGAACGTTCATGATTCATTAGATGTCGATTATTTCAAAAAAGTCCAAGTAAAATCCTGAAACAATAGAGCAGAGAAAGGAAACTTCGCTAAGATTCAATTTCGATCCTGAACTGATTGAAGAGGAGTTCAGAGAAGTTCGAAGACAACTTGACGAACTACCGGCTGGTTTCACAGAACTTATAATTAAAAAACCGTTGGATGTCATGTATTTACAATTGAGGTTGTGTGACGAAAAGTCGGTTCCTGTTTTACAATATCCAGAAAACTTGAAAAAAAACTGATGAACGCTCTTTTAAGTATCTCCATCAGCACAGCGGAAGTAGAAAGAGGCTTTTCCAATTTATTTCACATGCTTACAGAGAGACGCAATTGTTTATCTGCTGAGATGATAGACCATCATCTCAGAATAAAGCTCAATGGGAGCCCTCCACAAAAATACAATCCGAAAAAGCATGCTGGCTGATTTCCCAACACGCTGCGGATGAACCTTCTCAAGGCGACGCCTTAGACAGCGATGATGAGCTGGGAGATGAAGATGCCCTGAATCTGGCTCGTATGTATCAGGAAACCGATATGAATCTTATGTTATGACTTGACTTTTATTGTAAAGCTGTTTCAAGTTCTTCTTTACTCGTATTTTTTCAAGTTCTTCTTCTTTAACGTCAATATGACGTTGATTCTTTCTTGAATTCGTTTGTGAGCTCATTGGTTTTTTTGCTAAGTATTTCTTACCATATAACTTGGTTCCTGTGTTTCGATCCAGCTGGCTTGCTGGTGCGGACGGACACCTTTGGTCGGTCGCTCAGGGTGCCTCCTTCCCTGGCCAGTTGAATGGTGTCATTGCAACAAGGGCTGGTGAGCTGCTGGGAAAAAAATACTTGAATTAAGCTTCCTCATCAACATGTGTGTACTGATAAATACCTTTCTCATGTTTGTTCATCTTATTATATTAACGATAACTCGTTTACTTCTGCTTCACCTAACCTATAAAAAATGGTTCAAGGGTTTTCGAATGGTCTCAATATTTGGACATTACTCACTTCACTAATTTTCAAGCAAATAATTTTTGTATATAAAGATGCCTGTGTTCATGTTTTTTTCGCTTGCTTGATTACAATGAACACAAAAATAGTTAATCTACAGGGGGGTGCGGCAAAAGTCCAGGTGGACAGTATTTTTTCGATAAAAACTTAACGGATTGAGCAAATCAAACAAAATTTTCATCAAAGTTTATTCAAATAGTTTGAGATATAACTGCTTTTTCAAATTTCAAACAGCCCTCCTTTCTCCTTGACACAGGCGCAGAGTCGCTTGTGGAAGGCACCCACCGTGGTGGAGAGGTAAGCGACGTCAAGATCATCCCACGCCTTCTGTAGGGCGCGCTTCAAACTTTCCAAATTCTTGTGTTAAAAAGCACAGACCTTGCTCTCAAGGACCGACCACACAGAGAAGTCCAGAGGATTCAAATCAGGTGAGTACGGAGGCCATTCGGCGGATGTGATCATGGAGGGGAAATTGCTCTTGCACCAGTCTTGTACCACTTTAGCCTTGTGGGCGGGCGCAGAGTCCTGCTGGAACGTCCACTTGCGTCCCGCGAAGTGAGCCTGGCTCCAGGGAAGTACTTCCTTCATGAGAATGTCGTTCAGGTAGTTATTGGCATTCATTTTGACTCCCTGCTCGACGAAAACGAGCGGAGTCTTGCCAGTCGCGCAAATCCCGGCCCAGACCATGACAGAAGCGGGATGACCCTTTCTCGAGACGTAACGGCCACTCTCATTGGCATCTTTGACCGATTTCTACCAAATCCTATCGTTCTGGTGGTTTAAGGACTGCTCAATATTGAACAACTTCTCTTCGGTGAAGAGAATATCCAAACAGTCCACCGGCTTGAACCGCTTTGACAGTTCACGACATCTGCAAAGACGGGTCACCTTCATCTGGTCCGTCAATGCGTGAGTCTTCTGCAGCTTGATGGGGCGAAGTCCAATGCGGGATTTGACGATCGTCTGAACAGAACTCGCCGAGATATTCAGCTCCTTCGCGAGTTTCCTGAGACTCCGCTTGGGGTTATATCGAATCTTGTCTCGGATGCTTCTCACGTTGAAGGAAGTGGTTGCGGTCACTGGTCTGCCACTCCTGGGACGGTAATTTGTTGTACCAGTCTCAAGAATGCGACGTATTGTGTTTTCAATGGACCTACGGGAGAATCCAGTGGTTCTGGCGATGTGCTTTTGAATGTGCCCGGACTGGCTCAAGCGCAGAATGTAGCCTCGGTCCATATCAGAGAGCATTACCGAAAAACAAAAAGAGTTATCATTCTGATTTTTTCAGGGTATGTTAGCAACATTATGAATAAGATACAAGCAAAAAATCACAGGACTGCTACACCAAACAAAAAAGATGCAAAGTGACAAAGTTGTCCACCTGGACTTTTGCCGCACCCTGTACTTTAAGCTTCAAGATTAAAAAAGTCACCTCTGGTTTTTGTTGAAATTTTAACCTTATCAATGGAATATAAGTATTTAGTTTTTAAAAAAAAGATAATACTAACCTTTATCCACAGCTTAAGACTTTTGTAAACCGGCTCAACTACCGTAAATTTGAGTCCTAGAAAATTGGCACTACGCCAAGTTGTACTCTGTAGTTTAAGTAACTCAAGAACATTTCCGCATAACTCGCTTTGCTCATGTTGTTTTGTGCTGAATGAATTTTTAACAACATAAAGATTTGCATTTAAGAAACTAAATGAGTCGTTAAAGGAAAAAAAAATTGTTTGGACCTGTTAAAATTTTTTTCTGAAAGCCGAAAAAAAATTTTTTTTGGCCCTTTCCCCCCTCCCCCCCCCCGCTCATCGGATGTCGCCCGGTCACCCGCCCGAGAAAATTTTTTTTCAACAGGTTCTGGTGAGATCTTCTCGCTCACCCTTGCGCTATTTTTGGAGTTTTGATGCGAGCAGTATAACGTCTCTCCTTCTTTCCTCTTTATCAACGCCCTAAAAAAACGTGAAAAAGACTTGAATAGTTATTAAAGATATGAATGTTTTCTAGTACGTTCACCCTAGACTTGAAATACACTGAACTATTCCCGTACCCAAGTATCACTTTTCGAAAAAAAAAGATGAAGCATACCACATTTTCCTCGAAAACTTGTTCTTTACGGCCTCGTTCGTAAGCCGTTAGCATACATTTTACCTGAACCCAAGCGAAAAAATCAGTGAAAAGTGACCTCCCCCCCACCCTAAGTGTGCATCGCAAGTAAAGTGTGCCCCCAAGTAACAAAGCGCCCGTTACTACTCCTGTTAGAGACACGCGCTGACTAGCAAGATGATAGAAGACTGAATAAAAACTTGAAAACTGACATTTGACGTTGGTCGCCAGCCTCTTCCCAAAAAAAGTTCAATTTACTAAAATGTTGTATGGATTTAAGAATCGAATCGATAATTTTGTCAGAACCAGATCGAACCCGGCGAATCAGAGAGTTCTAAGCGATCATGAGTACAACTTGAGTTTTTGTTATACTGTTATATTTTGCTAGACAAACACAATTTGTTGAAGTAAAATATTTATTATGTCTCTTTGCGAATATCAATCAATGGCTTTTGTCGACGTAGTTCGGCCGAGATCACAATTCAAATTTCGAGCCGGGAGAAGAAGAACCTCTCGCGCTCGAGACGACAAGACCCAAGGTCTTGGCTGTATTCCTCAGTTTTCGTAGTGTGTGAGGCAAAGTGAGAACCAGTGTTCTTTGAATGTTCTCTGAATACCTAACCATTCAAAGAAATAAGCTTTATTTGTTAATATCAACAGTTAATATTAACGAGGAAAGATCAATCTTTCATTTCTTCGAACGATTGTTGTCTATTCGACTCTTCCTCTTGTCGTTGAACGACTTCTTGTTTTTCTGCCGCTCACCGTCCCGTGACTTTAGAGTCGCCTGCGATCGAGCGGGCTGCCTGAAACGACATTTCTTGGTCAGAGGCGTTTGGGAGGGAGAGGTGGGCATATGATTGATATTCGCAGAGACATAATAAATATTTTACTTCAACAAACTGTGTTTGTCTAGCAAATTATAACATTATATCTCATTGCTCATATCAATCAATGGCTTTTTCAAAGATACCTTTGACCAAGAACCGCAACTTGGAAGGAATCCTGCGCTGTGCTGTCCCCTTTGAAGTAGAATTTTTCAAATGTAGAGCTTAGGGGAGCCCAATTTGCCGCTTCAATTATTTGTTTCGAGGACAACCCAGCATTCTTAGCCATTGTGGTCGACACCGCCCGTGTCGAGTGAGCGCCGAAAGATTCATACCCCGCTAACTTGAGTACTGTTTTGATCCACCTCGCGACCGTTTGTGAGGTTATACTTTTATGAGGACTTGTTATCGATAATAATAGCTCGTCCGGTCTAGGATCACTCTTAATTATTTCCAGGTAATGCTCAATGGTTGCGATGGGGCAGAGGATCGGTTCGATGAACCTGTAATATTTGGCCGAGTGGGAACGCTGCCCTATTCCTCTGTTTTTGGTCATATCTAGATAAAAAGTATATGAATCCGGTCCCTTCTGAAGATTCCCCAGAGACAACTGCGCAAGTTCTGATACTCTTTTAGGGGCTGCCAATGCTAGTAACATGGCTAGTTTCAGCGTCAACCATTTTCGCGATAAATCTTTCGTTTCTCCCCATGTCTTAAGCATGTTTATGACTTGACCTACTTCCCAAACGTCGGAGTATCTAGGTCAAGGGGGATCTGTTCGAAAAATGCCTTTCATTAGCTTACTGATAAGTGGCATAACTTCTCTATTTCCCTGCTGTGTTGAATAGAATGACAAGATAGCGGCTTTATGAACGCCGATGGTATTGAATTTTCTACCCTGTTGTTTCAAGTCTGCTAAGTAATTAGCGATGGTGATCTGGGTGGGTGCGCTTGCGTATCCCTTCTTGGTACAAAATAGAATCCATCTTTTCAAAGCAGAATCATACTGTTTTTGAGTGGCGGGAGCCCAACTGTTTAGTATGTAGGCGGAAGCTGCTTTTGATAACCCACTTTCTTCCCACTGACCGGTAAGATTAGCCATGTTCGGAGTCTGGAGTGGGGGCCACAGCAAGGGTGTTTCTCTCCCAATGGGTTGGTGAGAATGTTCTGGGCTTTTGCTTGAATTATTACGGAGGTCGCCCAAGCATGCGTAGGAATGATCGACATGTAAGCTTGAGACTTCCAGTCTGGAGCAACTAAAATCATGGATTGAATTTTGTCTTCCAGGGCCTTTCTTATTGTTCTCGTTACCAGATTAAATGGTGGGAAGGCGTAAGCGCAAAGACCCTTCCAGTTTCTGGTGAACGCATCAACTGCAAGAGCTCCCGGGTCTGGTCGCCATGCGAAATAAGCAGCGCATTTATTGTTCAATCTGCTGGCAAAAAAGGTCTATGTTTGGGACGCCAAATCTAGTGAAAATATCATTACAATATTCCTCACCTAGAGACCATTCTTCGTACATGAATCTGCGTGATTCTTGGTGAGCCACAGTGTTGAACTTACCGGGATATGGGTTGCCAGAATACTTGTATTGGTGCGGTTCGCCCAATTCCAAATAAGTTTTGCGGTTTTAAGCATACCCATGCTTCGCGTACCACCTCTATTGTTCAAATACGCAATTGCTGAAGTGTTATCCATTTACAAGCGTATTGTTTTTCCCTCCAAGGTGGCACTAAACGATTGAATACCTAGCCAACAGGCTAGCATTTCTTGCTCGTTGATGTGTAGTAGAGATTCTTCCTCATCCCATCTACCTCCCGTTTTCTTACTCTGACAAACGGCTCCCCAACCCTCACCAGAAGCATCTGTGCTCATAGTGATGCTAGCATTCGGAAATTGCATGGTTTCTTGTGCGAAGCTTGTGAGGTTATCTATGAACCATTTTAGATTCTTTCTGCATTGTTCATCAAGATTTACCCGGGTGTCGTAAACCCCATTTCTAGAGATGGGTCCCAGTTTTCTTTGCAGGAATCGAGAGTAAAGAATTGAAGTCTTTGAAGCAATTGAGATTGAATTAACTCTTCCTAGAAAGGCTGCAAGTTCCGTTCCCGAAACATTTTCTTGCAACAATAGAGTCCTTGCTTCCGATTGAATTTGAAAATTTTTTCTGGGAGGAACGAAAAATCTCATATTTACGGAATCGACTCCGATTCCTAGAAATTCAATCTGCTGGACTGGTATCAGGAAGGATTTTTCCCAGTTTATCTTCAGTCTCAATTTGTGTAATAGCTTCAGTGTCATTTCAATGTGATGAGAAACTTGTTGGAAGGAATTTCCTACTAAGAGAATGTCATCCAAGTAGATTAGACATTTTACCCCCTGAGATCTCAAATGCTGTATTATTGGTCTCATCACCTTGGTGAAGATGTATGGGGCAGATGCTAACCCGAAAGGTAATACCTTGTATTGATAAACCTTCCCGTCTACTTGAAAACCGAGATACTTCTGGTCTGGCGGGTGTATTGGGATATTGAAGTAAGCGTCCTTCAAATCAACCTTTGCACAAAAATCTCCTCGTTCCATTAAGTCAGAGAGCATATCTACCCTTTCCATTTTGAAGTGTTGATACTTGAGAAATGTGTTTAGGGATTTCAGATTTATAATCATGCGCTTATTACCGTCTTTCTTGGTTATCACGAAAACAGGGGAGAGCCAAACATCATATGTGATTGTTTTCTCTACTATTGCTCCCTTTGATAGAAGTTTGGCAACTCTAGTTTTATCGATTCGTTTTCGTGAAATGAGTACCTACGAGGGAAAACTCGGACTTTTCTAGTGGATGGTCTCATCCCTGAAAAAGGGAGGCGATAGCCTTTGATTGCTTCTAGTGCCACTAGATCCTTGCAAATTTTCTCCCATTTTAGGAAGTACCTCTTCCCATTTTGACCAGATGAAAGTTCAAGCGATTCATACCCTGTCCTCGTTAGGTTTGGGTGCTGCCGTCTTTGTAGGGCTGCGATCGTTTTCCTGATGTCGCTGGTCGGTGAGGATCTGTCTAACTCGCTCAGCAAGTTGGGTCCAAAGAGAGGAGCACTAGATTCCTCGTGAGCGAATTTGGGCGCAATGCTCATTCTCTCCACTGGAGCAGATCTGTAGGCGGGTAGACACTTCGTGTCGATCTTCATCCCTCTTAGAGCTCTTTCTCTCCTTAAGGCGGTCAAGTCTTGATGAAGAACTGAGCAGAACTTGCTTGCAAGTTTTATGTAGCCCATTTTCGCCTGTTTGTCTTCTTTCTCCAAGAAAAGTAGAGCGAATGCATTTGCATTGTGCGAGGTGGTCACCAACTCGTCCATCGCAGTGAGAAATCAATCGCCCACCAGTACCTTTGTCGTTGGGTTTGACACTGGAAAAGAAAGTTTTGATTGAAATTTTTCTTTCTCACAACCCAAAGGTAGAGTTATTTATTTTCAAAATAACAAAATTTTAACCTGATCTTAGTTGCTCGTCAAGAACAGGAGGTAAGGCGAGTGGCGAACAAGCCAGCGAAATTGCCGCCAGTTGAGCTTCTCTTTCCGAGACCGGCAAATATGAGCCCGCTGCCTCCTTCTCGAAGCTTTCCAGGTCAGTTTGCGGCAACTTCACTCGATTCCGCCTGTGCTTCTCCTCGAATGATGGTGGAGGAGGAAGAACTGTGGCTGAAACTTGTGTTTCTGTTTCTTTTTTGAGAAGAAAGAGTTGTTTCGCCTAGTGGTTATGTACCCTTTATCTGGTAAGGTTAGGTTAAAAACCAACCAGCATTTGGGTATTCGCTGAGGCGAGGTATCTTAGGCGCTTTTAGGATCGACGCAGTTTCGTCCAAAGGCCGTTTGAGAGACGGAGGAGGCTCCTCTTCTCTCTCTCGTCCGAGGAGTACTCCTCTTCACGCAGTCTCTGCATTTCCTCCTGTTGGGAAGCAGATGAGGTTGTCTTCATCTATGTCCCCGTCTGAGTCGAATTCTTCATCCATGGTCAGCAGTAATCTGAGCAAGGAGAATTTGAGGGATAGAAAGTGATAAGCAATAACCATATCATTCGATAACTGTTATGCAAACACGTTCGAGAGGTTAGAATTTTACACTCTCTTTCTTTTCTATCATTGATCTATTCTGTATCGTATTGAATTAGAATAGAAAGATAGTAAACTTTTCAAAACATTTTCTCTTGAACATAGAGAAAATTCATTGAAAAGTTTGCAAGGAATGAGAACATCCTTCTTCTGCCATAGAACAGGCAGGGCCTCCTTGCTCAAGCATTGAAGGTAAACTGAGCAGAGCTAAGGAGTTTCGGTGTTACTCGGCCGAGCACACGAAGAAAAACTGATGAATACAGCCAAGACCTTGGGTCTTGTCGTCTCGAGCGCGAGAGGTTCTTCTTCTCCCGGCTCGAAATTTGAATTGTGATCTCGGCCGAACTACGTCGACAAAAGCCATTGATTGATATGAGCAATGAGATATAACCTTCGTTTATAGTGCTTAGATTATTTGCATAGCGGAAACGGAACTGCTGCTGTTATGAGTCTTTAAACGGCAAAAATTAAACATAGATTCGAAAAAAATTTCGTAATGCGTCTAGAAAGGTTTGAATAAAAACTGAAATGAGTGTTAAAGCAAACCTAACTATTTTTTCCACGCAGTCGAAAAAGCCTTCTCGTCTACGTCTGCTTTCAAAAAACACCATCGCGTTCAAACTTTTCGTTCAAACTTTTCTTTCTTAATTGAATTATAGCTGAATTGAATCATATTAGAACGAGATCAAATCGGGCGGATAAGAGAGTATTAGGCGATCATGAGTACAACTTCTGCTTTTTCTTATACTCTACTGTCAGCGCTCTTAGATTATTTGCATAGCGAGAAAAAATCTTCTTTGACTCTCAACGGCAGAAATGAAACATATATTTGGAGCAAATTATCAATGCGTCTGAGATAGTTCTGAATTGAATTGAAACGAATCATTCGAAATTTTGACATGAAAAAAAAAACTGAAAATGAAAATTAGTCTAGTACTTGTGAGCAGAAAGTGTAGTCATGAAAACTTTATGAATTTGTGTTTTGTGTGAGTAGTGCATTCTTCAAACAAGCTCACACGCCTTTCTGTAATTGCCCAAAACGTACTCCTAAAATGATGGTCATCATTTTAAAAGTTTTTGACGAGTAAAATCTCAATTTTGGTCTTTCTCTCTATTGATGATTTTTATCAATTATGTTCCATTATTGCTTTATTCTATATTTACTTTTCAATCAATTAGATAATCTAATAACCTTTTCCTGAGCTTTTACAGGAATGTGGGGACTAAGCTACGAACAACAGAGAGGCGACTGTGAAGATGATGAGCACTTCAAGGAAGCCTTTTTGAACGAGTCGCTGCCAACCAGCACATTCAAGTTCGCTCAGCCACCCCATGGTGTTCCGGTTGGTTTTCTTTTTTGATAAGTTCTTGTGGTTTTTTAAGGTAAAAGCTCAACAAATTTTCTCTTCGAAAAAGCTATTAAATAATATACGGGAAAAAACTAGTTTCTCTAGATTTTTGTTTTTTCTTAATCTTTTTCTTCCCAAATTTGTATCCGACTATATTATAAGCATGTGATTGATGCTGATTTGAAGTGGAACGGAAAACTGGCCATAAAAAGTAAATTCATCTTACTCCTAGTATTTCAAAGCAACAAGCTTTACTCCGCGCTGTAAAATATTTAATGTTTCTTCGATAAACTTCTAGTTTTCAATGAACTCCGAGTATTTTTTCTCGAGTTAATTATCTTTATGCAAAAAAAAAAGAACTTGCTTATTCAATGCAGTTTGGAAATTATCTTAAAGAAAAATTTGAGCAGTGTATCAGTTTATTATTATAATGCACAAAACTATGTTAGCTCTTAATTAATACGAAATTTTGTGAAGTAATACAAATATTAGGCGAAAGCGTTCGTCAACGCTCACTTCGGTGAAGACTCTCGAGCGGGAACTCTGCAGTTTCGGAAGGGAACGACAACCTTGGCCTTCGTCTACGAACCAGCCACCCCCGCAGACAAGGGCGGAATCGTCGTTGCAGTGGACTCTAGAGCTTCTGCTGGAGAATATATATGTTGGCCAACTAAAAACCTTGTTCTTCATGTTGATCAAGATTTATTGTTCTATCTTGACTGATCAAGATCAAGATTATCATTCAGTGAAATATATCTTGACTGCATCGTCTGTGAATCCTTCATGTGTTCAACCTCATGAACATCCAAAAAAAGTCTTTTTTTCAAGTATAATCACTGTCACCAGTTTATATTATTTCAAGCACAGATTTCTAGAAAATAGATGACCCTTATTATCAAATTTCTGTGAAGAGTGCGAAAATTAGTGCTTAAAGTTGATCCACACTGCATTTGGTGCATTTGAGAGAAAAGCCGGGAGGGGAGGGGTTAGAATCAGGCATGAGAGACTTGTCTAAGGCATGTTTGTACGCGCCGAGCGAGTTGGAAAAGGGATGGGGAAAGGCAATATATAAATAGAGGAATAGCAAATACAACGGAAAGAGAAGATAATGTAGATCATTCCCGGCGCGAACATTTATGCGCCAACATATCTGGTACGGTAACTATTTAACCCGTGGGTAGAATAATAAAGTCAACGAATCTTCTAACTCTTTATCTGTTATATTGCACGATCTCTCTTGTTGTTGTTGTTGTTGCCGGCAAGCATCCCGCATCGAAAACTTGGTTATGAACACTCTCTTTAATGAGAGAAGTTCTCGTGTTCTTCGGACAAGATGCGTCCGGAGGAGGGTTTTGATGTCCTTTGCAGTCCTGAGACTGTCATGCTGCACCTTGTGAAGGCGGACATCGTTGTAGCAACCTGTTAATGCTATAGGCCTTGTGAGTGGGTGGTCAAGCCGGCCTAGCATCGTTTTTGGTGGGAGTAGAGACGTCTCGCCTGTCGTTGACCGGAGATAGGCAAGAGGCTATTTGACTGGCGCCTCGACTCGCCATTGAAAAGTATAGCGGAGTATCGGCTGATGTTTTGTCCGGTGGCATGCCCAGGCCGGTCCGGCATCGCCCTCCTTTGACGAGCTATACTACCCAGTTTTGGTCCGCGGCGGGATTTCTCCCGCTACCTCCCTGCTGGGAGGTAGCGGGAGAAATCCCGCCGCGGACCAAGAGAAAAAAACCAAATAAACCCCGAGAGAGAAAGAGAAATAAATGTAATTAGATAAATGATGTAAGTAAGGTTATTGTTTTCTGAGCCATGTCAAAGAAGACCTCGTCTGCCCAGCCGGAGACCTACGGCGGGCAATCTACAACAAAAACAACCTCCCAGCACGAATTCTTCGTAGGGAGGCGTCCCTCTATCCGCCACCTGAGGTCGCGCTCGATTCTGGACTGGATGATCCGGCTCCATCCGTGACAGGCTCTTAAGGCTGTAGAGTCACGAATGGCCACTGTTGCCAGTGTGTTTCGAGCACGATCTCTCTTCCTTCACTGCCTTTCACCTATTGCTTGCTTCTTTGAAGAGCGGTATTATTCGAGTGATTTTTCACAACTTAAGGTCACCTAGAGTGACAACTGATTAAAAGTTCGCACGTAAAGAAGTTATTTCTCCGAGCAGGATTGAACCCAGCCATTTCTTCTCTAACGGGGTGTCAGCGCGTTACCATTACCTCGGTTACACCAGCTTTCCCCGTGTAATGGTGTAATTAGCTGTAAAGTTAAGTCATCACTGCCTTCAAACTATGCAACTGAGAATATGAAGATTTGTGACCTATAGTGAGCTACGGTACTCTGTAATTGATGGTAATCAGATATGATCAAAAAAGTACAAACAAAAAGAAGCGCTGTAATTCATTGAATTCCACATTACTAAGTGTTTTAATTTTTTAAAGAGTAAATACTGCGCACTTTCAGCGTCGAAATCGGTCATGAAAATTCTGGACATTGGGGACCGAATGGTGGCCACGATGGCAGGCGGAGCTGCAGACTGCCAATTCTGGACCAGAATAGTAGCCAAGTACTGCACGTCAGTCTTTTAGTGCGCTTTCCTCATAATATAGGAGTATTTAATCCGAATTGTGTTGGGCTTTTCGAAAAAAGGTGTTGAAAACTATTTTTTGTTCGCTCAAGTTTTTTTCTGATTTCACGCGCACTCGCCGTTTCTTTTCCAAACGTGCAGTTATTTCGCCATCAGTCTGAATGATTTACTAAGCATAATCTCCAGTCTTAAGAAAAAACCTCTCGATCACGAAGAACGTTGAAATGAAAAACACAAAGATGACCTCATAAATTTCTTAGTTGAATCAGTTTTAATGGAGTGAAAATTTTTTTTGATTGATTGATTTGTATATAACATTAAGGCACCCATAGACGACCTCATACAGTGATGTTGGCAATCGACATGTCAAAGGCCTTCGACAGCATAGACATAGCGGTACTCATAGATCTCGTCCTACAAACCGACGCTCCAAACTTCGCAAAGAAAGGGCTAGCATCGTACCTCAGAGGACGAACGAGCCGTACATCCTTTCGCGACGTCCTCTCAAGCTCATCCCTGATCAGAAGCGGAGTCCCTCAAGGCAGCGCACTCTCACCGCTTCTTTTCAATTTATATCTAAGCGATCTTCCGAACAACGATCCAAAATCAAAATCGTCTCTTATGCTGATGATATAACGCTATGGGCGTCAGATCCGAGCATTTCCACTGTCTCGCTACACATGCGATCCGGTCTCCCACACATCGAAAAGTTCATCCACGATCGTGGACTATCTATTTCTCCTGCCAAAAGCCAGCTTCTACTCTTCACACCTTACAGCAAAGATTGAAGAGCCATGTCAAAGAAGACCTCGTCTACCCAGCCGGAGACCTACGGCGGGCAATCTACAACAACAACAACAGCAAAGATTACAAGACTATCCTAGATGTCTCGATCGGAGGTCAGAGCGTACCCACCGTGAATACCGCCAAAATCCTTGGAGTTACATATGATTCTATGTTCACATTCAGTCATCATGCGAAAGACATAGCAGACCGAATGTCGCAACGTAACAATGTACTGAAGGCGCTAGCCGGCAGTACATGGGGCAACCAAAAGGAGACACTCCGTCTCACGTACAACGCCATTTGCCAATCTATATAGAGCTACGCAGCTCCAGCCTGGGCCAGCTTTTTCTCCTCCTCAGCACATACCAAAATTCAAAGAGGACAGAACAATGGCCTGCGTATCGTAACAGGAAACCATCAAATGGCCAGCGTCGACCACATACATGCTGAAGCTAAAGTTATGAGATCGAAATCGCACCTTCACATGCTATCAGCCCAATACTTGGCAAGGACCTTGAGCCAAACTCACTTCCATCACGGATTATTTCTCCAAGGACCCCGCACACGCAACATGAAAGCTGATCTTTACATCGCATGCAGAAGCACTGTTGAAAGAGCCCTGTCGGAAACATCAGAGAAGAACAACGGGAAAAGCGTCGCCAACCGAGTCCACACGAACATGGTCTCAGAAGAAAAGGAAACCATCCAAGGTCCAGTCATACTCGGCGGCCGACCACCACCGGACATAAATGAAGAAGAAGTGGACCTCTCCAGAAACGCCCGCTGCACGCTGAGCCAACTCCGCTCAGGCTACAGCAGGTACACCAACCACTACCTACACCGGATCGATGACTCGATACCTGACTACTGCCCAGACTGTCTCAATGGACCTCACGACGTGGCCCATCTCTTCAAATGTGCTAGACGTCCAACAAGACTCACGTTGGAAGATCTCTTGATGAAACCAAAAGAAGTAGCCTCATTTCTGAGACTATTGTGAAGGAAAGAAGAAGAGATGTATTTTAAAAAAAGAGAGAGGAGGGAGAGAGCGGCTCTCCATAGCCAACTCTCTTCGACGCGAGACGTTTGCCGGCAACAACAACAACCCATAGACGAGAAAGGGGGGGGGGTAGGTGATTTTTTAAAACTTTATTCATTGTATAAAACAACATGGGAGGATTTCTTCTTCAAGTCACCTGAAATGGGCGGTTCTCTCGGGCGAGCAACATGAGCAGCCACAGAAGGGAAGGGGAGACCTTCAACATTTGATTTAAGGTTGTTTGAGCTACGCGAGAAGTCGAAGATTACAGTTAGTGCTGCCAGCAAATACTTCGCTAACGTACTATACGGATACAAGGGCCAGGGACTCTCCGTGGTTAGTAACCTTTTTTTTCTTCTGACTTCTTAGGTCGAATCTATTTCAAATTAATAAAAAAAAGTAAATGATCTATTGCACAGAAAAAGCTAGTCCAGCGGGCGGGATCGAACCCAACCATCTCTGACTCAAACCGGGAGCGCGTTACACCACGGGGACACATTACTATTCCGTGTGATAATGTTATATCTCATCTCAACCAGGCGTCACTGTGTAACTTAGCATTTGAAGGTTTAAAAAAAGTAAAAGTTTAGACTTAGAAGTTTGAACAAAACTTTTTAATATAACATTCAGTCGTACGATAATTCAATTATTTTTCTTCAATTAAATGAATATATTACTCCTGATTCAGGGTTCAATGGTGGCGGGATACGACAAAAGAGGCCCTCAGATATTTGTCGTCAACTCCGAGGGTGACAGGACCCAACTGAAGATGTGCTCCGTGAGTATACATTTACAGTATACATTTCAACTTCCATGATTCTTCTCAAGATCCGTTCTTCGACTTTCGCAATCATTTGTAGACAGAACTTGAAAACTCCCCTGAAAACCATTTCAATGGCAAAGACGCCTAGTTCAGATGACATTCGAAACATATTTTAGTCTGGTCTCTATTATTAATTGACTAGTCAAGTCTAAGAAAAAACTAGTCAAGTCCTATCTTCTGGCTTTTCATTTTAGGATTAGTACCACTGTTTGTTGCTTCATTTGATCGAATAGGGCTTCTTGCTTGACCTCTAAATTCGATAGTATGCGTCTTCGGATAGACATCTCTTTTCTCACAGATTACTTATTCATCAAGAACGGAAAACCTTTCGGGATGCGACAGACTTAATGGATATACCAGTTTGTTTCGACCTGAGATTTTATCTCAAGATTTGGCTTTGAAGGTGGGATCGGGTTCACTTAATGCGTACGGAATCTTGGATTCCTTCTACAAGGAGAAGATGACAGATGAGGAGGCCTTGAAGCTGGGGAGACGGGCGATCATGCATGCCACCTTCAGGGATACCGGCTCAGGAGGCGTTTGCAATGGTTAGATTGGCAGGAAATTCAAATTAATACAGATTTCTAATTGGTAATGTTGAGTCCCGTCTCAAGCCGATAGGCCCCGAAAAAGTCTTTGGTTTAAAAAAAGTTAACAGCATCATAAGTTCTTCAAGCTATAAAGCTCGGTTTTGCACCTTTCCGGTCGGTTCATGTTGTTGTTGTTGTTGCCGGCAAGCATCCCGCATCGAAAACTTGGTTATGAACACTCTCTTTAATGAGAGAAGTTCTCGTGTTCTTCGGACAAGATGCGTCCGGAGGAGGGTTTTGATGTCCTTTGCAGTCCTGAGACTGTCATGCTGCACCTTGTGAAGGCGGACATCGTTGTAGCAACCTGTTAATGCTATAGGCCTTGTGAGTGGGTGGTCAAGCCGGCCTAGCATCGTTTTTGGTGGGAGTAGAGACGTCTCGCCTGTCGTTGACCGGAGATAGGCAAGAGGCTATTTGACTGGCGCCTCGACTCGCCATTGAAAAGTATAGCGGAGTATCGGCTGATGTTTTGTCCGGTGGCATGCCCAGGCCGGTCCGGCATCGCCCTCTTTTGACGAGCTATACTACCCAGTTTTGGTCCGCGGCGGGATTTCTCCCGCTTTCTCCCAGCACGAATTCGCGGTCGGTTCATGCACCGTAACCGCTTCACCGCTTGGGTCAAAGTAGTTTTAGCCGAGCAGGGTTTTTTATTCATGAACATCTTAACTTGATTACGGTGTAAAGAATTTATTATTTGAATCGTCTACCGGTCTGGGGGTTTTTTGTGCAAGAAAAAGGTACAGACGCCCGCCTAGGAGGAAAATTTTTTTGACATAACGATCCCCTCTTACGATTTTTTTAACAGAGACCCGCGGTTAAGACAAGAATTTTTTGCAAATTTAACTTGATTTTTTTGTTTTCGCAGGTTCGTTTCTTGGGTCCCCCTTTTGTTTTTCAAAAACAACAGACAACCGCGAAAAAATTTTTCTATACACATAAGGGTCTTCCCTTGTAATTTGAAGAAAAAACAGAGACCCGCCGACAGAGGATCTTACATGACCATTTAACTCTTGGTACGGGTTGATATATTTCTAATTGAGAAAAGTTTGAGTTGAAAAAAATGCGGTTTTCAAAGCGAAAAAATGGAAGATTGAATGTATGCGATAAGCCTGTGTATTTCGGATGAATGAAATTATATTTTAAGTGGCGCACATCACGGCGGATAGCAAGACGCGCTACCCTCCGATCGACGTCTCTCAACTCTACTACGAATTCGCGGAGGAGATTGGCAGGGATGTCGTGTATGACCCAACTGAGGACTGAAAATTCCCTAATCTCATTTTTTCCTCTTTTCCCGCATCTTTGGTCACTTTGTATTATCTATACTTTCTCCGGTTTAATTGTTGTAAAGTTTTGAATAAAGTAAGTTATTGGTGAAATTCTTGATTTGAATCTACTTCCATTCCCCTGCCTTTTTCGGTAAAAATACTGTAAAGTTGAGTGGATTTACAAAGAAAACAAGAAGTGAATCATAAATGTCCTAAAATTCGTCAAAAAGGAAAATGAAATATTATTGGGCAAAGCTGACACACAAATCCTCAAAAATGTATTGCAAGCAAAATCAAAATAATTCACAAAATCAGCGAAAGGTTCAATGCGCAGGTTAAAGTGAAATTGGGAATGAGAAAAGGCTTAAACGATAAAAACAATGGAAGCTATGGGGGAGAAGCCGGAAGATATAATTCATCCCCTTGTGATTCAATTGCAGTCATTTAAATGATATCAAAGGACTTGATAGCCAACTAAATTAAAACGTTAACAGTTTTTGAAAAAGTTCAGCGATGAAAAGAGTACCATTGGGTAGCTTGGGTGAAAGTTTAAATTACATCTTGATAACAAAAAAAAATCGAAAAGTAAAAAAAACCAACTTATTAGCCATACGAATATTTTGAATGCAACATTCAAAGAAGGTTTTAGCACTTGAAGAGATTAAGAACAAGTCGATTTTTTATCTTCTTAGAAACTTCCTGATGTATGAAAATGATTTTATTGAAGCAAAACATGCGCTACATTCGTTAACTTGGAAGAATTAAAAATGAAAGTATGTATGCCCGAATTGATGTTGATCACTTAGCGATGTCGTTGTGGCGAGAACTGAGTGACCTGACGGCGCCCGAGGCTGTGGTTGCCGATCTCGAAGACGATGACTACATCGACAGTAGGTTTCCGATCTCATAGATATCTTAGTTGATCATAGACTGATTTTCAAGAGTTTGATACCTCGTCTCAAAATGATAGAAAATACACGACTTAGGCCTTTGAAGAGGTCCTTGTCCTCGAAAAAAGATTTTAGCTGTTACGAAAAGCCGATTGGGTCAACCTTATCCAGTGGGGTTCTCTAACCCGCACTGCGGGTGGAAACTGCGCAAAACTATGCGCTTTCCAAGAAAGCTATTGAAGCAAATGTTCTTATCGTTTTAATTCTCTCTTTTACATCACACACTATCTCTCTCTCTCTCAATCACACACTATCTCTCTCTCTCTCTCAATCACACACTATCTCTCTCTCTCAGTCACACACTATCTCTCTCTCTCTCAATCACACACTATCTCTCTCTCTCTCAATCACACACTATCTCTCTCTCTCTCTCAAAGGCTTGCCATTCGCCCAGAATCAGTCATTTTGATATACACATTATCATTATCATTGCAAGTTGAAATAAACAGCCTTGGCTGATGGTCAATACAGAGACATATTGACTACCGACTAGTATTAAACTACCGACGATTATATTGATATATATATATATATATATATATATATATATATATATATATATATATATATATATATATATATATATATATATATATATATATATATATATATATATATATATACATTCCTGTTTAACCACTGTTGGTCATCAGTGACGTCAGATAAAACGATGAAGAAGAAGGAAAGAGATCTGTGGGAAAAAGAGGATGATAGCGTTGTGGAGCCGAGGAGACTAAGGCAATCGGGACAGGAATTGGAAGAGAAAAGGTACTCTTTATAAAATACTACTGTAGAATACCGTGACTGGTGCAATATGATTGATGCGCAGGTATTCGGGAGAGAAGATCTCTCGCCATGAGTTGTTCGGGGACTCGAGTGAGCTGGCCGGACTCGAAAATCGGAAAAGAAGAGACTTTGACGAAGAAGGTTGATTGTTTGACTTAATAGAGATTGAATCTAAATATTGAAAATTCAAAAGTTTATTTTTTTATATTTATTTATTCAGATACATTTTTGAAACGAAAATGCGACAACACTCGGAACATGGTGAACATATGATAAATTCTCTACAGGTTAGGTAACTGCAGATTGAGTAGTTCTAATACATCGAGAGAACTCAATCTTGCTTCCAGAGCAAGTACAGTGGGAGCAGAAACAATATCGTAGGCAAGCTTACAATAATATCTAGCGGAACGAAAGGCGAAAGAATTGAATAATGGTAGTCTACGCGTACGGGAAATGTGAAATCAATACTTAGAAGTACGACCATTACAAGGCTTAAGCCTATATATTTTATAAAATTGGAATATCAATTAATCCATTCAGTATTTTATAAGAGATGATTATATCTGTCTTAGTTCTACGCGACAGTAAAGTATCTAATTGGAAGCTTTTAAGTCTATACTTGTAGGAAGGTCGGGTTTGCAGAGATTCTCGATTGTAAGAGCATCGAATGCATAGTAATACTGTGAAAATATGCTGGACATGCTCAATTTTTCTGATGATCTCCTTTTTGTACGGAGACCAAATGACAGAGCCGAAGTCTAGTAAAGGAACAATGAAAGATCTATAGCAACGAATATATGCTAATGGACTTTTGATGCGTAATGACCGAAATAAAGCGTTGACTAATCTCATTGCTCGTCTTGTAACATGTTCAATATGATATTCGTAAGACAAATCATTATCAATGAAAAAGTCCCAAGTCTCTCATTGGTGATTCTGCAACTTTGAATGGAATTTCACTATGATCATCGGTTTTTACAAAATAAGGTAGACCAGGATTAGATTTACCCAAATGTAAAACACTGCATTTGTTATTCGCGATCGTCAACTGCCATTCATCACAAAAAGTCTGTATTTCAAGAGCAGTGGATTTCAATTGTAAGTAGGCAAGAGTAGAGTCTTAGGAGAGAAATTGGCGAATACTTTGATGTCATCCGCGAACAAGTTGACAGAAACGAGATGGAAATTTTCGAGCCTATATGACAGGCTAGCGATATATAGAGCGAATAGAATCGGGCCTAAGACAGAGCCCTGGGGCACACCTGAACTTATTGGAAAACTATCAGAAAGGGAACACGCGAGGTACGGCCTTTCAGAAAACACTCGAACCAGCAAAACAAATTGCCTCGAAAACCTACACTTTCAAGAATATGTAACAGCTTATCATGTGAAACTGTATCAAAAGCTTTCGCTAAATCGTAATATAGTATGTCTACAACATTATCACAGTCTAGTGCACGCTGCCAAGACAGAGGGAAAAGTTCGGAAAATTTAAAAGAAAGTTCGAAAACTCTTCAATATAAACTGTTTAAAACAATGATTTAAAAAATTCAAATCAATGATAAAACCAATATTCAGGTTTTTCAGTACTTTTCTTTCACAGAATTCAGGGTTTAGAGGAAATTTGAATCCTTTATGTTTTTCAGATGAGTTGGAAGAAATGGATGAGAGTGAAGAGAAAGGCGTGGAAATAGACAGTTCTGGAGAAGAAGAAGATGTTTACGAGACACAAGGATCGACTGTTGGCACACAATCAAATGATAAAGTGAGTCCTATTTCAAAAAGCCATTTTGTTTCTAAGTACAAATTTTCATTCACATATTATACTTTTGAACAACTTTTTAGAGTGAAAATTAAGCGCGTTTGAAACGTGAAATGTTACAGGTAGAGATGAAAGATATTCTGGCGCCGAGAAGACGAGAAGAAGAAGCAAAGAAAGGTTGAGCCAAGGGTTAAACAGTCATGTCAGACCTTCTGTCGGCGAAACTCTGGTTTTCCAAATCACAAGGGAAAACCCTCATGTAAAACAAATTAATTTTGCGGGCCTCTGTTTTTTTATCATGAGGGGGGAGGGATCCTTATGTGAAAAAAATTTGTCCCGTTTTCGGCGGGCGTCTGTACCTTTTTTCTAGCACACGAAAAAAACCCTGGTTCTCGCTGTAGTGAACTTTCAAATGACGATTGATGAGATTAGATAAACCTTAAAATGATGAAGAAGGAGATGAACCCTTTTCAAGAATGAGACAAACTAATCGAATAAGAACCATTCCATCATAAATTTGACACAATATAGTTAAAGTTGACACAATCAATATCAATGGTTTCGAGATTCATTCCATTCATTCTATGTGAATCGAAAGGTTCGCGTTTTAACGATGTCTTCTCTCGAGAGTTTTCAAACAGCTTCATTGCAGGAGAAAGCGTAAGGAAACAATTGGATCTCTCCGAAACGGTTTCTAATTCAAAAATTTCATCGAAAAAATAACATAGAAAATTGAGTTATCAGATTCTCATTTTGCTTTTTTTTATGTAGAGAGCATGTCCACAATTGGCACGATCAAAAAGTTCTCAAGAAACTCTTCCACCAATGAGCTACTCAAGACAGAATAATGCAATATTCCGTAAATTTTATCTTAGTGATATGACTATACAATTGTAAAAATTAAAAAAAAAGATAGTTCAATCAATTTTAAACTTTAAAAAAAACTTCTTTTCCACCCAGTCTGTTTCTTCCACCCGCAGAAAAAAACTTGTATATCAAGTTGACTAATTATGAGGAAACGGCAGGACTTTGATAGAGCGGGAGAGCGTTTCATGTAAAAAAGAGGAAGCACGTTCAGAGCATTTCTATCAATAGCTTTTTTGAACAGCGCATAGTTTTGCAGGTCGATTTTACCCGCAGTCTGGGTTAGAGAAACACACTGCTTCTACCTAATAGTTCTACCTAATAGTTCTACCTAACGAAGTTCCCGGATTGTAGATTCTCCTGCTAACCATAAAGCTCCACGCCGCGCAAAGAATCTTCAACTAGTTTCCCCGAGGATCTTTATTCTTTTCCTTAAAATCTCAAGCCGATGAAGTCACTCGATCAAATCTTCGAGAAGGTTCCTTATTTCCCTGTTGTTGTTGTTGTTGTTGTTGTTGTTGTTGTTGTTGTTGTTGTTGTTGTTGTTGTTGTTGTTGTTGTTGTTGTTGTTCCTTGCCTGAATGGGTTTCGCTTGGAGGTATTTACGACATTTTTGTGATAAAGGCCGTCACACACACTCTCTCTCTTTCTTTCTTTTTTGTCCAAACTTAGACTGTGGAAATTGAGAGTAACTAAAGAAGATCAATCGATGATGAGTAATAAAGTTTTATTCTGTAGCAAAAATCGTTATTGAATCTGATAATTGCAGCTGAGAAAAATGTGCAGAACTTGCTGCGATTGCTATTGGACGCAGAGGAAGAATTGGTCGCAGGCAGCAGTCAAACGAAGCATTTGGCTGGAAAGCTAACTAACGGTTTAGTTCCATCGAGATTTGTTATTGTTATTCTTCGGAAAACTAACGATACGAATAATATCTTCAAGTCTACAAATTTCATAAATAATATCACTTGCGAGACGTTGGAAACCTATATGTTGTTGTGGAAAAAAACTGATGAGAAGCCTTGATTTCTCTGGTATTCTTTTTTCCGATGCACAGATTTTTAAGGGCTGTAATCTAACATTACTACCGCTTCTTTCTGACTTTTCATACTAAAAAATCGATACTTTCTCGGATACTAAAAAACGGGCGGGCAAGAAGTTCGATAATCTCTGGTGAAGATTTTGAATTGTTGCAGAAAATTCAGATGAGGAAATCGAATCATCGGAAGATGAAGGAAATAGAACAACTCATAATGCTGCGAACGCCAAGAATTCAGAGCATTCATTTAGTTTCGAAGAAGACTCTGAAGCAGATGGAGGGTTAGTTGCTATATCATATCTACACTAGGGGATATTTGGCGGCTCTTAATTCTTAGATTTCGCTTTCGGCGGGCTTTTGTGCTTTCCCAATGCTTTCAGAACACCTCTTTTAACAGAGTTCAGCCCCAATATGCGAAGGACTCGTGTTGATTATCGGACAATACAAGTCAACCATCGTTAAAGACCTCTTGAGATAATGTTGTTTAAGCATATGTTTTACAGAGCGGAAGATGAAAAGTTGGCTGAAACCTCAGTAATTAAAAGAAGAAGAAGAGGAGGATACAAAGCGAATATCGTATTACTCGAAAGGAAAATTGTGGAAAATGACGTGCGTTTTGAGAAATTCAGGTGAACTTTTGAAAGAATTTGGTGTTCATAGGAAGAATTTTTTGATTACGGTAAGAAAAAAGTATGAAGGGCTTGAGAAGAACGAAAAGATTAAAGCTTCAAAAAAATGACCGTTTAAATAAAAATTTGATAATAAAGGTTTTTAAAAAAAATTAATAATTAACGTTTAACAAAAAAAATGTTATTTAAAAACGTGTATTTTTGAGACTTAAAAAAAGTTCAAAAACTTTCCTATTCAAGTTTTTTTAATGATAGGTTAGGTTAACAAAAAGGAGAAGCATTATCTATGACTCTCAAACGGAGTGAAAGGGTTTTCTATCAAAAAAAGAAGATTGTTTGTAGACGCTCCACTCTACAGAAATGGGACGAGAGAACGCGTTTCGTGCAAACGCACCGGAAAGAGACAAAACGCGACTTCTCTGCATTTGAAAAGGACGCCATCTCGCAGATAGACAAGGTTATTTTTTAAATTAAAATTAAGGACCGATGATAAATCAATAGTATTATGTTATCGAATTGTTACTGTTCACTAAAATCCATTGGCGTACTGGTTGTGTGTTCGACAATTGTTCGAACAATCCCGAGTTCGACTCCCACCCCATACAAATCCACCCAAACTGGGGTTTAAGAAATGTTGGTAGTGCTCATGCACGAATCTGACTCTCCCCACTGCTGCTATTCACACTAGCTGGCAGGCAGCCACTGGTTCTACCAGGATAGGTCTGTCCTGCATCTCAGTTAGCGCGTACCCTATCGCGAGGAAGATTATTATTATTATTATTATGATTACTGAACACTGAAATAAGTGTTTTCTTCAATAAAACATGATTTTTAAAGCCACATTTCGCCGGATTAAGTGAGTGAGATAGTTGAAGTTTTCATTTCCTTCAGATTCTGGCGGACAAACAGCGGTTGATCTCGAGAACTCAAGTGAAGAGAACGGATTTTGAAAGAATAGGAGGCAATCCCGAGGTTGACCTTTTTACTTCTTATCCTGCCATTCAGCCGTAATTACGAAAACAACAAACTGCGAAATTTAGGATAAAATGGACGCAGAAATGTTCGACGACGATGATTTCTATCAAATGCTGCTGAAGGATCTGATTGAGAAGAAGAGCAGTACGAGTCATGAGATGAACCCTATTGACATGAGCAGGTGGGCGGGGCCAAGAATAACTTCAATTTAGATATACATAATAATGATATTCATTAATTTGTGTAGTTTTGAAGTTGACAACTAAATTACTGGAGAGAAAAAAACCCACCCTATTAATTTTTGTATGTACAATGAAAATGATGATGTTGAATAATCTGTGAGAATAAAAACGTGTAAGTAATGCGACCTCATTATTCTCGAAGGTTTAGTCATCAGCATGGGACAGTCATGGTTTCGTCATAGAAGAGTCATCAACATGGGACAGTCATGGTTTCGTCATAGAAGAGTCATCAACATGGGACAGTCATGGTTTCGTCATAGAAGAGTCATCAACATGGGACAGTCATGGTTTCGTCATAGAAGAGTCATCAACATGGGAAAGTCATGGTTTCGTCATAGAAGAGTCATCAACATGGGACAGTCATGGTTTCTTCATAGAAGAGTCATCAACATGGGACAGTCATGGTTTCGTCATAGAAGAGTCATCAACATGGGACAGTCATGGTTTCGTCATAGAAGAGTCATCAACATGGGACAGTCATGGTTTCGTCATAGAAGAGTCATCAACATGGGACAGTCATGGGTTCGTCATAGAAGAGTCATCAACATGGGACAGTCATGGTTTCGTCATAAAAGAGTCATCAACATGACACAGTCATGGTTTCGTCATAAAAGAGTCATCAACATGACACAGTCATGGTTTCTTCTAAATATTTTTTCCACCGCTTCTTTCCTTTACTTTTTTCTCTTTTTCTCTGTCATGATGAAATAGAAATATGACTAAACAGGTATGACTAATGCACTGATTGTTTTAAAAAATTTTCGATCAGGTGTTGAATAGTAACCGGACCAGCTGAGTAGGATCATACATTTCCGCACTTGAATTATCTACCTTCTTTTCTCTTTCACTGTCTCTCCTCTTTCCTTGCTATTCTTTTCTATCTCTTCTCTATACAAAGGCCGTATACATGGAGAAATCCAAAAGTATTATGAGCTTACTCTTTTCAATAATCCGGTATGCATGAAAGCTATAATTCTTTTGAATTACTGATAATCCGAGGAAATCAGTAACCCTACTCCGGAGGTAGTTTATTGAATAATCCAAAAAGATAATCGACTCAATGACAAAAGACAATTATAGTGTATTTAGTATTCGACAATTATAGTGTTTAGAGTGCATTTCGTACACATTTTGGTGCTTACGCTTGTCTTTCCGCGTCCTTTTTGACAATAATCCAATTTTAAGTAATCTGACATCCATGCATACCGATATCCATTATCCAAAAATAATATTATAATATTTTTTCTGGATTTTTTTAATCCTTGTATTACAATAATTCAGATTATTATATTCAGTTTTCAATGCATACGGCCTCGAGTTATTGGTTCGTTCCAGACAATGGCTAGATATGGAGAAATTGCGACAGAAGAGAAGCAAGAAGAAGAAAGTCGACACAAAAGCATCCAAGGTTGTTTTTTTACATTCTTTTCGTTCGAATATTTTAGCAGATTCCCAACAGAGAATAAAGTCTCACGATATTTTTTATGAAATTACCGGTCAGTCTTCTCAGGAATCAAACCATTCTAAGTTTTCGGATAAATTTGTCATTGCTGGATGTTCCAGAGGTCTTAAACATCGATTTAAGTTTATAATAGTCGTTCATTCTCGTTGTTTTTTTTTTTATTATCTTTAGTTTTGTCAGCAGAGTCTTCCTCGTGTTGTTACATTGCAAAATGTATTTCAATAAATAAATAAATAAGTATTCCAGGGCCGAAAAATACGGTATACCGTACTCCAGAAGCTGCTGAACTTCCATGCCGCAGCGCCTGAATCTGTGCTATGGACGCACGAATCAAGAAACGAACTTTTTAGTTCCTTGTTCACTTGATTATATTTGTGAAGGTCGAGATTTCGTTTGAGGTTAACTAGTTATACACTGATTGTTTTCTTGTTGACAAATTTGTTGATTTGGTGTAATTATTCGCTAATGAATATTGAATTTATTGATCGACTCAAAGGCACTAAGCGAAAGGAGACAAGAGGACTTCTCTACCCATACTTAGGAAACTCGTCTGCAATGTTAATCAAACAGGTGTTTCTTAGACATACATACACGATCCATCATGTTAACACTCAATCAATGGTCACAGAGGGCGGAAAAAGAGTCGAGAGCCCCGAAATGAATCTTCTATGTAAACCGGATTGAGGTTCATGCACCGGGCAAGCAGCAAAAACACGGGGGAGGGGAGTGGTAAAGGCAGATGGATACTAAAGAGAGCCCAACAAAAACCTATTTTACGAGTTTCTCTGGTTATAGCGGAGAGAGACGATTATCACAGTTCAAGTCACGATAATAATAACTCAATAAAAACAAAATGAATTCATCTTTTGTAAACAATGAAGGAGAATACGTGATGTTCTTGGAAGCCGGCCACATCCGGCAACAACAACATCATATTTTGTAAAGTATATAATCTTTTATAGTAATATGTTACAATGTAAATAATCTGCACACAGAAAACTTATCCATTAAAAGTCACGGCCTTCAAACTGTTAAACTGAAAAATAGTTGATCCTGTAAAACTGGATGCCAAGAAACAATGTTACATTGCTCAGCCCCGTTCACACATAAACTCTTGCCTTTATCAAGACTACCCGCAACAAGAATAACCCTATTGACATAATATCAACTTTACAACACTGGAATAGATCAGTTGACAGCATAAATGAAACTATTACTTGAACCCTCCGGGGCAGAAAGTTGTTTCCTAAACCAGGCCTTTTTGAAAATGAAAAATAACAAATGGTCAAAAATATTAAGAGATAAATATTCACTTAATATATAATTCAAATATGTTCATTCATACTACTCAATATAAATTTTAACTCCTCAGTTGCTCATTCAGGTAAAAGTGAATTTATATTCTTTTGTCGCGGTCATTGATCTCGAACGGAAAATATATATACAGTAGACCACATAATCTCTGGGCTGCTCACTCGACTAGAGCGTGTTTATCCTCTCATGTTCTTTACTGTACTCATTGCGGTAGACGTAGTTGCACACCTCAACATTCAAAAGATTTTCAGACAGATAGCTGTAAGAACCTTATTATGTGGAGATCTGACTGTGGATAGGACTGAAATTGTCATTATCTTGAGACAAATTTCAAATCATTCACACTATTCATGACATTGAGCCTCTTCAGAGGACATGATTGCGATTGGGAACGTTATTTATTTAAGACGAAAGTGAATTCTGTTAGTTTATGAATGACTTCAAGAAAACCTCAAAATAGGAGAAAAACGAGCTAAACCAACTTCTCCATTGTTTCTCTTGTCGCAAGTCGGCCAGAAAATGCATGTATCGGTGTCAGAGTAGCAGATGAGTCCCAGGGCGAGGAAGAAGATCAAGGAGCAGATGTGACAGGGCCTACATTCATTTCACTTGACAGCAGCTCAGAAAGACTTTCATTTTACATATGTTATGGCTGACATTGATCAGGCGCTTTAAATTGATCAGATCTCTTTCTTTCGGCTTTCAGATGGCTCTTTTGGCTGAATATGAGAACTTTTCTTATGCGGTCCTAAGCCGTACGGCCTCATTAGCGTAAACTTTTGCCTAAGCCTAAGCTTTTTTAATGTAAAAACAAACTTGAAAAAAATAATTTTACGCTACTGAGGCCTTACGGCTTAGGCTAACGAGACCGCATAAGAAAAGTTGTAATGTAAAAATGATTTTAATGTAAAAATAGAAAGAAACTAACTTATGATCAGTTTAAAGCGCCTGATCAATTCTAGCCATAACACATATATAACTAACATAACTCGTTTGTGAATTCTTTATCAAAAGCAGATGTGACAGGTCTCTTTCGAACATTTTTTCCTCATTAGCATTTGGGCATGAAAGTATTATCGCCTTATTGTGATGTATGAAATGTTGTTTTTTTAAATATAACTTTTACATCGATGAGAACTCGATTAGTTTCATCAAGAAAATCACGTTTCTCATCGAACTCGTTTTTGAAAAGCTATATTCATGCAACGAAAAAACCCAAGTTTTCAATACTGCAAAATATTATATGAAGCATTAATTGAGAGAAAAATTTAGATCGGAAAGTTATCTAGACCAGTCGATAAATTTTTTGGTTTTCAATTTTTTGTTAATAATTTTTTTAAAGAATGGTAATGTCTTAGTTAGGTCACTCCGTATACGTTATAAGAGTAACTCGAAGCAGAAATTGAACGATGTCCTTTTTAAGCAAGCTATACTCGGTGAATTAAACTGCAGAAGTGCTCAAGTTTTCTTCAGAGAAATGTGGTTTATGTCTTCAAGTAATTGAGTCATAAAAGGAAAATAGAAGAAGAGGAAGAATTTCTAGTAGCAGGGAGGGCAGGAAACCCATAAGACCCTAAAATGAAGGCACAATTTTTCTAAGGGGGTCGTGCTTCACTTGGGGTGGGGGCCGCACTATACTTTGGGAATGGGGGAAATTCGGTTTTTAGCGTGTTTATACTACTGTATTTAATACACCATTTACTCTCTTTTCTAAAACAGTCACTGAATCGACAAAAAATTAAAAATGTGAGTAATTTTTTCATGCGGTCCCGTTCTTAAGCCGAAAGGCGTTGTTAGTGTAACCTTTGCCTAAGCCTAAGCGAAAAAAGATAATAATAGCTGAAAAAGCTGGAACAATTTAGTTAATTAGTCTGGATAAAACTAAAATTTTGGGGCTAACTGATCTTTACGGCCTCGTTATTGAGCTGTATGACCTCGTCATTGAGCTGTACGGCCTCGTTATTGAGCTGTATGGCCTCGTTAGCAAACATTTTAACTAAGCCTAAACGAAAAAATCAGTTAAAAGTAACCTGACTCCCCAAGTAAGGCACGCCCTTCCCCCAATTAACAAAGTGCAAAAATGGGCAAGTGCCTATCCATAGCTCACCAGCACTTGTCAAAAAAATTAAAAATTTACCAGTAATCCGGGCGGGGGCTTAGAATAATGAATTTCTTATTATACTGCACTTCAGCTCTCGCTTGCTTCTCATTATTTCGAGCCCCCGCTCAGCCGAGCGGTCTTTTTTTAAATTATAGTTTTTGACAATTGCTGGTGAGCTATGAATCTCATGGAGCGTCAAAATTCAACTTTTCACTTTGCAAAGTAATCTCTGCAAAGTGATCCTGTTAAACGCTCTGTTGTTGTCTTGCCCAACGGGTAGATCTTCCTTCGCGAGACACTGTAGGAAGTCGTTGAAGCTCTCGACCCTCCAGCGTTACAAGCCCACTCTCTCTCTCCTCTCTTTTTTTTATTACTCTCCTTTTTTTCTCTTTCACTTTTTTTATTTTATTTTTTGGAGAGATTTAATTGAACATGACATCAACAACCGAGTGCGGCCTATACCAAAGGTCGATAGGGCTAAGTATTAGGGCTAAGTATACTGTTAAACGCTCTAGGCCACATCTCTCACTTTGCAGAGTGAAAAGTTGAATTCTAACGCTCCATCACAGAACGGAAGGTTGAGAAAAGCATTAAAACATCACACGTCGTTGCTATATCTCCTGCTGCTCCAGCTCCAGTAACATTCTTTTTAGTAACTTTTTTCGACCTATCGAGAAATCAATACATTTTACCTATACATGTATCTACGTATCAGCCGCATAGGAGTGGCAGGTCACTATATTGTACCTGCATAAAAATGAAATCATTTTTGACGATTGTTCTGACACGGCAAAAAAGCCTCAAGTTCTCGCCTGATTACCATAACCATTGAATCACACATGAAACTACACCCAACTGACCTCCTCTCAATGAAGAAGCCGATGATATAGAACCACATGAAGAGCGCTTGTTCCAGGAGAAATAAGGGATGCAGCCAATGCTTCGGAATCAGCAGCACAGGTATCAACCATTGCAGGCAGTACATCTTGTAAGCTTTGAGAATGCGAGCGAATGGTCGCTCTTCTGAAAACAATGTTTTTTCCCTTGAAGACGGACTTTATTTGTAACTGCTCCATCTGTTTTTTGGGGCTGATATCATGAGTTGTGAACAACAAGTATGCTTTCTCGCAGCGCAAATAACAGATTCACGTATCACAAATATCCCAAGTCCAATTTGAAGGAAAATTCCATTCAATCGGGTTATTGAAATCAGAGAAAATTTTATGATCATGAAAGAGAAGGATTTCTAATTTCGGCATGATTATTATTGCCTGTTTTGTTCACTAAGAAACGATAGCGACTAACGTTTTTTTAAATTTAGGACAAGTTACTCCGACGA
The DNA here is from genome assembly GCA_964056735.1 of Allodiplogaster pararmata. Classification (NCBI taxonomy): domain Eukaryota; kingdom Metazoa; phylum Nematoda; class Chromadorea; order Rhabditida; family Diplogasteridae; genus Allodiplogaster; species Allodiplogaster pararmata. The sequence continues at coordinate 23,844,018 of OZ057407.1, read as the reverse complement.
CTTTTCGCAGAAACACTTTCAACGTACTGAAAAAAAGCACGAAAACGAGGAATGTGAGACAATGAGTGTTGCGTGCACAAATGAATTCTTTCACTTCGAAAAGTTAGATGTTACACTGCACGCTCAACACTAAAATAAGAAACTCGAGCTCGAGTAGCAATGTTTCACAGGAGGTGATTAATGTCCATCTCGGCAGTTTTTTTTCTAGTTGTAGTTCATCAAGTGATCAGATGCTCTGCGGAATCGACACCGGCAGTTCTAGTTCCTACGCCTATGAAGGTAGAGCTAAATCCCTTCATCGCCAAGCAGTGCAGCTCGTCGCCTAAATCCTCATGTGCCGCTCGTGTCAGCAAGTGTCAATTCCTCAAGGTGAGTTTCAAAAAAATTTCACGCTCACTAAAACTGTAAGTAGTTTTTTTAAAATAATTTTTTAGGGATTGCTTCTTATAAAGACTGAATAATTGGTTTCTTGTCGCTTTTTCCCGTTTTCTTTAATCTAAAACGTGACAAATTTGGTTTGATTCATGGAATTAGTTTTTTCTTTCCTTGTTAAGGCGTTCAAAGATTACTGATCAAGGGTATTCTGGGTTACTGATTTTTACGCAATTCAAAAAATTACCACCCTCTCTGAGGAGTAAATTGTGCCCACTTTAGCGCTCTGAACTCGGTCCTATCTCTTGATAAGTTTCAATGCAGGCATGCAACTGCACAATGACACCAGGCGATCTTCTGACTCGGAGGTGTGAATGCTGCGAAAGGTGCATCACTTGTCTGGGCACCTATTTGTTTGAGTGTTGTGCTTGTGTTGGTCAGTCCTTGGTCAGTCAATATTTAGTTATTCTCGTCCTTGATTACTCCCCATCAAAATCAGAATTTGTACTTTCTGTTATACATTTATAATTCCTTTTCCTTTAAGATTTTTTTTTGAACGTTGTTAAAGATTTCATTTGATCATCAATAAAAATTGAATGAACCAGTTATAGGTCTATGTGAATTGGAAGATTCGCCAGAAGTTGAAGAGAAGTCCGAGATGAAATGGCAAACGTATGAATTAGACGCTTCCCTTGCAAACAACGCATTCGAAGACCACTTTGCACCGTGAGTTAAAATTACTTTGTCTTATTCGGAGGTATTTATCTTACGATATCAATTTGAAGTTTCTTATTATATCAGATTGTATGAGATGGACACTTTCAAGATTGTTGGACCGTGGCTGGATCACATTCACATTCCCCACTCGCACTCAATTCGGACAGCAGCGCGTACGCATTAAAAACGGTACGGTAGATCCAGTATATTAATCCGCTTGAGACTTGATGAAGAGGTTCCATTAAAGCTGTTTAGAGATCCACGAGGACATTATCAACGAGATCGGAAGTAACAACTGCACCGTAATCTATCATGATGAGTGTGTAGTGAGCGAGCAGTGCCGGCAGAGATGCGAGGTCAGCTACCGTATACCAGAGAAGCAGGGGAAAGGGAATTCCTTCATTAGTTCAATTCACCTGATTAGAAATTTTGTATTTATTGTAATGTTACCCAGAAATGAAGGAGAGCAGCTCAAATTGGATATTTTGCCCGGCTTATCATAATAACTCATGCAAGCTTAGTTTTTTAATGATTACAACATTCGTCTTTTGTATCATTTCAAGTTATGCAAAATACAACAAGAAATGGTAAGGAGAAATAAATGTTGTACTCAAAACGAGTAACTAGTTTTTAGGTATCCATGTATATTTATAGTTTCATATTTATCACTTTCCTATTATTTACTCTTGCTGGAGGGCTGCTTTTCCTGTTTTCTTTTCTGCACAAAAGAGAATGAAGAAAGTGAAGAATCGCCAACCAGGAGATGTTGTTTCGGAATGGAAAAAGACTCAAAAATTGGAGAAGGCGGATTTGGTGCGTTTTATAAGGTAAAAGATAACGTGGGAGACTTCTATGCCATGAAAGTCGAAAGAGAGGATTCGGAAGTGCATCTTCTTGAGATGGAGGTGTTCGTCCCCCGTAAAACACGCAAAACTTCGAAGAAGCGTTTTTGCACTTTAAAGGAAAGTGGAAACTTGCGCGGGATCAATTATGCAGTCATGAGCCTCGTTGGACTGAGCCTTAAGGACCTGCGTAAGAAAAACAAGAAGGGGCGATTTTCCCTTGGAAGTATTCTTCTCGTTGGCATCCAATGCGTTGTTGTTGTTGTTGCCGGCAAGCATCCCGCATCGAAGACTTGGTTATGAACACTCTCTTTAATGAGAGAAGTTCTCGTGTTCTTCGGACAAGATGCGTCCGGAGAAGGGTTTTGATGTCCTTTGCAGTCTTGAGACTGTCATGCTGCACCTTGTGAAGGCGGACATCGTTGTAGCAACTTGTTCATGTTATAGACCTTGTGAGTGGGTGGTCAAGCTGGCCTAGCATCGTTTTGGGTGGGAGTAGAGACGTCTCGCCTGTCGTTGACCGGAGATAGGCAAGAGGCTATTTGACTGGCGCCTCGACTCGCCATTGAAAAGTATAGCGGAGTATCGGCTGATGTTTTGTCCGGTGGCATGCCCAGGCCGGTCCGGCATCGCCCTCCTTTGACGAGCTATACTACCCAGTTTTGGTCCGCGGCGGGATTTCTCCCGCTACCTCCCAGCACGAATTATTCGTAGGGAGGCATCCCTCTATCCGCCACCTGAGGTCGCGCTCGATTCTGGACTGGATGATCCGGCTCCATCCGTGACAGGCTCTTAAGGCTGTAGAGTCACGAATGGCCACTGTTGCCAGTGTGTTTCGAGGCATCCAATGCGTAGAAGCCGTCCATGAACTTCATGCCTGTGGCTTCCTCCATCGAGACACCAAGCCTGCAAACTTCGCCATAGGCATCGCTGATCCTCGACGCATTTTCTTGCTCGACTTCTGGATTTGCCGTCGTTTCGTCGACCTCTGAAACGGTGTTCGAAGGCCAAGGTGGGGAGTGGGATTCAGAGGCACCCTTACGTTTCTACAGGTACGCCGCGATAAGCTGCCACATCTCTAAAGAGCGTTGCTGAAAAGACAACCTCGAATCTTGGGTATAAATCCAGATAGAGATGACTCAGGGCTATCTCCCGTGCAGGGATTAAATAGTGACCGGATCGGTCCCGTCGGCGGATACATGTACACACACTATTGACAAAAAAAATCCCTCTCTTTTCACACCCTTTTCCTTCATCCCCTCTTCTTTCTTCCTCCAAACTTTGAGCGGCGGATACATGTAAACCCAAAATGGGCGGCTCCATTTAACCCCTGCTCCCGTGACAAAAAATAAGAAGATTTGGACGATGTTTTAAAGGAGAAAGTCAAGCTAATAACGCCTGAAGGAATCGATCTGATTCTCAAAGACTGTTCGAAAGAGCTCGCGGATGCGATGCGCGTGATTGGAGAATACTATGACACGCCCGATTACGACCTCATTATTGACTCTTTCAATGAACTCATCATCCGAAATCACCTCGAGAAAGCCGCTTATGATTGGGAAGTCTTTTGAAATGCAGCAGCAGCGAAGACTTCAAAAAAAACTTTTGTACTCTACACAAGAATACTCTACTCTGTAATTCTTCGACTTGTTGTAATCTATGTAACTGGAAATTTTTTTGAACAAAAAAGATAATTAAAATAAAAGGGTCTTAGTGGGACTGATAAATATGCTTTAGAAGACCCAATCTGTTGACTTTCACTGAGTTCTCACTGCGGGTCTCGTTACGCAATATGAGACATAACGTAGTTTTTTCTTCAAATAACTAGACGCATTTAGAAAGGTAGTGCGGTTTACACACGATTTGAGAAATTTTGAGTTCGGAGAAGATCAGCTAAATCGACTCGTTGAGCTCGGAACACATAAATACCTTTTTGACAGGTTGTCGGTGCATCTTCCGTTCGTTGGTTCCATTCTGGTTGCTGCGAGTGTGTTGGCAGTGGATGCCTACCGTATGGCTCTCAAGAGGTTATTTTTTTGGTTTACCGTAATCCAAGTTTGTTTTGAAACAAATGATTCATCGTTGCAGGCTCGCTGCGAAAAATGCCGAAACGAGGACTTTCCTCGTTTGAATCAGGACTATTCCGAAGAAGAGTTATAGAGATGTTTTATAAAAGTTGCTTGTAGACTAGATTAAAGATATAGTGAGAGTATAGTATAGTTGCTGCAATAACGCTATATTTTGACCATGTATTTCTAGTCAAGTTAGACAACTTTGTTACCATCCATCCATCTCTCTTCTGCTCAAACTTTCTCTGTACCATGTCATTCATCGTCTTTTTCTGTTTTCCGCCGAAAGATTGGGAGAAATAGTTTGTTCACCACTACAGGTTCATAATCACAGTACTTGCCATAGAAAAAAACCGGGTACGAAAACTAGTTACTCAGTTCAACTTCGTAGTAGTATCTTAGACTAATTTTTCATAGCTATAGCTTACCGCTAAAATGTATCAAACTCGTTTTAGTCGGTTCATTTAATTGTATAATAAACGAAAATGTTATAAAAATAACAAAAATTGTTTTTTTAAAAACTTAGTTATACTTCTCTTAGTTATTCTAAAAGCACACACAGACGGTTTGATTGGCAGCAAAGATAAATTAATATCAGAGAATTCATACGACAGCTTAGCTCTATATCATTTTTTGTTTGTTACCAACGTTTTTTTGTCATTGTCATCGACGCTCTTTTTTGTCATTGTCATCGACGCTCTTTTTTGTCATTGTCATCGACGCTCTGGAATGATATAAAGTTGAGTAAAGCTTCAGTTTTTCGGTCTTTTGGAAACGAACTGTGTACTTTTCATGCTAAAATATTGAGTATTTGTCGTTTTTTTTCTTCTTTTTGAAGCTCTAATTTTTGTTGTGTATCAGGCAGGGGCTACTTCTCTAGCATTTCCGCTCTTAGAACAGCAGAAGCTTTGAGAGTAAGTTAGAGAGACAGCAGGCAAGAGAAGCTGAGGGAGGTTCGAGAATATAGGGAAAGAGAAAAGAGCAAAAAACTGCACGAGCAGAACGGAGCCGAGAAATTCACGTAGTAGAGACGCTGAGGAAAGGAGTTGAGAGATAGAGATGAAGAGAGTAAATAGAGGGTGGGTAGAGAGAATAAGAAAGAGAGTAAATAGAGGGTGGGTAGAAAGAATATGAAAGCGGAAAAGAATGAAGAGAAAAAATAGTAGAGTGGAAAGAAAGGAAAAATGGTGGTCATAGAATACAGAAAAAGAAAAATAGGGGAATAAGGTGTTTTTACTATAAAAATTTGTCAGAGATGAAAAAAGCAGACAAGAAGAGCGCAAAGGGCGTAAATAATGCGGAGAATGGCTTTCTGATCGCATTCGTCCATCGGATGAAAAGTCTTCTTTATATAATCCAAGTCTTGAACCAATACTCTACATGCAGAGACTTCGTGATTGAATTTTTCCGTAGTGAATCCACGTCTCAATTCACGCGAAAGGCTGAATCGACTTTCTATTGCGTTTATCTTTCTGCCACATGTAGCACTTCTAAATCTTCACTCTCCCAGTCGTGGAACTTTCAGATTAATTTCCATCCAGAATAACTACTTCAATGAGTTGAATTGATGAAAAGAAATAGTTTTCAAGGGTTGAAATCCTGTTTCTTGGTTAGAAAATACCAAAAGTTTTCATCAGCTCTCGCACACTTTTGTCTCATTTTAGCTCCTTCCCCTCTGTTGAACCTCTCCTTATTCCTCGATCTGTTTTCTGTCTTCCTCTAAATTCGCGCTCTTTTTTTATCATTATAGTAATTCCGCCTGAACGCGGGTCGGGTTTTCGCCAATGTGGTGCTCAGTTAGGAATGGGAGGAGCGAATGGTAAGGGATGTTTTAGTCATCCAAGGCAGCGATGACGCTGAGCAAAGACGTCGCCTTCCAAGTCCTTAAAGATTTCGTCGAGAAGAATGAGAAGACGCATCTGAACATCATGCAGGAGTTCGCGAAAGATCCCGAGAGGTTCAGCAGGTTCAGGTGAGGCGACCATTCAACACGTGTTGGAAGTTTTCGATTTGATTGATTAAGCGTGAAGGAAGTAAAGATTATAATAAAAGTGGAACGAATGCTCCTAGGAATTAGGTAGTCCTTCAAGGAATTAGGTAATCCTGGGCAGATATGAGACATTCCCAAAGGATGAGTGTATATATCTGCCTCTAATTAAATATGAGTCAGTAATTGAGTTAAAGGTTTATTGAGTTTTTTAAGGTATAAGTTAACTACCGCTTGCAATTTTGAAAAAATTCAAATTACAAAAAAAAAGGGGTTTGTGTCTGGAGTTGGAATCCGATAATTATTTTTTTTTGCTGATTTTCCCTTCCCCCGGCCATTAAATTGAGGTCACCCGGTCGCTCGCCGAAAATAGTTGCTCCCATTCTCGACGAAAATTTCTTGTATTAATGTGTCTTGTGCACAAGTTACTAGAATCAAACATTAATTTGAAAAAAAATCAATCATTTGTGGCTTAAAACATAATTAAAAGCAAATAATATTCACAGTCAGGGGTTATTTAGTCATGACAGATTTTCTGTCGGTGGCCCTCTGTGTTCCAAATCTTTAGGGGTGGACCCTTATGTGAAAAAAAGGAAAGGGGGAGCCTTATGTAAGAAAAAAAAGAAAAAAAATTTTTTTAACCCCTAAGGGGGGACCTTTATGTGAAAAATTTTTTTCCGCTTTTGGCGGGCCTCTGTTTTTCCAAATCGTAAGGGGGGACCCTTATGTGAAAATATTTTTTTCGCCTTCGGCGGGCCTCTGTTTGAAAAATCATAAGGGGGAACCCTTATGTGAAAAAAATTTCCCGCCTTCGGCGGGCGTCTGTCCCGTATTCTGTCACACTAAAAAACCCCTGTTCACAGTCTTTGCCTGAGAATGTCTCTCTTTGCCTGTGAAATCTCAATGTCTCTCTCATTTCTCGATCGCTGCTCATTCTACTAGAATCTTTGCTCGAGTGACCGGTCGTCTCGTAATTGTCTGATATGCCCTGTTACCTACGGTTGTGCGGTGCGGGTTCCTGGCCAGTCTTTTTTTGGACGGACGAAGGGTAGAAAAAATAAAATGTAGACCTGGAAATGGATAAACGAGTGTATATTGGATTTTCTCTGACTATCAATCTGTTGCGGACAGTCAGGGCGATCTTCATACTGTTTACATCCCACAAAAAGAATAAGAAAAGATGTATACATCACAAAAATAGAGCGGAGGAAAGTATATCGCGTGAGTCTCGTTCTCTGGGGATGGCTCTAGCCTGCAAGCAGTCTCGTTCTCTGGGGATGGCTCTAGCCTGCAAGCAACAATACTCATTACAGTCGTCTCCTCAAAACGCCCTCGGGACCGATTCTCTTCGACTTTTCTAAGCACCGTATCACGGAGAAGACCTTCTCACTTCTCATAGGATTGGTTCGTTTTTTCACTCGAATTCGCGTCTGTGAGAACAACTTTTGAAAGAAAAAAAAACGAGCTACACTAATTTTTGTCTTCAGAAGTTTCTCGATACATGGTAATATTTCAGTGACTTCACTATTACTTCTTTCAGAGTTCGAAAATGCTGCGTCAAGCAGCTTGAACGCAGCCAGCTATAGTTAAGCAAATTTGATAAAAGTATGTTTTTGAAGAGAAGCGATCTGGTTCAAGGAGCGCGAACAGATCGATGTTAATTTTTGACCGGACGATGATCCCTATTTTATTCAGAATTTTTTAAGGAAGGAATTTTCTGTAGCATTTGAGGGATCTGTACAACTTTGATGGCTTTCGGAATCCGGATGCGCGTGTTTGTTGCAGGCGCATAGGCGTAGAGTAGAAGAGTTGCACGCATAGTCGTAGAGTAGAAGAGTTGCAGGCGCATAGTCGTAGAGTAGAAGAGTTGCAAGCGCATAGTCGTAGAGTAGAAGAGTTGCAGGCGCATAGTCGTAGAGTAGAAAAGTTGCAGGCGCATAGTCGTAGAGTAGAAGAGTTCCGCGCAGCTCTCTTCAAAGGGGAGAAGATCAACTTGTTGCAGGCGCATAGTCGCAGAGTAGAAGAGTTCCGCGCAGCTCTCTTCAAAGGGGAGAAGATCAACTTGTTGCAGGCGCATAGTCGTAGAGTAGAAGAGTTCCGCGCAGCTCTCTTCAAAGGGGAGAAGATCAACTTGTTGCAGGCGCATAGGCGTAGAGTAGAAGAGTTGCACGCATAGTCGTAGAGTAGAAGAGTTGCAGGCGCATAGTCGTAGAGTAGAAGAGTTGCAAGCGCATAGTCGTAGAGTAGAAGAGTTGCAGGCGCATAGTCGTAGAGTAGAAAAGTTGCAGGCGCATAGTCGTAGAGTAGAAGAGTTCCGCGCAGCTCTCTTCAAAGGGAAGAAGATCAACTTGTTGCAGGCGCATAGTCGCAGAGTAGAAGAGTTCCGCGCAGCTCTCTTCAAAGGGGAGAAGATCAACTTGTTGCAGGCGCATAGTCGTAGAGTAGAAGAGTTCCGCGCAGCTCTCTTCAAAGGGGAGAAGATCAACTTGTTGCAGGCGCATAGTCGTAGAGTAGAAGAGTTCCGCGCAGCTCTCTTCAAAGGGAAGAAGATCAACTTGTTGCAGGCGCATAGTCGCAGAGTAGAAGAGTTCCGCGCAGCTCTCTTCAAAGGGGAGAAGATCAACTTGTTGCAGGCGCATAGTCGTAGAGTAGAAGAGTTCCGCGCAGCTCTCTTCAAAGGGGAGAAGATCAACTTGTTGCAGGCGCATAGTCGTAGAGTAGAAGAGTTCCGCGCAGCTCTCTTCAAAGGGGAGAAGATCAACTTCACCGAGGACAGGGCTGTGCTTCATGTCGCACTCAGAAACCGATCCAACACTCCCCTCTTCGTGGAAGGCAAAGATGTAAGTTCTCTTCCGGCCAAGGGGAAAATCCCTTTTGTCTTTGCGTTTCTTCGGTCGTAAACCATATTTTATGCTGCATAGTCGTGCGTCTCTAGTGAGACGATGTCTCTATCCATATGATCATTGTCGCGTCAATTTAAATTTAGATCAATCAATCTTGGCCTTTTTCATGTTTACGACCCTTTGAGTTGCCGAAATCTTTTTTATATGTGAAGAAAGTTTGTTTTCAGGTAGGACCTAATGTTTTAACAGAAATAAGTTTTTGCAGGTAATGCCTGGCGTGAATGCGGTGCTGGCGCACATGAAAGAGTTCTGCGATCAGGTCATCTCGGGCTCATGGTTGGGGTACACCGGGAAGAAGATCACCGACGTTGTCAACATCGGAATCGGTGGATCCGATCTGGTACATTTGAATAATTTGCTATTCATGTTTCAGATGAAAGTAGAAGCTCAGTCATTCCATTAAGATCAAGTTCATTATTTGAAGTGTTCAGTTTGTACAACGATTGAAAGATGCGAGTGAACGAGGCTCACATACAATAGAAAAATTGTTATTGGTAAAGTTCGTTAGTTATATCATCAACTTGGTCTTTATTTTTTTCACAAAAAATTAATAAAAAGTTACGTCCTAACTAAAAACAAACTTTCTGGCGGGAAAAAAGCGCGCGGATAATAATTATTATTGTTTTCTAAAAAAACACATGGAATGGAAAGAAAATATTCAAAAGATTCATATGCAGACGAAAATTCTTGAAAAAAATTCCGTTTAAAAAAAATGTTTGTTAAGGGCCCATTGATGGTAACGGAAGCTCTCCGATTCTACCAAATTGGACCGAATGTTCACTTTGTTTCCAATGTTGATGGAACTCATATCGCAGAGGTTTCGTATCATGCTACCACAAATTCTTGTTTCTTTGATAATTTTGTTTATTTGGAATCATCTTTCCAAATTTGATAATAAAAAATGTGTTGAAAGCCGAAGCTTAAGAGTTTCGATTTTGAAGTAGAATCAAATTTCATCAGCTACTGAAGAAGAAAAAACAATTTCAGCTAAGAAATGAGTTAAGGCATAATTTATTTTTAACGCGCACTTCAGGTAAAATATCAAATTTCTGCGCTTTCAAAAACTTGTTGATGCTAATTATTCTTTGCATGACGTTCTCTCTCTTTTTGTTCGCACGCTCGCGGTCTTTTTTCAAAGTCTTTGGTTTCTTTATGATCAGTATTTCTCATCTACACGCGGTTATAATCAGCGTGGTTCAAGGTAACGAAGAAGCTGAATCCCGAAACAACATTGTTCATCGTGGCTTCTAAGACCTTCACCACACAAGAAACTATTACGAATGCGGAAACTGCCAAGGATTGGTTCCTTGCCAAGGTTTCTCTGAGTACCTTTAATTGACTAAAACAACCAAATGCGTGTTTTCTGAGAACCTTTAATTGACTAAAACAACCAAATGCGTGTTCTCTGAGTACCTTTAATTGACTAAAACAACCAAATGCGTGTTCTCTGAGTACCTTTAATTGACTAAAACAACCAAATGCGTGCGGTCTTTATCGAAGAGGGGTGTTTTTATACATCTTCTGTTGCCATTAGTTACATTCAGTGGTTATAGACTTCATCACTTCAATATCGAGTTTTGGAAATTTCTTTTTTTAAAGCTAAATAGGACGACAAAGTGATGATAAGCCTGCTTAGCTTAGTTAAACCAAGTACGTAGGAGACAAGGAGAGCCTCGAATCATCTGTGTTTTCGTTCTACAGCACTATCAATCCCCCTTGATTCGCTCTTTTTTGGGGTCCAAAATGTGTATCGCATTGCAGGCAGGCGACCAATCTGCGGTGGCGAAGCATTTCGTCGCCCTCTCGACGAATGTTCCCGAAGCAGTGAAGTTTGGCATCGACCCGGCGAACATGTTCGAGTTCTGGGATGTTAGTCCTCGCAATCCACGGTACTTGTCAACTTGAACTGTTTATGGAATGCTATAGAGGTAGTACAAGAGGGGAAGAAAGGACTTTCCGAATAGTCCAGGCATCCGATTTGTAATCAAAGATATTTGGGTGTAGTGAACATTTTCATATTAAAACACTCATAAATGTATAAAAAAGTTTGTAGGGAGAAAAAAGCTTACAACTATTTAATTTCCACTATATTAGAGCCGAGTCGACACAGTTTATCCATAGAATTAGAGTAGCAAGGGCAAAAACCTCTGTGGACAATTAAGGGCATGTTTTTTTGGATAAGGGCTGTCTATGAACGTATATTGCTGATTTCGTCAATTAAGGGGTTTTTCGACATGGAGAATCCGAAAAACTTTATCCGGTTTTCTAATTTTGAGTATGAACCGAGATATAACCAGTTTCTCGACCGTTTTTTCATGTAAATTCACGTCAAATTCATGTAATTTCACGTCTGCTCTGTTCGCCTGCACTCTCTCTGCTCACTGTATTCTTTCGGGATTCACCACAAGAGTCAAAGCCCTCTGAGGGTTGCACACTCTCGTTTCTTACGCATACGCTCTCTCTTCTTTTCTCTTTGCCTCTTTCGCACACGCTCTCTTTTCTTCTTCCTTTCGCACACGCTCTCTCTTCTTTTCCCTTTCGCCTCTTTCGCACACGCTCTCTCTCTTTAACGCTTGAATGACGGTCTCCGATCGCTTGCGCCCTCCATTCATGGAATGGAGATTGAAAATTGAAAGGAGGAATTTTCTAGAGTGAAAAAACATGTAGATTGCAATGAGAATGCTTTTGAAAAGACATTTCAAAGACTAAACAGTGTTTTTGTTGAATTTATCAATTAAAGAAAAAGAGAGAAAATGAAATATGAATAAAAATTTCGAAGAATTTGTTAAATAGATGAGAGAGTAGAGAAAGTATTGTGATTAACTTGGGATCAGATTAACTTAGAATCAGATGTAAATAGTCAAGTTTCTAATCATTTTTTCTGCTTTGATTAACTCGTTTTTTTAGTTCACTGTTTTTGCTCCCTTCGCTGTTTAAGGGCCTTATGTTTTACTCCATTTCTTTTTCTCTGATCCTCTCTCTTCTCGCTCTCGTTCTTCCACACTTTTTTTTCGTTATTGTACAGTTCTTTCTACGTCCATCATGTCTTACAACGCATCAGGAATAATAAAGCAGTTTTTATGGCGATAAAAAGATAGTCGTTGCTGAAAAGTCTCTTCTTCTCCAGCTTCCAGTAACGTTCTTAGTAAAACATTCTTTCGTAGTACTTATTAGTATTTTAGATTTATTTTAGATCTTTCGTAGTATTTTAGAGAGTTTTGCCTTAAAAATTACACTGATAATACAATTTTTTTTCCATAGACTCCATTTTGAACATTTTTAGTAGTTTGAACATTGAACATTTTTAGATAATACAACAGTTTGAACCGCTTCATTTTTTTCGCTGACTTTATAACGTTAACTTGAAAATTCTTACAGATATAATCACATTTCCATAAAACTCAGTAGGAAAAATTTTATCAGTGGTTAGAAGAGCAAAGATACACTTGATCAGTTTAAGAAAAATTTTATCGGGAAAGTTATTTTTATACGAATGTGTAGAATTCTTACTTTGTACATTTTACTGTTTTCATACTTCTCGATGTTAGGAATCGAATGAAACCGGTCGTGTGTTCCATTTCTTAGTTTGAACTGATTGTTTACCCAATAAATAGAAATGAAATCATTAATTTTTCTTAACATAGCGAACCAGAGACGTACTCGAGTTGAAAACATTCTCCAGAGTTTTTAGGACACACATCAAGTTTTTTTGTGTATGATTTAGCGTTTTCAAAGGTGAAGAATCTAAAAAAACTTGTCTTGAAGTCTGAATTTCAGTCTGAAATAAAAATGAATGAGAAGAGGAAGAGGGGGAGATGTAATGAAGGCAGCAGAGCTGTATGTTTCAGAAACAAGGGGAGGAGTACTACATAGGTCATTTAGAGGACCAAGCAGCAAAGCCTTTTTAGCAAAAAAAATAGGGAGATGTGAAACTAAGGCAGCGAAGCTGCCTGAGGCAGGTAGATGAGGAGAAGTGAGAAAACGAAGGCAGCAAAGCTGCGTGAGGCAGGGAGAAAAGTAGAAGTGGGAGAACGAAGGCAGCGAAGCTGCGTGAGGGAGGAAGAAAAGGAGAAGCAGAAAAACAAAGGCAGTGAAGCTGTCTGAGGAAGGGAGAAAAATAGAAGTGGGGAAAACGAAGGCAGCGAAGCTGCCTGAGACAGGAAGATGAGGAGAAGTGAGAAAACGAAGGGGCAGGGATGCAGGGAGAAAAACAGAAGTGGGAGAACGAAGGCAGCGAAGCTGCCTGGTGCAGGAAGAATAGGAGAAGCAGAAAAACGAAGGCAGCGAAGCTGTCTGAAGAAGGGAGAAAAATAGAAGTGGGGAAAACGAAGGCAGTGAAGCTGCCTGAGACACGAAAATGAGGAGAAGTGAGAAAACAAAGGGGCAGGGAGGCAGGGAGAAAAACAGAAGTGGGAGAACGAAGGCAGCGAAGCTGCCTGGTGCAGGAAGAATAGGAGAAGCAGAAAAACGAAGGCAGCGAAGCTGTCTGAAGAAGGGAGAAAAATAGAAGTGGGGAAAACGAAGGCAGCGAAGCTGCCTGAGACACGAAAGTGAGGAGAAGTGAGAAAACGAAGGGGCAGGGAGGCAGGGAGAAAAACAGAAGTGGGAGAACGGAGGCAGCGAAGCTGCCTCGTGCAGGAAGAATAGGAGAAGCAGAAAAACGAAGGCAGCGAAGCTGTCTGAAGAAGGGAGAAAAATAGAAGTGAAAGAACGAAGGCAGCGAAGCTGCCTGAGAAAGGGAGAAAAATAGAAGCAGAAAAACGAAGGCAGCGAAGCTGTCTGAAGAAGGGAGAAAAATAGAAGTGAGAGAACGAAGGCAGTGAAGCTGCCTTCGCAGGGAGATAAGGAGAAGTGAGAAAGAAGAAGCAGAAGAAGGAGAAGCAGAAAAACGAAGGCAGCGAAGCTGTCTGAAGAAGGGAGAAAAATAGAAGTGAGAGAACGAAGGCAGCGAAGCTGCCTGAGAAAGGGAAAAAAATAGAAGTGGGAAAACGAAGGCAGCGAAGCTGCCTTCGCAGGGAGATAAGGAGAAGTGAGAAAGAAGAAGCAGAAGAAGGAGAAGCAAAAAAACGAAGGCAGTGAAGCTGAAGCAGAAAAACGAAGGCAGCGAAGCTGTCTGAAGAAGGGAGAAAAATAGAAGTCGGGAAAACGAAGGCAGCGAAGCTGCCTGAGACAGGAAGATGGGGAGAAGTGAGAAACGAAGGCAGCGAAGCTGCCTGAGAAAGAAGAAGCAGAAGAAGGAGAAGCAGAAAAACGAAGGCAGTGAAGCTGTCTGAAGGAGGGAGGAAAATAGAAGTGGGAAAACGAAGGCAGCGAAGCTGCCTGAGAAAGAAGAAGCAGAAGAAGGAAAAGCAGAAAAGCAAACGCAGCTTCGCTGTCTGAGGCAGGGAGACAAGAGGAAGCAGAAAAACGAAGGCAGCGAAGCTGTCTGAAGAAGGGAGAAAAATAGAAGTGAGAGAACGAAGGCAGCGAAGCTGCCTGAGAAAGGGAGAAAAATAGAAGCAGAAAAACGAAGGCAGCGAAGCTGTCTGAAGAAGGGAGAAAAATAGAAGTGAGAGAACGAAGGCAGCGAAGCTGCCTGAGAAAGGGAGAAAAAAAGAAGTGGGAAAACGAAGGCAGTGAAGCTGCCTTCGCAGGGAGATAAGGAGAAGTGAGAAAGAAGAAGCAGAAGAAGGAGAAGCAGAAAAACGAAGGCAGCGAAGCTGTCTGAAGAAGGGAGTAAAATAGAAGTGAGAGAACGAAGGCAGCGAAGCTGCCTGAGAAAGAAGAAGCAGAAAAAGGAAAAGCAGAAAAGCAAACGCAGCTTCGCTGTCTGAGGCAGGGAGACAAGAAGAAGCAGAAAAGCGAAGGCAGCGAAGCTGTCTGAAGAAGGGAGAAAAATAGAAGTCTGGAAAACGAAGGCAGCGAAGCTGCCTGAGACAGGAAGATGGGGAGAAGTGAGAAACGAAGGCAGCGAAGCTGCCTGAGAAAGAAGAAGCAGAAGAAGGAGAAGCAGAAAAACGAAGGCAGTGAAGCTGTCTGAAGGAGGGAGAAACATTGAAGTGGGAAAACGAAGGCAGCGAAGCTGCCTGAGAAAGAAGAAGCAGAAGAAGGAAAAGCAGAAAAGCAAACGCAGCTTCGCTGTCTGAGACAGGGAGACAAGAAGAAGCAGAAAAACGAAGGCAGCGAAGCTGTCTGAGGGAGGGAGAAAAATAGAAGTTGGAGAACGAAGGCAGCGAAGCTGCCTGAGGGAGGGAGAAAAATAGAAGTTGGAGAACGAAGGCAGTGAAGCTGCCTTATGCAGGGAGATAAGGAGAAGCAGAAAAAAAGCTCAGAAATGACTAGGCTTTCAGAATGACTTGGCTAACAAGAAAGTGACAAGCGTCCCCGTAGGGGACGCTAGTCGAATAAATTCACTCACGTAATAACCGCTCTCTGCATGAATGAATCAAATGATTTAAAGCACACTAAAAGAAGGGGATTAGTAGAAGAAAAGAAAACACGTGATTTGGAGAGTATACCGTGGGAAAAAAGCGTGTGTTTGTGTGTTGAAAGTTGTTAATATGGTTGTCTTCAGTGGGTGGGTGGTCGCTATTCCCTGTGGTCGGCAATTGGTTTGTCCATCGCCGTCCACATAGGATACGATAACTTCGTGAAGCTTCTCGAAGGAGCTCATCTGGCTGACAAGCACTTTGTGGAGGCTCCGCTCGAGCAGAATGTCACACATTTATTTCTTTCGCCATTCGTTCTCACTCAAAAGATATAATAATATCCACGACCCGAAAGTGTTGTTATTTTGCATAAACTAAGAATGAATGATATCAAAATGAACGATGATTTGGAGGAAGATAAGAGTTTTAACAGTTGAAAAAGCTTCAAACTCACCGGATGATAAAATTGAGAGAGAAAAAAAACAAAAAATGAAGAAAAATTGTTTCATCAGGATTATTTGACTATTCTACCGCTCGCATCATATTATGCGGAATCGATCTACAAGAATTATTTCACTCATAACAAGAGAATGTTAAATATACTTCGCGTCTTCTCTATGGGTAGTTTTGGAAATTGTTGTACTCTGCAGATTCCGGTGATACTAGCGCTCCTCGGAGTACTGTACATCAATGTGTATGGTGCGGAGACTCACGCGCTCCTCCCGTACGATCAGTACATGCACAGATTCGCCGCCTACTTCCAGCAAGGAGATATGGAAAGCAACGGCAAGTTCATCACCAGGTCAACAGCTACCCTTATTTACATATTTTTCTCTAACAGTAAGTCTCGGACTGTCTCTCACTCACCCACACTGCGGGTTAAATGTATTCGTAAATCTTCGCGCTTTTCAAAAAAGGTAGTGATACGAATTCTCTGCTCTTCTGATTCATCTCCTCTACATCACACGCTCTCAGGATCTCTCAAAGTACTGCCGTTCCCTCATGATTAGTCATCTTGATATACATATTATTTGTGTGGATGAGAGGAAACAGCCTGCCCTGCTCATATTCACAGTTGTAAGTAGTCAGAGATAGAGGTTTTGTTCTAAGGCTCTGTGTACTGGCGAATTCAATTGATTTGTTAGATTAGTTTTCGGTTAGCATTTTCTGATTCCGATCAATATGAATTATTTTTTTGTTATCTTCTGTAGAAAAAAATCAAATATGATGCAAATACGATCTGATGATAAAAAATCATCTGAATACACAATGGAGTGTCTCAGAAATAATGGTTCTCTAGATCCGGTGCTCGAGTTGACTATTCTACGGGCCCGATCGTGTGGGGAGAACCGGGCACGAATGGCCAACATGCATTCTACCAACTCATCCATCAGGGTTGGTCTGGTTCAAAGTTGGCTCAATGCTACCCCAGCATGGATAGTCTATAGTAATCGCGCATTTCACGCCTCATTCAATAAAAATAATGCGATTGAAAGAATAAGTAGCCGGAGAGACGTGAGAAGTCAAGAGTGGGTAAGATGTGCGGAGTAGTCGACTGGAAAGCAAATTACGGGAGCTGAGAGGCAGCTGAAAAAGGGTCGGAGTGTTTTTAAACCTACCGTTGACCTACTCATTTCAGTCTGCTAACAAATCAGTATGAAATTTGAATCAATAATGCTATGCAGGAACTCGTCTTATTCCTGCTGACTTCATCGCGCCGGCCAAGACACTCAACCCTGTTAGGTATGGAGGGCGGCCTGTCTAGCCGTGTCACTAAATGAGTCATGTGTAGTGACTCACCTGAAGAGTCATCACCCACGAGTTACTCATATTGGGGTTCCAAAACCTGTTTTTGAGATTCGAGGTATAGATATTAATTTTTCAGCGGTTTAATAAGTGCTGATTGTTTACCCAAGAAAATTAGAAAGGTAATTCGATTCAGGAAAAGAAGGGACATTTGAACATGTTTTTAAAAAATTGAATTTGAAATTTGGTTTAAGTTTTTTGAAGAATGGTTTCGTCGTTTGTTTTTAAAACGAAAATGGATGTAGGAATGGCCTGCACCACGAAATTCTCCTAGCCAACTTCCTGGCGCAAACTGAGGCCCTCATGAGGGGGAAGAGCGAAGAAGAACTGAAAGCGGACAATCTGCCCGCCAACATTCTTCCTCACAAGGTTACTGTACTTGAGAAAGTATAGACTTGACATAGTTCATCCACTTCATTGTCTGTTTCACTCTATAATGTTACTTTGTTCCAGTTTATTTTTTGAACCCGCACTGCGGGTTTAATCTATGCGCTAACCAAGAAAGCTAGTGATACTTCCTCGTTCTCTCAAAAGTCAAAAGTCATCTTGATATACACGCTCTTTCTGCAGATGGGAAGAAACAGCCTGATTTGTTCCCGATGATTGTATATGGTTTCTCAGTTACTGTAAAGATAAAAGCGATGTACGTATAATTTATAGAAGTCCGGGCGTTACATCATGGTAGTGTGTGTGTGTGTGCGACTATTGTGCTAATGTGAAAGCACTAGAGGAATAACTATTTTCGCTAGCTAGAAACTGGTTGTTGTAGGAGAGAACAATTATATTTCGTTTTTGAGTAATATGTCAATAATTATTAATTAAGAAACATCTGAAGTCGCATAAACAACATATACATATATATATATATATGTGTGTGTGTATGCATGTTTCGTTAAGGTTTTCGAGGGTAATCGGCCGACCACTTCCATTGTGCTGCCTCTGGTTGATCCAACTACTTTGGGAGCTCTCATCGCAACCTACGAACACAAGATCTTTGTCCAAGGAATCATTTGGGACATAAACTCTTATGATCAATGGGGGTTCGTTTCAGGATGTTTCTCTGACCCGCACTGCGGGTAAAAAATCTATGCACTCTTGAAAAACCCCGAGAAACATTGAAATCTATGCGCTCGGAAAAAAATTTTCTCGGATTTTTCCTAGGAACAGTCCAAATCATTGGGAAAATTGAATGTTGAACTCTGAAACTCAAAAATTCTATGCGCTCGAAAAAAGTTGTGCGAGTACTAAGAAACACCCTGGTTCGTTTCGTCGTAAGTTACGAAAAAACTACTTCGACCACAGAAGTTCCTGTTTCGGGTTTTAATTTTTTGCTGTCGGGAATGAGAAAAGTGAATGAGAACATTCAGAGTGGAACTCGGTAAGCAGCTTGCCAAGAAGATTCAACCAGAGTTGGCGGGACCCAACCCCGTCTCCTCCCATGATGCATCCACCAATGGACTCATCGCATTCATCAAGGCCAGCAGGGCTTAGAAAACTGCAGTATCTTGCTCTCTCTTTCTCTCCATCTCTCTCCTTCTCTCTCTCTAGATTCGTAGATTTTTAGCGCAATTCTCATGATTTTTTAACGACTAATGAATGCACTGACGACAACCATCGTGGCCCAAAGGGCGTAAAATCCAACGGTTTTTTGTAAATGTTTTCCGCTTCACCTTTAAACTAGGCAATAGTGGAAGATTTAAGAGCATCTCTTTCTCTTATGATACCATGGTTATAAATTAGGATTCCGCTATGTTTTCACTATGTAAATTAGTTAGAAACAGTTTTACAAAGCTTGCTATTATACCATATAGATACTAAATGTAAACGATGAATATTTGTATTTATATGTATCATGCTGAAATGCAGAATTCTATCAGTGAACAAAGACTTGAGTTTTCTATGATTGTTTAACTAACATGAAGGTTTGAAGTTTGTAGTTTGATAGATCAAATAAAGTCAAATCAGAGATTGAAAATGAGTTGAAGAAGCGTTAAAAATCGTGCTTGCATTATTTTCTTTGGACATTGCAGCAAGATGAACTCGTTCAGAGAGAGAGAGAGAGAGAGAGATAAAGATCTTTGTGCAATAAGGGAAAGGTAGAGGAGCGTTCGAGAAGAAACGCAAATACATGGAGAGAGAGAGAGAGAGAGAGAGAATAGCAGACAAGAAAAGGGAAAGGTGCACATCCGAGATTTGGATGTTGTGATATAAGTGATGTGATGGAGAAGCACTTCAGCATGGCTGGCTATGCTCTCAAAAGGCTAATGACGGAGTACAAAGGTTCATTTAATCAAATATCCTTGCATTTTAAATGATTTCAGAGTACTTACTTCTATTGTATTTACTTTAATTATTTGTTTATTTACTTTCTTCATATTTCGTTGTTGCAAGCATTTAAAGAAAGACAGGAAAGTAAAGTCTTTTTGAGTTTTCCTTTTCTAATATATAATTGATTGAATATTAGAGAGATAAGGATTTGAAGTTTAGGTTTTGCTTAGCATTGTGACGGTACGTTTAGAAGTTTTCGAATGTAGAATTTTCTGTTAAATTCATTTCTTCAAAAAAAAAAATGTTTCATAGGATCACGTAAATATCTGTATTGTTGAGGAAGTTTCTCCTTTTCTTATTTTTCGATTTTAAGAGGCGAAAAAACGTGTTGGTGATATAGAATATTGATGTATCAGAGTTAACGATCCGCCCGCCAGAGGGAATACTAGCTTCTCCACTCAACGACGACAACTTCTTCGAATGGGAATGCCTCATTACTGGTTTCTTTTGGTTTTCAAATCCAAAATTGATCAATAACTTTGTTATGAAACAGTTTTTTTCTGGTCATTAACGCGTTCTTTATAATGGCTGCAGAGTGTAGAAGAATAGTCGTGGTTGCAATGGTTAGCGTTCTTTATAATGGCTGCAGAGTGTAGAAGAATAGTCGTGGTTGTTGTTGTTGTTGTCTTGCCCAACGGGTAGATCTTCCTTCGCGAGACACTGGAGGAAGTCGTCGAAGCTCTCGACCCTCCAGCGTTATAAGCCCACACTCTCTTTCCTCTCTCTCTTATTTTTTTTTTACTCTCCTTTATTTTATTTTATTTTTTTTTTACTCTCCTTTATTTTTTTTATTTTTTATTTTTTATTTATTTTTTTTTCTCTTTCACTTTTTTTTTTTGGAGAGATTTAATTGAACAAGAAATCAACAACCGAGTGCGGCCTATTCCAAAGGTCGATAGGGCTAAGTGAAGTGGGGTTACAGCGACACGAAAAAATATGTCTCGAAGTATGCGGCTCTATCCTACACAGTGGGCAGAGGGGAGATTCATTGGCCCCTATTCGGTGGAGATAACTGTTAAGGAAACTAGAGTGGCCGCTTCGCAATTGAGACAGAGTTATCTGATTTTCTCTGGATAGTTGGGACGTGGACTTGTGTATTCTAGGAGGTTTAGTTCCCAGAACTGGGTTGGGTCGACTATTTCTAAGAAAGTCTCTGACTGTCTCCGTGTGTATTTTTCTGAGGGCCACTTTATAGTCCGTATCACCTAGTACTATGTCTATGTCTTTGGCGTGCTTTCTTATTGCCCTGGGAGGTTTTGCTTCAGTGCAGATGCGGTGAGATGGATGGTTGGGCTGAAGCCTGGCCTTGGCGGTGAATTGTTTGCTGAGCATGAGGTTGTGTTCTTTGACTGGAAGAAGTTTGCTCTCGTATGCCAGGTGCTGAGTGTCCGCAATTGCAAGGTTTCCAGTTGCGATCCGAATGGCTTTGTTTTGTGCTGCTTGCAAAGAAGTCCAATGTGATTCGGCAAGTTGGGGCGAGTAGATGGGTGCTGCGTAAGACAAGACTGCTCTAGTGGTTGCTTTGTAGGTGTTCAGCATTGTCTCGGTCTTCTGTCCCCACCTTCTTCCCGCGATTGCTCGGAGGACATTCAATCTTTTTGTTGCCCTTGTCTTTAGTCCTTCGGCGTGTTGACGGTAGGTTCCTCTGGTCCAAGGTGACACCAAGGATCTTGGGGGCTCTACTTAGAGGGAGTGGCTCACCGTTGACCACAACTTCTGGTACTTCACGACATTCCTTTGTGTTGGTGGTGAAGAGCGTTACACTGGATTTAGCTGCCGAGATGTCCATCTTTAGTTCCCCAAGATGGCTGGTGAGGGCTGGGAGGTAGGAGTTCAGTCTGTCGGCTCCAACTCTCCAGTCAGGGTGAGAGGCCAGTACTGTCAGATCATCCGCATACCCGACCAGTTTGATCGTCTCGGGAGGCTTCGGCAGCCCATTCAAGTATATGTTGAACAAGGAAGGGCTGAGTACTCCCCCCTGAGGAACTCCTGCGTAGCAGGTTTGCTGGCGGCTGAGGCAGTTTCTGAAGTCCACACGGATGGCTCTACCTCGTAGATAGCTGGAGAGCCATCTAACGAGGCCTCTGGGGATGGACGTTTCGGCGAGAGTGTGACAAAGGCGAGAAATGTTGACCAGATCATATGCCGAGGTGAGGTCGAGCGCAACCATCACTGTGCGATGTGGAGGGAGCCGTTGGTTGAATTTGGGATAGGTATAGTTTGGAGTCCTTTGCGTCCAGAACGTCCGGGACGTCTGTCGACACTCGCACCATCGTGTAGGCGACTCCGTTGGCGAGTAAAAATAGTCGTGGTTGCAATGGTTAGCGTTCTTTATAATGGCTGCAGAGTTGTCGTGTTTTTCTTAGACACGACACGTAAATTTTAGTAAGATGTGATTTCTCTCGCTTACTATTTGTTCTCTCTCGCTTATTATGTTTTTCTCTCGCTTACTATTTGTTCTCTCTCGCTTATTATGTTTTTTTCTTCGTACTATTTTTTGCGTTGAGGAATTCCACAGTAACCACCACCCCCCCCCTCCGATCTAATGGATCTGCTTTCCCAGACACAAAGTGATTTATCAGTGCCACTAATCTATCTGAATGTTTTGATTCTTTTTCTCTGTCTTAGTTGTCTCTCGCATTTTTCTCCTCTGACTTCCCTTTTCTTCTCTTGCTTGTCTTGTTACGTAATGTTCTAAGATATTAGCCACGCCCAGTTCATGCACTATAAAAATAGAAGAATGCGAATCAAAATTAGAGTTCTCCCTCCGCTTCACGTTCCCCTTATTCAAGTCCCTGCCTTCCAAGAGATCATCCTCTTACGAGCCAGAGTAGTGCTCATCCCCAAGAGCCAGAGTAGTGCTCAATCCCCATCCCCAGCTCTCCCCCTATCGTCTGAGCCAATTCAGTGTCAGTAACTTAAATTTCATAATTACAGTAATTGCTCTCTCTCTATCTCTTTATTACTTTCGTTTTATTAGTGCTTTATTCTATTTTGTTCTTCAATGCAATAAATCTCACTCTATTGTTTCGTTTTCTTGCTTGCTTTGCACTCTTCCTGGTCTCTCGTTATTATTTCATTCCTTTCTTGCTTGTTTTTCACTGTTTGTTTTCAATTTGACTTGCGGCTCAGCCCTAAGACCACTCATATCAAGTCAAGTGGCGCCAAACGGCCTAAGACCACTCGATTCAAGCTGAACAAGAGTTCTCTAGCAATTCAAGTCAAGTGGCGCCAAACGGCCTAAGACCACTCGATTCAAGTTGAACAAGAGTTCTCAAGAGCATCTAACGGCAGTTAGTCCGTTAATATTGTCGTTTCCAACAAGAAATGCCAAGATCCCTACCATTGGGAAGAGCCTTTGTGCTCAAACTAGACGCACAACGCGCTTGTGCAGAAAACCTGCTCCAGAAGATGAGTCCCTATGAGGGCATCTTCAATGATATTACTGAAATCCTGACGTGCTCAGTTGAAGAACTCACGAAAACGGCAACAGGATTAAGAAAGAAAGTAATGGAGGCAGAAGTGATCGTGAAGAAAGTAAACTGTGCACTTTCAGACTGGCAAAAAGATATATCTACAAATGCAGACGAAGATATACAGCCAGAGCTCGAGAAAGATAAAGAGAGCTACGAGAAAGATTACGATCTCTTCTCGGTCATCACTCAGCTCGAATGCATTATCGATAATGGCAGTCAGTGCTTGGAAATTCTTGCGGAAAGAATTCAAACTCTAAAGAGTGAGAGAAGCGAGGAGCAGAGAGTGAAAGAACACTTGGGAGAAGGGATGACGACTAATCCCTGCCCCAAGAACAAAGGGCACCCTTTCCGTGCGGAAGAAATAGTACAAGAAAGCCCAGTAAGAAATTATCACCAAGAAGAAAGATCACATGGAATACACGAAGGCGATCCAAGGAGCAAAAGTCACCCTTTCCATTCAGAAGAAAGAGTACAGGAAAGCCCAGTGAGAAATTCTCACCAAGAAGAAAGATCATACGGAACACACGAAGGCGATCATACGAAAGTACCCCAACTGGCGATTCCGATCTTTAAGGGAGAATTGCTAGAATATCAAGTATTCCGTTCACACTTCCAACTTGCGATAGATTCAAGCAGGAATCTGAGCCAAGAAGGCAAATTTCTCCACCTGCGCTCCTACCTCTCTGGTGAGCCGCTGGACATGATCAAACACCTGCAACCGACTGCGAGTAATTATGAACTCGCATTGCAAAGGCTTGAGAGAGCCTATGGAAATCCAGAACTACAGATGGAGCAGATCAGAAACAAACTGATAAAAATTCAGTTTGAAAACACTTCCTCAAAAGCACAGCTACAGGCAACCAGAGAAATGCTGAGTTTAGTTGAGGTACTAGAAACGAAAGATGAAAGTGCGGATGCAAACACATTCTTGGCGAAAGAATTGATAATGAAATTCCCCGAGAACACCAGAACAGAAGCAACTAAATGGAGGCTCTACATGAAGCCATTTAGTGTCAAAGCTCTGTTGCTCAAGATTGAAGAGAAGCTCGCAATGAATACTCTCGTGGAAGACTACACGAGACCTGTGGCAAGAGACGCCGCTGGCAAAGACCAAAGAGAAAGGTGCAAGCAAGTGCACGCGGTACAAGTGGACATAGAAGAGTCGAAGAAATGCCTCTTCTGCGGAAAACACCCATTCGCTACGTCACGAAATTGCAGAACGGTACCCTTCGAAAGAAGAAAAGACATCTTCGTTCAAAAAGGATGGTGCTTTAGGTGTGCCAAACAAGGACACGGTGCAACCAACTGTTCTGCAAACTGCGCAAAATGCGGCAAGCAACATCACGTAACATTGTGCACGCATGACAAAAGTTTCGGAAGTTCGAATACTGTCCAAAGTGGGCAGCCACACAATCTTCCGCAGCGCTTGGAAAGGTCATTCAAGCCCTACCATAATGAGAGAGGTAGAAACCAGTATAATGTTTCAAGGGGACAGATGCAAACTGCATCGTCTCGTCCGGAACAAGTCTACGGTTCTGGTAACGGAGCAAGACAGACAAGCTTCGGTTATACGCAGCCTCCTCCGTTCCTTCCTTCACAAAATCAGAACCCTTCATCATTGACCGTGGGAGCAGCCCATGAGTTCACCGATAAGGGAGTGCGCATGAGTCGCTCGAGACTGATGCTAATGGACGTGCAAATCAAGCCAATGGGTTCCAAGCAATGGCACACGGTGCAAGCAATGCTCGATGACGGAGCATGCGCAAGCCTCATAAGCGAGACTCTTGTTGAAAAGCTAAAAATGAAAACAACAGCGATTTCACCGATCACGGTCGTGGGAGTGGGAGGAAGCTCCTCCGGAGCCCGGATCTCGAGAGAATCGAGATTTGAAATCAGAGCAGGAGAAAAGATTCTCAAAGTCAAGGCTTACCCGCATCCGGAGCCATTGATAATGGAGCAAAATAATCTTGAACTGAGTACGAAAGACAAGAAGTTCATAAAGAAGAATAACTTGAAGTTGGCAAGTTATGAAGAAGGCAAGCAGCCACAGTTGTTGATTAGAGGAAATCTGAGCATCGAGTTGCTGCAGATAAATACCAAAAGATTGCCAAGCGGACTACTGCTGGTCCCATCAAGGACGGGGTACGTTCCGTATGGACAACAATACAACCAAGAAGGTTGGGCCGCGAAACAAAGTGTCGCAATGTTCTCTCTCAAAGAAGAATCAGAATTGAAAGAAGTCACTCCTGAGCAATACACACTGAGTGTACAGGCAGAGTTTCAACGGACGGAAGAAGAAATTGACCATGGAGAGCTCGGAAAGGCAGTCAAAAACTTCTTGGCCATTGAAGAAGAACAAGAAAACACGGAAGAAGCACTGTTAGAAAACGAGAAAGTCGAGACAAAGTTCATGAAAACTTCAATGAAGAATGAAGACGGAACATGGATGGTTGAATGGCCCATCAAACAAGAAGTTGCATACCAACTGGGCTCGAACTTCTACGTAGCACTGGAGAATCTTGCGCGTAGCAAATATCTGAAAGATGAAGAGACTTACTACAAAGCAGAAAACATCTTTCAAGAGCAGTTGAGGCTAGGGCACATAGAAGAAGTGCAAGCTGATGATACAAGTGTGGGCTTGGTGTACTATAGTCCGCATTTGCCAGTGATAAAGGAAGAAAAGCAATCCACGAAAGTGAGGATTGTTTACAATGCCTCGAGCAGACAAAAGTGCATGTTGAGTGCCAATGACATCATGCACTCAGGTCCTAACTTGTTACAAACCATCCCGTGCTTGATGATGAGAGCAAGAGAACAACCATTCCTACTCTCGGGAGATGTTGAGAAAGCATTTCATCAAATCAAACTGTACAAGAAAGACAGAGACTTGACACGATTCCTGTTCTACAAAGACAGAGACAAGGCATTAAAGAATCCCAAGGATCAGTCCAACATGATTCATTACCGTTTCAAGGTAGTGCCCTTCGGATTCAAAGCCAACCCGTTTCTTTTGAATGCGACAATCAAGCTGGACATGCAGCTGAGAGCTCTTTGTCATGGCGAAGAGGACCCAGTTCTGAAAAGAGTGGCAAAAGACGTGCAGGAGAA
Source organism: Allodiplogaster pararmata (assembly GCA_964056735.1). Classification (NCBI taxonomy): domain Eukaryota; kingdom Metazoa; phylum Nematoda; class Chromadorea; order Rhabditida; family Diplogasteridae; genus Allodiplogaster; species Allodiplogaster pararmata. The sequence goes on along the minus strand of OZ057407.1, from coordinate 23,818,003 downwards.
CACATATGTGGATAACATATTTCTCGGTGCAGCAGAGGAGAAAGACATGATTGAGAGCATGTCGAAGAGTAAGGAACTCTTCAAGGATATGGGAATGAAACTCAGACAGTTCGCTTCCAATTCTCAAGAGCTCATGAGACTGATTCCAAAGGATGAAAGTGGTCTTGATGAAGACAACCAAATCAAGTTGTTAGGGATACCGTGGCAAGCTCAAAAGGATGTCCTGTTGATGGAATCGAGGACGTTGATCAAATTCAAACCAGATCAAGATGAGATAACGCTGAGCAAGGTTCTATCGGTAATCGCTTCAGCGTATGACCCATTGGGGTTAGCATCACCCCTACTCGTCAAATTGCGATTGTTCCTGCAAGAAATATTGCTCTCAAGAAGAGAGAAGAAAAAAGCGAAGTGGAAAGATCCCCTTTCTGAAGAAGAAAGAAAGGAGTTCTTGAGGCTGGTAAGTCTCACAGAAGGATTCACAAAGGAACTGCCGAGATACACTGGCCACGGAGTTCCGGACCATACAGGAAAATTTGTGAACGTGAGTCAACACGACATCGTCGCATTCGCAGATGCATCGGAAAAGGCCTATGGGTCTGTGGTGTACAGCGTGAACAGAGACGAAGGTGAAGAAAGTGTCAAGCTCATCGAAGCAAGATCGAAAGTGGCTCCTGGTAGACAGAAGCTAACCATTCCTAAACTGGAATTGAAAGCCATCGTACTGGCGCTGCAGAGAGTGAAGTCAGTGCTGAAGGCGAGGGGCGAACCGGATGATAAGAGCGATGTGCTGATATACACAGACTCAATGATTGCACTCCACTGGATACAATCCAGAAGAAACGGAGTAGTGCACAAACCGTATGTGGAGAATCGCTTGAAAGATATCAAACGGCTAGAAGAAGAAATCATGAATCTTCCATGGAAGGAAAGAGAAGACAAAGAAGCGAAAGGAAGAATAACCTTCCACTACGTGAAAACAAAAGAGAACCCTGCCGACTGTCTCACACGCGGACTCTCGGGAAAGTCGTTGAATGATGCCGACTTGTGGTGGAGTGGTCCTAAATGGTTGAATGAAGGAAGGTCAAACTGGCCGCGGTGTGAGCTTGGCTTGAATGAAGATCAGCAGGCTGAAGTGGAAAAAGAGTTGCTGAAAGACAAGAAGGTCGTGGCAGTATCTGCCTTCGCCAAGCTGGGCAGGAAGTTAGTCATGGAAAGACTACCTGGCTCCATACCATGGGGTAGGTGCCAAAGAATGTGTGACTTGGTCGAAGAAACACAAGGACATCTAAGAACCTTAGCCAATTCGAATGAGCTACTACAAAAGTACATCAAAGAAGAAGGCATTCTTCCTACCGAATGGGAAAAGTGGTTCGAAAAGGACAGAGATCAAGTCAGAGAAAGAGAAGACGCAAAAGAAGTTCTCATTAGATGGCACCAGAAATTATTCTGGAATGACTTGATGGGCGTAATACCCAATGAGTCGAAGAAGAGTTCAGTCAATGGAACTAACCTGGGAAAGGATGAGAAAGGCATTCTCAGAATTCATTTCAAGCGTCTGAGAAATGCTGATTTACCATTCAGTGTGACAAGACCAATTTTGCTCTGGCCGTACAGTCACTTCACTGAATTGACAATTCACGAAGCGCACCTAGAGACGCTTCACATGGGATGTTACGGCACTCTGACTCAAGTGAGGCAACAATACTGGTTCCCGAAGGGAAAAGTTGTGGTCAAAGCAGTTCTCAAAATCTGTCTCAACTGTCAAAGATTCAATAACAGAGCATACCCGTACCCAAAGCCTCCTCCACTACCGGTGGAAAGAGTCAGTCGACATGCCCCATTCGAAAACGTTGGCATGGATTACCTCGGCCCCATGTACTACAAAATAGAAGGAACGAGTTCGAATCAAGCAAAAGCATACGTGCTACTGTTCACTTGTATGGCGACGAGAGCAGTTCACTTGGAAGTAGTCCAAGATCTGTCGCTCAAGGGATTCTTGAACGCGATGAGAAGGTACATGAGTACTAGAGGAGTCCCCAGGATGATTAGATCCGACAACGCATCTACTTTCACATCAGGTGAAAGAGTCCTGAGAAAATTGTGGAACTCCTACAGGAGGAATGAAGATGTTCTGAAAGAAATCTCTATGAGAGGTATTCAGTGGAGGTTCAACGTTCCCGCTGCTCCGTGGCAGGGTGGATTTTACGAAAGGCTCGTTGGATCAGTCAAGAGAGCATTCTTTAAAACGGTGGAAAACAAGTTGATGTCATGGGATGACTTGGTGACCACTATCAAAGCGGTGGAGGGCGCATTGAATATGCGACCGCTGACTCAAGTGAACGACCGAATCGCAGAATCTCTAGAGTCTCCTGTCATCAGACCGATAGATTTTCTGTTACCAAAGGGTAACATCGGTTTCGAATGGGAAGGCAAGTCCAGGGAAGAAAAGGAAGATCCTACCTATGGAATGGAGAAATTAGAGTTGAAAACTCAAGCTCAAGCGGAAAAGTTTCTCGAATCCGCGATGAAGATTCAAAACGAATTTTGGAAAAGATGGAAAAGAGAGTACTTGTTGGCGCTCATGGATCGAGAATTGAATTGCAATATCGAAGTGAGGCCAAAGGAGATGAAGACGTTCATCAACAAGAGGAAAACACCAGAAATCGGTGAAATTGTCCTGATAATGAATGACAACGAGTCAAGGAGCAAGTGGCCCCTGGCCAAAGTCGTTGCAATCGACTCAGGAAGGTCAGTCCAATTGAAGAAATTGGACGGGTCAATAACGAGCCGTACGTTGAACAGAATCGTACATCTGGAAATGACAACGCAAGACAAAGAAGACTATGGCTTCGAGCCAGAAGTCACACAAAGTGAAAGTCGCGGGAATGCGGAGTCATCCAGACCAGGCTTAAGAATGAAGAGAAGAGTAGATTACGCCAAGTTGGCTGGAGAAAAGGAAACTGAAAGGGATGAAGCAAGGAACAGTTCATTCAATATGTTCACTTCACTCCCACCTCCTCAGCCGATCAGAGTGAGAAGTTTCAAAAAGGGTGTGCTCCCCATGAAGCTTTTCCTCTGTCTGATTGTCATAATACTCAGCTGTACGCCAGGAGCTAATGCAGCTCAACAGTTGATCGTTCGGTGCATAAAAGGCGGAGCGTCAGTAGTGACACGACCGTGGATGCCAGTAAATGTCTGTGCAGAAGGCGAATGCTATTACATGAGTCTACCTAAAGAAGAGCAAAGAATCTTCTTCAAGTCGGACACCGTAGTCCACGACTACACCGTTACGGCGAAGGTCATTGATGAACAAGAAATACATCACGTACAGACGAGATGTGCGGCTGTGGAGTACTGTGAAACGATAAGAGATTATTTCTCTTTACAGCATCTATACTCCCCAGAATGTTGGCCATTGACAGCGAGTGCTATGACAGTTGTATGCATTTACGCATTACTAATGACACTGGCGGTAATTTGCTATACAGTCATGAATACGCCTCTGCTGCTACGAACACCTCTCAAAGGAATATGGTACATAGCGAAGGGAACAATACAATGCGCGACAGCAGTACTTCGAGTACCATTTCGCCAAGTGAGGCGGCTGGCATGTGCTGCATGCACAAAAGCATACAGCCGCGTGCAAACATGGAGAAACCGCAGAAGAGCACGAAAAATCCTCAACAGAAGGAATGATGCCAGAGCAAGGATAGGACTGACCGAACTATCTCAGTCGGCCATATTCCTAACGATGATTGCCGTGACGATACTCATGTCACGAGGAGCAAATGGTTGTCAAGATGTGGTGTATGTCGAAACCATCCACAAAGAATGCACTGAAAGAAATTGCTCAAGATTTGATCAAGTCATTCTGAAGATCAATCAGATCAAGCGCGAAGCTTGCATTGCAATCAAAAATCGAGATGGTCAGATTCTTGGAGAAATAAGAGTGGAACTGCACAAGATAACGGCCAAATGTACGAAACTGACCCATGGTTTCCATAGAGACGTGGAAACACAAGTAGCGAGTTCGAAAAGATGCTACTGGGCAGGCAGTTGTAATGCCGACAAATGTGCGAACCTAAAGACGCATGAGCAAGTGAACGAATTGGCCTATGTCAACCAGTTTCTAGGACATTCATACTGCACAGAAAGCTGCGGTGGCTATCAATGTCTTTGTCTCTTACAAAGAAATGGTTGCATGTTCTATAAAACCTACGTGTTCCCCAAGTCCGAAAAGGTTTACGAGACATTTACATGCTCAGAATGGACAAGATCAGTTGAGATCACGCTCCACCAGAGAAGCGGAAATAGCTCTGAAAGAGGAAGCATGCAGCTGAGAACTGGATGGAAGAAGAAGTCCAACGGTATTGATGTTGAACTGACAAACGTGATCGCCCCATTCACTGGTTCCATGAACACTCATTTCTTGAGAGATGGCGAAAGAACGGCAATGAGCGCAGAGCCAATCAAAACTACAGTGAGGTGTAGATCGGTAGAAGCAGCAAAGGAAATGAACTGCACTTCCACAGAAATATGTGATTGCAAACCAGCATTTGACCAACCAAATTGCATCTGCGGAGAGAATGGTCTGGAGAAGTTGTTCCAGAATCAGAACACCATGCCGGTGTACGAATTGTCTCATACATTCACGCAAGAAAGGAATAGTGTTGAGATGATCTTCGAGAAAGAAGCCTCGATAGAAATCGCGCTCACCATGAATGCATCAAGATTCGATCATCTTGTAACGGAAAACGAACCTTGCCAGGTAGAATTCAAGGGCATAACAGGATGTTATGAATGTCCCAAAGGAGCAAGAGCTAAGTTCTCGTGCACCACAAAGAAAAACCAACTTGCGATCATCAGTTGTAATCAAGACTCCTTCGCTATATCATGTGGACCTCAAGCACCTTTGAGCCAAAGGGTAATGGCTTACAGCAAGAAGGTTATCAACGACCAGTGCAATGTCTCTTGTGCAAATGAGGTTGTGATAACAGGAAGCTTAAGCAAGGACGGACCAACACTCCATTCTTTGTATAAGAGAGTTGTGGTAGGAGACACAGGCAACGCGATGAACTTGCCGAACATCGGTCTCATTTGGAACACTGTTTTCAGTAATTGGGGAGCAATGATGACCCTAATCGCAGTGTCCTTTGCACTAGCATGCGTCACGGTAGCCTTCATATACGTGGCGCCAATATGCCGAATGCTAATGAGAGTGAAACGGAACTCAACTAAGAAGCATTTGTGAAAAAGGGAAATAGCAGAAAACGCTAATTCTCCACATGTTATCGTTTCATACAGCACTGATATATACGCGAAAGATTGTATCAAAATAAGCTTCTGTTGTCTCTATGCATGCAGGAAAATAACCAGTAAAGTTTCCACAGCGTATACCAAATAAGCATGAATGATCTGTTGCAGAATGGACGCAACAAAAGATGGGCACGAGTCTGGTGGAGTGGGTCTCAAAGAGGTTGCCGAGGTGCACCGTGGGATAGGAGTGGTTCGCAAGGACATCAAAATGTTTCTAAACGAGCAATCTACCCGAGACAACTTACTCTTAAAGAGAATGGAGGGGATTGAAGAAACACTGAAGAAACTCAGTGAAGTTCTGATACCCGCACCAATCGTGTGCCCCTTCTGTGAAGAAAATCACAGACCCATTCACTGTCGCCTCTCGTGGGATGCAAAGAAGATGGCCCAAAGTCTCCGAGGACTGTGTGAAAGATGCTTGGTAAAGGTGGATGGAACGTGCGCATGCGAAGAGACGTGCAACCAATGTGATGAATTGCACAATAGTAGCTTGCATAAGTACTCGGACAAGCCGAGAGAGTTTCGAGAGTTTCCCGCTAAGAGGGGACGTTTTAACTTCAACAAGAAATGAATAGCTGTTTAGAAGACAGAATTGTTGAATTTTTTGGAGTAATGTTCTTGTTACCGTCGAATGTTGCCTTCAAGTATTATTGTTTGGTATTGGAGTTGCTGGAATGTTCTAAATAAATTTGTTGCTGATAGACCTGATAAAAATGTTGAGCAAATCTCTAGAATTATTGCGTTGTCAAGTAGATAAACTTTGGCTATGAAGCTTAGGTAGTTAGAGATGTAAAGAAATCTGCACTCAAGCAAGAGGAGAGCCCCTGAAAGTCTACATCGGTCGACTACACTCGTTTCTTGGTTGACCATGTAGTAGTGACTAGGTGGGTTTGAGCTGTAGCGGAGGACACCTTCAGTCCTCCGCCCAGGTCCTCTTCCCTGGCTCTTATGTCTGGGGGCAACGCCCGCCTCCAGGCAGAGGACGGTGAGAGCCCACTGAATCGCTGCGGCACTGGTCGGATCGTCTGGATGGATCCCCCTCTTCGGCCGTCGGCGCGCAGAATGTCGTGTTTTTCTTAGACACGACACGTAAATTTTAGTAAGATGTGATTTCTCTCGCTTACTATTTGTTCTCTCTCGCTTATTATGTTTTTCTCTCGCTTACTATTTGTTCTCTCTCGCTTATTATGTTCTTTTCTTCGTACTATTTTTTGCGTTGAGGAATTCCACAGTAACCACCACCCCCCCCTCCGATCTAATGGATCTGCTTTCCCAGACACAAAGTGATTTATCAGTGCCACTAATCTATCTGAATGTTTTGATTCTTTTTCTCTGTCTTAGTTGTCTCTCGCATTTTTCAGTGAGGGTAAACGTGCTTTGCCCATGGAAATGCCCCCGAAGACAAACAGTTTAGTCATTGATCAGTTTATTGCGGTATAAATATGACATTACATAATGGCAATTAAACAACGCACAAAAAGGGGTTCTAAAGCAAAGAGCAAGGTCTTATGGACCTTGCCGAGTTGGGTCTCCTCTTACTCTCTTCTCTCTCTCTCTCTTTCTCTTACTCGCTCCGCCCAATATCCTGGCTTATATAGTGGTCATGTGGGTGTGGCTTTCATGTCTCCTCCTCCTCCGTGATTAATCGTATAGGACGATGATGTAATATAATAGGTCGATCATCTCACGCCCTCAGGCGTAACACCTCCTTCCCTCGGGAAAAGTCCGCCCCGGACTTCTTACATATTTATACACAGCGTCCCGAGCCGGTGGTTATTTCTGCAAAAAAACAAAATTGTTGTTTTGTTTATGCGAAAGTATTGAACGGGCGAAAATTGAACCAACCTGGCTAACCTGCAGCTTCGCTAAGCTTTATGGTTACCTTTTCATACCGTAGATTCCTCCTTTTTCCCTTTCTTCCACAAACATTAAGGAGTTGTTGATAAATTACATATGTGCGTACTTCTTCTCCTGCAATCAAACGTGTTATGGTCGAGTTTGGATTGAAATAGAACAGAGTGGTGGAAACCTTTTTCTGAACCTTATTTACCGCTTAGGTTCCATCTTAGCCTTGTCCTTAGGTGATCATTTTTTTAAATCTCCAGCCCGCTTCTCGTACATGTCGCTTCCCTCATCCTGCAATCAGAAAGTTTTATTATGGGAAGACGAAATAAGCTTGTGCAATTGTTATAAGAAATAACCTGAGCCGGTCTATTCTTCACGGCCTCGCACTCTCGTTTCGATGTTCTCTCGATTCTGCTCCTCCTTATTTTCTTTTCTGAAATGAAAGGATGGTTTTTTTTTTTTCAAACCCCTGGCTTAAGGAGAAAATGGCTTAATGATGATTTCCAACCCTTGATTCGTCCGCCTCGAGAAGTCCGCGGCCAGCGAGGAGTTTTTTTTTTTTTTTTTTTAGGTGACGGTGGGTGTTGTTTTCGAATCCTCTCCTCCTTACAGTGCCGGGAACTCGTCCTTATACATCCTGTCGTTGAGGGTGTATAACTGATCCTCATCGATGACCAGTTGAAACGCTTTTGCGAATCGGATCACCTCCCTCCAATTTTCCAATCTTTCCAGGACGTTTACGTACCCCAGTATAACGATGCCCTGTCTGGCCCTCGTTATGGACACGTTCAGTCGTCTCGGGTCTGTTAGGAGTCCCTCCTTGTGCTCGTCGCTCCGCGTCGTCAAGATGATTGACAGCTCACATTCTCTTCCTTGAACCGAATCCGCGGTTACTACCTCAATTTGAGGGTTTCTCTCTGCTACTTCCCTCTGTTGTTCCTTGTAGAAGGTGGTAATGAACATTTCTTTGTCCATGAACCCTGCTTCCTTGAAGAGGCTTGCCAATGCGATGGCTACTTCTGCTTCATGAGCATTTAGGTAGCTTTTTGATGGCGCCTTCACCGATTCTCCTACTTTGAGCGCGACGAACACGAACGGAATCTTCTGATTTGGGAGCCGGATTCTGGTTGTCATCAGACTCCTTTCCTCTTCCGTGCATCCATTTTTCAGCAATCCTTCGTAGAATAGTTGAGAAGGAAGTCGATTCAATTCCGGATGAGTTCGGAATGTCAGCGTCAAAGCTGTCTTCACCACTTGCTTACTCCTTGCCAAAGTGTCGAGTAGACCTTGCGCTGCCGTTAGCGACGCTAAGCTGTCCTTAGGGAGCCGGCAGAATGGGGAGAGTTGCTTCGTGTCACCTACGGCTCTTATCTTTGCGTAAGGCAGGCGCGATAAGATGGCGATCAGCGCGGGCTCAGGAATTGTCGAGGCTTCGTCGACAATGACCATCACTTTACTCTTTTCTGCAGGAAACACCGATCGCAGTGTCCCTTTGGCGCTTGACGCGTTGAGGAACGCCGAAACGGTCGCGATTACGACCCTCGGCCGATATGCTTCGATTGCGGCCCTTATCAGCTTCGCTCCTCGGTTACTTGTCGCTTTCTCTGTGACTCGGAAGAACTCTTGCTGCTCCTCTGTCAACTCGTGCAGTTTTCCGGCCTTCTTAAGGTCCGCGATGATTCTGCGGTTTTTACAGAAGGTTTTCAACTGTTCCTGAATCGCTTTGTCCATCCGCTCACTGTCTTGCATGCTTTCTAAGATATCAGCCAAGTCATAAGATGTTGCAAGCGAATTTTCCACTGCCATATCGCCTGCGAAGCGTAGTGGGGCTATGTGGTTTTCCGAATGATCCTCTGCTAAGATTCTCTCAATCGTTTTCCCGAACTGTCCGCAAGCGTGGTTTGTTACGCAGAGCACTAGGATGAGTTGTTCTTGCTTCGCTGCTTCAACTGCCAATACACCGCTGGTCCACGTCTTGCCCGTTCCGTATGCGGCCTGCACCATGGCGATGGGTGTGCTCGACAGTCCTACCTGACAATTAATTCATTGGTGTAACTTCGGACTTATTTGAACCTCGTTTTCACTTAATCTAATGAGGCTACTTTATTACTAGAATTTTTTTTTTTTTTTTTTTTTTTAAACTTGTACATCTCTCTTTTCCTACATTCGCTCCTCTTCATTTCCCACTCGTTCAAAGGAGTTGCTATTAATCGAAGCTTCTCACCTGTACTGCTAATCTCTGTTCGTCCGTGAGTATTCTTCCGTAGTCACCGGTCCATTTATTTTCTGCTTCTTTCATGTTCTCTGGCAATGATGTCAAGAAGACTGTGTCTTTTGTAGTCATGTTCATGTCAGTGTAAACTTGTTCTAATATGGCTCCTGCTGACGAGATTGGTGAAATTTGCTTCAATGGCATCTTGCAGATAATCTTGAAAGCCGGGTCGAGTGCGTCCGAAACTTTCACCAGCGTTAGACTTGCCGAAACGCTTTCCTTGCCCCTTATCGTTCGATAAATGCGGTAGCTGTTCCACGCTGTGGTCTGCAGCTGCACCGTTAGTTCATGGGTCTGCCTGTTTAGGAAGGATTCTGATATCAACAGGTTCTCTAAACCATTTGCTCCTGCAAGGGCCGCTCTCACTTGCCTGTTCCCGTTCCATCCATTCTCTTGTATCACTTCTTTTCTGGTCCATTCAAATGTCGTTGTGAATTTCGTGGAATGGAGGACTTTGAGTTGAACTCGGTGCCAGTCATAATCTTCCATCGTCATTGCTGCATGGGTTATCAGTGTGGCTCCGAGCTTGAACGCATGGCTCATCGTTTCGATGGCTTGTGGACGATTCTCTTGAAATCCTTTGAACTTGGCGACTCGGTCTTTGAAGAGTCCCAATTCTTCTTCGGATGCCTTTTGGATTTGGGTAGGCTTCACTCCGGATCTGATCAGGACAGGCCACTCCATTTCGATTTCCTGCGCCAAAAATTGAAATGCTTCGATTGAGACGGGCATCTCCGAGAAAAAGGTGGCCGAAGTTGTCACTTCCCTTGCCCTAGCCTTCAGCAAGACGTCAGTTAGTTGTTCCTGGTCGAAGACGAAGTCACATGCCTCCTGTTCTAGGGTGACTGGAGTCGGGTCGCCTGCCAAGACGACG
>OZ057407.1:23737191-23807496 GCA_964056735.1 Allodiplogaster pararmata | reverse complement strand
TTCTCGTGGAGAAATTTCTCTAGGTCAGCACAGTAAGTTGTAAACTTTTGAGTAACTTTTCTAATCTCCTCTTTATTTTTGTCATGCGTATCTTCAATGGCTTGAGCAGTTCTGTCTCTGAGCTGTCTAGCTTGGCTCACCTTGAGGTAGTCTTCCCCTTTTGCTCTATAGAGTAATGTTCTTAGCTGTTTCGTGCACTCGTTTGCATCACTGAATGGGTTTTGATGGAGGCTTTCCGTAGAACCTCTTTCTAGCATTGAAATTCTGGGAAAGAATTGAACGGGTGTGCTTGGCTCAGTCTCATCGATGCTTCTGGCTTCTTCGGTAGCTTCCTCCGCGCTGGAAAAGTTGCTTCCTTCCCAAAAGTTTGCACTACTGTTGTCAACTGGCATAACTGGAATAGCGACTAGCCCCACTGAGAGCTGTTCTTCCATCCCTGAGTTGGCATCGTATTGAGAGTTTTCTGAGCTAGATTCACCCGTCAGGAGGGGCGTTCTCAATGTATGAGGGGAATCCTCTATAGTTTCCTCGTTTCCTACTTCGCTGGTTTCTTTTGGTTGGAGAGTAAGTATTTCGACTTTGTTCAAAAAACCTTCGTATTCAGTTGTGATCAACTTCGATTGTAGTTCGGCTATTACAGTTGCAATATCTGGGCTGTAAAGCATTTCTAATGATAATTCTGCTGACTCAGGTATCTTAAATGGGCATGATGCCGCATGGGATGTGTAATCCCAAGAGAGACCGTGATCAGACAAGTTTGTTTCTGCCGATGCAGGATATGGTTTGAGTATCGATTCATCACGAAGTGGTGAATCAGAGGTAAGACCAAGACTGATTGAAAGCTGTTCTGCACATGCAGGATATGGTTTGAGTGTCGATGCATCACGAAGTGGTGAATCAGAGGTAAGACCAAGACTGATTGAAAGCTGTTCTGCACATGCAGGATATGGTTTGAGTGTCGATGCATCACGAAGTGGTGAATCAGAGGTAAGACCAAGACTGATTGAAAGCTGTTCTGCACATGCAGGATATGGTTTGAGTGTCGATGCATCACGAAGTGATGAATCAGAGGTAAGACCAAGACTGATTGAAAGCTGTTCTGCACATGCAGGATATGGTTTGAGTGTCGATGCATCACGAAGTGATGAATCAGAGGTAAGACCAAGACTGATTGAAAGCTGTTCTGCACATGCAGGATATGGTTTGAGTGTCGATGCATCACGAAGTGATGAATCAGAGGTAAGACCAAGACTGATTGAAAGCTGTTCTGCACATGCAGGATATGGTTTGAGTGTCGATGCATCACGAAGTGATGAATCAGAGGTAAGACCAAGACTGATTGAAAGCTGTTCTGCACATGCAGGATATGGTTTGAGTGTCGATGCATCACGAAGTGATGAATCGGAGGTAAGACCAAGACTGATTGAAAGCTGTTCTGCACATGCAGAGGTTTGGTTTGATTGCAGTTCCATACTGGGTAAGGGACTAATGTCGGGGAAGTAGAGGACCGGTTCGCCAGGTTCTGTAGAGGCAGCTTCGCTTCTACTTCTTGCGTTCAGAGACATCGCGCTTTGTACTTCTGATCTTGAGTTGGGTCCTTTTATACTTGGAGAAGAGATATCTCTAAGTTACATCTTAAGTGCTTGTCGCACATTCCAGAAAACTTACGTTTTGCCTTGGGATATTTACTTTGTCACCTCTTACTTGAACACGTTATTTGAACGTGATCCGCCCCTTTTTCAAATTCCTATTTCCCCCAGATTCTCCTTTTGTTCTTTTTTTTGTACTATTTTTGCGTTGAGGAATTCCACAGTAACCCCTTTTTGATCTAATGGATCTGCTTTCCCAGACAGGAAGTGATTTATCAGTGCCACTAATCTATCTGAATGTTTTGATTCTTTTTCTCTGTCTTAGTTGTCTCTTGCATTTTTCTTCTCTGACTTCCCCTTTTTTTTTTTGCTTGTCTCACTCAAAATGACGACCTTTCCTTGAAGTTTTGTTGGTGAATCACAAAACTCTACTCTTTTTAACTTTCTCTCTCTCCGACTGCTCTCACTCTTCTATGTTTTTCTTTGCGTCTTTTTGCTTTTTCTCTCTTTTATGTTTCTCTCTTTTTGACTTTCGCTCTGCTCTGCTCTTTTTCGCTTTTTCTCTTTTATGTTTCTCTCTTTTTGACTTTTTATTCTGCTCTACTCTTTTTTGCTTTTTCTCTTTTATGTTTCTCTCTTTTTTTGACTTTCGCTCTGCTCTGCTCTTTTTTTGCTTTTTCTCTTTTATGTTTCTCTCTTTTTGACTTTTTATTCTCTTCTCGCTTTTTTGAATCATTGAATGTCCCTTTTGATGGGAAATGCCAACAAGAACAAAGAAAGGGTGTTAGCTCCAAATCATAGCGCTTTCAGAAGCTAAATGTGACAGGCCTCCAATCTCGCGCCTAGCCGAAAAGGTGTCAAGTTTCCTCCACAGATGACAGAGAGAAAAGATGCTCACTGTCCTCAAACCGAGGCTCATCGGCAAATAACAAAGACATAGCAAGAAAGATGAGGAGCGAAAGCCATACACATATGCTCAAGATCAAATAACGAACCCGGAAAACAAGAAATCGCCAATAGGCTTCAGACAGACTCGCGCAAACGAATATACAGTCGTCAAATGCATATTCGGAACATCCTGTCATAAATTCATAATTGCCTCCACATTAAACCAATTCAACTCTCATCTCGATCATCTCAACGTATGCTTACAATAGTCTTAGGGTATTAAGCAAGCTTACAAATCGGAAGTTTACGGCTTATAGAAATTTAAGTTTTCCATTGAAATTTTTACAATTAGTTTTATATCAAAAAGTAAGATCCCGAGCTATACTTGTAGAGTTTCAATGCACTTTGTGTGTTATTAATGCTACTTTGTGCAAACACGAGAGATTGTTGAGGACAACGAGAAAATATTGAGCGAAAATGTATTATAGTTCCGAAAAAAGAGAAAAGGATAGGATAGTCATAACGCAACAACATCAAAACATCGTTTGTTTTTTTTTTTTTTTTTAAACTTTGAGCATATATTCAACATGTCACGGTGAAGGTTGAGAGATGCGTGCCCTTACGGTATTCACAAAAAAGAAACCGAAAACAAGAAACTTAAGATTCTACAGTAATTCGTCGGAACACTACAAGTTTTCAACTTAACTTTTAAAAAAAAATAATTCCGTGGATCAGCAGAAAATTATCAAACTTAACCAGTTAGCGGCGACTATAGAGCTCGACCTGATGGATTACTCAAACTCAACTTGAGACACATGTTGCACTAAGCAATCCTCGAAAAGTGGTTCTTCAACCAGAATCTAAATCTAAATTTTAATGTATTATTACTGACCGGTTCTCCTTGAACTGACGGTCTTTCGATCGGCTCTCGGGCGGGACTCTGCCGCTTCTCCCTTCATGGGGTATCTCTTCAGTGCCGCCGGGTGACTAGAGCCTCTTTGGCTCTTCGGTTGCTTCCTTTTAAACATCTTAAAACTCTTATTTTTCCCCCGGAGACCGGTGGACAGTCGGTCTCCATCTATTTCCAATTTTTTTTAAGAAAAAAAAACTTTATTATAATAATTTATTTATTTATTATATTTTTTTTTTAAGAAAAGAGAGAAAAGCAAAATTTCTGTTGAACGGCTTAATAACCAAGTGTTCGATCATTCGTTCACTAATTCTATGGCGAGCTGTAAGAACTGATGATTGTCTGATTTCTTGAAAGATCTAAATAATTTCATATCTTCTGCGTACCACATTATTCGACGATCTAAGTCAATAATTGGTTTTTTTTTGTGTATAATTCGTTTATTTTGTAAAAGAAAGAGAAAAAAATCAAGAAATGCCTTCTTAAATATTATTGCATCGTCGAATACTCTTTTCTTTCCTTTTTCTTTTCTTTTTTAAAAGGCAGCCAGGCCTTGAAAGATATTCGGTTGGGTTGTCGTAACCATGCGGAGCATGGGTACCAGATAGACAGACTCGAGACATGAATGCAATTCAGAGAAAAGAAAAAAAAAATAAATATAATACCACGCCTTAAAACTTGCCAGTGGACTCTCACTGACCTGACGATTCTGCCGTCGTCGCTTCTCTCCTCAATTGACGTTTCACTTGGGAAACCTTATATTTGCTAACCGGAACTGTTCCGTTCTCCTTCGGTCGGTTCTCCTCGGGCGGGTACTGTGCCGCATCTTCAGCCATTGCTGGGTTTTTCTTCGACCGGGAAACTACGTCGACGGGGCTTCGGTGCCCTCGTGATACTTCTGAATTGAACCTTTTCTCTTTTTCCTTAAAACTGACCGGTTTATCCTAACTCGCGGTCCTTCGGTTCGATTTACGTCGACCGGATCACTTCTCTGACGGGAGGGCCCTGCCAGCGCGCTGACTAGAGCTCTGCTGGCTCTTCTACTGCTTCCTTTAACAAGCGTATCCCTACTTTTCCCCCCCGGGAGACCGGTGATCAGTCGGTCTCCCTTTTTGTGTTTTTTTTTTTAATTTTTTTTAAATTTTTTTTTTTTTTTGTTAATAGAGTATTTTGTTAAACATATTAATAACATAATAGCATCGCATGAATTAAACATATTAACGAAAAGGAAAAGATAAAAACAACGAAGCAGTAATCAAATGAAACTTAAGACTTCAGAGTGTGAATTAAGCATATTAACGAGAGAAAAAAAAAAGGAGAAAACAATGGAGCAGCAATCAAATGAAACTTTAGAGTATGGAGATTTCTGACAGGAGAGAAGAGAAAACGAAAAAAGAAACAGTGACTTGGAACCGAGGAAGAGTCTGAGAAAAAAAGGGGGGGTTGGAAGAGAGAGAGGCGGTGACTGACCTATTCCGGACTAGGTCAGCCACTCGCTGCTACCAGTGAGGGTAAACGTGCTTTGCCCATGGAAATGCCCCCGAAGACAAACAGTTTAGTCATTGATCAGTTTATTGCGGTATAAATATGACATTACATAATGGCAATTAAACAACGCACAAAAAGGGGTTCTAAAGCAAAGAGCAAGGTCTTAAGGACCTTGCCGAGTTGGGTCTCCTCTTACTCTCTTCTCTCTCTCTCTCTTTCTCTTACTCGCTCCGCCCAATATCCTGGCTTATATAGTGGTCATGTGGGTGTGGCTTTCATGTCTCCTCCTCCTCCGTGATTAATCGTATAGGACGATGATGTAATATAATAGGTCGATCATCTCACGCCCTCAGGCGTAACATTTCTCCTCTGACTTCCCTTTTCTTCTCTTGCTTGTCTTGTTACGTAATGTTCTAAGATATTAGCCACGCCCAGTTCATGCACTATAAAAATAGAAGAATGCGAATCAAAATTAGAGTTCTCCCTCCGCTTCACGTTCCCCTTATTCAAGTCCCTGCCTTCCAAGAGATCATCCTCTTACGAGCCAGAGTAGTGCTCATCCCCAAGAGCCAGAGTAGTGCTCAATCCCCATCCCCAGCTCTCCCCCTATCGTCTGAGCCAATTCAGTGTCAGTAACTTAAATTTCATAATTACAGTAATTGCTCTCTCTCTATCTCTTTATTACTTTCGTTTTATTAGTGCTTTATTCTATTTTGTTCTTCAATGCAATAAATCTCACTCTGCTGTTCTTGCAAATCACACGCTAAAGAGGACAAACAGCTATAATAGTCAGAAACAGAAATAAGGCGAGCAGACACTACACTTTATTTCCACAGAGTGTAGAAGAATAGTCGTGGTTGCAATGGTTAGCGTTCTTTATAATGGCTGCAGAGTGTAGAAGAATAGTCGTGGTTGCAATGGTTAGCGTTCTTTATAATGGCTGCAGAGTGTAGAAGAATAGTCGTGGTTGCAATGGTTAGCGTTCTTTATAATGGCTGCAGAGTGTAGAAGAATAGTCGTGGTTGCAATGGTTAGCGCACCATACTGTATTTCACCTTAATCCCAGAGTAATGAGACTGATCAGAAGTCGATCAAAGTAAATTTTAGGCATTGTCGGAAAAGTCTCGAGTCCCTCATGTGTATTTGATTCTCACGAGATCATGAGTACGCAAAAAAGGCTGTTATCTTGATATGCTAATTTACATAATTGTGTTTAATATTCTTGAATTCGTTGCAGGACCAGAAGGGACATGCTTCGGAAACGGTGTCTTCCCTGCAAGAATCTCCTTCCCACAAGATTATCCATTGTCACCACCCAAAATGCGGTGTGTCTCATGAATTCATTTAGTGAAGTTGTTTGTGTAAAACCTGAAAAGAACACTAGGCTGTAGTTTATGCAACTCAGTCCTGCAATATATCTTGTTCCGGGTACATGAAAGGCTGACACGTTTGTCGTTCCTCCTGTCATCATGATGATTTTCACCATCCGAGTATGTTGTATGGGCCTTGAAATGTGCATTATCATGTGTGCGTGTGTGGGGAGAGCATTCGACCGGAATGCGAAAGGTCACGGGTTCGGTTCTCGTCACACCACACGATTTTTGCACAAGTTTCTGCGAACAATCCGCTCCTCTGCTCGGTATCGTTTTCATATGATGAAAAAAGATAAATTATTGAAAAATGAAGATCCTTTAAACCTGATTTTATGATAGAGTGTTTATTCAAATCTATTCAATCGCGAGTGAGAGAAACACGCTGTTTCGTTCAATTTTGTTTAAGTTTCGTTTGTTTAAAAAAAAACTATAACTGTTTGAGTGAAATATTGATGTTGTTGTTGTTGCCGGATGTAGCCGGCTTCGAAGAACGTCTGTGTACTTCGTTTCTTGTTCTTCTTTTTTTTTTTTTTTCTTATATCTTCAAGAACGCTGCGACATCCAGCGGCTTGGTCCAGAGGTCGATTGGAGACAGCGCGGTCGGGTGGCATGGGCAGTTGAAGAGATGCGCAACGTCGTGAGGTCCGGAAGAGCAATCGGGACACACGTCGGGGATGGATTCGTCAATGCGGTGGAGGTAGTTGTTGATGAATCTGCTGAATCCCGAGCGGAGCTGGCTGAGCGTGCATCTAGTCTTGCGGGGTAACTCCTTCTCTTCTTCCTGGATAAGGGGCGGAGGTCTGCCTCCCAGGATGACAGCACCCTTCAACGATTGGAGCTCGTTCGTGACCATCATCGAGTGTACGGTGTTTGCGACTGATTTCCCATTGTTCGGATCCTGTGACATCTGTTTCGCGGCTTCGACAGTCTTCTTGCAACTCAACACGAGGTTGTTCTTCATTGCGCGAGGGGGCGCCGGGCAGTCGAGGAGGCCGTGGTGGATGTGTTCTGGGTCCAACGATCTCGCGAGGTACTGCGCGGCGAGCATGTTCAGATGGGATTTGGTGCGCATGACCTTTGATTCGCGATGAATATGGTCAGTGTCGGCCATTTGATGATTCCCTGTCACGACGCGGAGTCCGGAGTTCTGAGAACGTTGGATTTTGGCGTGAGCGGAGTCCGAGAGGAAGGTGGACCAGGCGGGTGCGGCGTAGTTGCAGATCGCTTGCGAGATGGCTTTGAACGTGAGGCGGAGGGTTTCTTTTTGGTTGCCCCAGGTGCTTCCGGCTAAGGCTTTCAGTACGTTATTGCGCTGCGACATCCGTCTCGCGATGTCTTTGGCATGATGGCTGAATGTGAACATCGAGTCGTACGTGACGCCGAGTAGCTTGGCCTGGTTGACGGTGGGGACGGGTGATCCGCAGATTGATGTGTCCAGAGTAGACTTGAATTCACGACTGAACGGGGTGAAAAGCATGAGCTGGCTCTTGGTCGGGGAAATGATGAGTGACCGTTCTTTGAGGAAGGTTTCAATTTTCGTTATGGCCCTGCGTAGATTTTCGGAGGCGACGTTGATGTTGGGATCTGACGCCCAGATCGTGATGTCATCAGCATACGAGATGACGTTCGTGTGGGCATCGTCTGTGGGAAGATCGCGGAGGTAAAGGTTGAAAAGCGTGGGCGAGAGGGCGCTGCCTTGTGGGACTCCGTTTCTGAAGAGTCTGGAACTTGATACCGAGTCGCGGAAGCTTGTGCGTCCTGTTCTTCCTCTAAGGTAAGAGGCGAGCCATTTTTTAATGTAGTTCGGCGCGGTTGTTGTCTCAATGAGGTCGATGAGCTTGACGATGTCGATACTTTCGAATGCCTTGGACATATCAATTGCCATGAGGACCGTTCGACTAGCGGGACGTTTCTGGTTAAAACCGTCTGCGATGCTCTTCGAGAGAGTTACGAGGGCCGAGGTTGTAGAGCGTCTTGCCGTGAAGCCATGTTGGTGGTCTGCCGGGGGAATGTGCCTCTGTAGGGAGCCGAGTAATAGCCGTTCAATCACTTTGGCGACGGGCGAGAGTAGAGATATCGGACGGTAGCTGGAGCCTTCGGATGCTGGTTTGCCTGCTTTCAGGAGGGGTAGTATGATCGACGATTTCCATATCATGGGGATCCTGCCTGTGCGTAGGGAGCTGTTGACCAGGGAAGTCAGGGCGCTGATTCCTTTCGGACCTAAATGATGGAGAATTATAGGAGCGATGCCATCTGGACCAAGCGCGGTGGACTTCTTCGTGGATCTGATGGCGGCTGCTACGTCTGTGGTAGTGAAGTCCTCGAAGTCATCTGCGGACAGGCGGTGTATTTTCCTCATAGTCTTCCTGTTTTCCTTTGAAGTTATGTACTGGACTGGACAAGTGTAGGCTTTGTTGAAGCGGTTCGCGATATCGGAGGCGGTCGTGATCGTCTCATTTCTGAATGATATGGCGCAGTTCGGCGGTGGTCTTCCTTTGTTGTTGAGGATTTTGATGGTCTTCCAGAGCTTGTTGACATCTTTCTTTGGATCGAAGGACTCCATCAGTGCGCGCCAGATATCCCGTTTGTTTTTGTCGGTAGCTCTCCTTATGTTCGTGTTGAGATCGTTCAAAAGGTCGCTTGTCGGATTCGATTCTCTGAGTGTGTCGCGATGATGCATCCATTCTCGTATCTCTGTCGTTAGGGCGACTTCTCTCTTCTTGATCCGGCCGCGTGGGATTGTTTTTGCTGCAGCTGATACAAGTATTCTTCGGAAGAGAGGTTCTGCTTGAACGGCTGGTAGATTGGTAGATTGAACGGCTGGTAGATTGGTGAAATATTGATAATAGATGTTGCTTCGAATGTAAAAATGGTGTCATATTCACATTATGAAAACATCTTCAAGTGTATAAGTGTTATTGTTACAGTTAAACATCAGAAAGTGTATAAGTGTTATTGTTACAGTTAAACATCAAAAAGTGTATAAGTGTTATTGTTACAGTTTCACGTGTGACTTGTTTCACCCGAATATCTATCCCGATGGCAGAGTGTGCATTTCTATTCTGCACGCTCCAGGTGACGATCCGACTGGTTACGAGCTCAGCAGTGAACGGTTACTCTTGACTAGTCACCGACAACCTATATATAGTCAGAAATCAGTTCATAGTCATTTGAAGTTTTCTAGTAAACATCTGATTCGTGCGAACAATATGTAGACAACCGGAGTAGATTTTTTCAAAGTTGACCAAAATTAAGATTTTATAAAATACCCAAAAACTGGTTTTTACGCTGAAAGAAGAGTTTCTAGTTGATATTCTCACATTACTTGTGTGTAATGAATGGTGATCGCAATGGTATTCTAAGGAAGCTGTGTCTTTCCACCGACAGAAAGAGCTTGTGTATCAGAATTCCTTTGAAAAAGAGCGTGAAAGCGTGTAATGTAAAAGAGATAATGCAGACCATCAGAGCATTTCTATCATTAGCTTTCTTGCATAGAGCATTGATTAAACCGCAGTTCGGGTTCGAGAAACACACTGATTGTAAGTTTATGTGTCCTTGAACTTTCTTTTTTTTTAAAGAACTCATTTTGAAAGTGAAAGTACTGTTTAGATGGGCTCCAGTTCAGTCAGTAGAGAAGATTCTACTATCAGTAGTCAGTATGCTGGCAGGTTAAACAATCAATCATATATTCTATGTATCTATGTATTTATTCTTATTGTTAAAGTTTCGATCAAATTACAATATAATTAGTTTCGAGATTAGATCATCATGTCAGCAATCTATTAATTTAGTTTCTTCAACATTTCATCTTCCGCCTTTCTCTTGCTGTTTTTCAAATATTAATTTGTTTAAAAAATTTTTTACTTTTAAGTGGCTTTTTTGTTTTTATCTGCGTTTCTCTCTTCTTTTTTTCTTCTCGGTCTCCTACTTTCTCTCTCTCTCTTTTATACTCTCCCATTCTCTCTCTTTATCGCTATCTCTATTCATTCAAGGAGAGCGATAGCGATAGATCTCTATCTTCATATTGTATCGTTTTCTCCTGGACTCTTTCTTTCTGCAGAGCCAAATGACGAGAGCGCGGCGAATGTGTCAGCTGCGAAGATGTGGAGAGAAGACAGGGAGCAGTTCGAGCGAATAGCCGATGCTCTCGTACGCAAGACTCTCGCACTCCCGCCACTTCCTGAGTAGTTCTGCCTCCCCGAGAGAGAGCGAGAGAGGAACAGAGAGAGACAGAGAGAGAAAGAAAGAGTGATAGACAGAGAGAGAAAGTAAAAATTTCATAGTCTCAGCCCATCGTTGCTTAAACGATTTACAAAGATCAAAAATTAAAGTTGAAATGTATTTCACTTACGATAAAGGGAACTATTTTGTAAATAAAAATGGAACTTTCAAGTAGTTGAATTCACGAATCAATTACATAATTGAAGCCTTTTCTAGTGAAGTTAAGCATTCCGATGAGTATCTGATTTGTTAATGTGTACTCCTTTGACTGATAATAATGAAGAAAGTATTTTTTAATTATAGAAGAGAAAATGTGTCGCAAAAAGGTTTGAAGGACCCTTTGAATGTAAACTACGTTTAGTCAAGTGTGATTTTGTGCTTGAAATACATCCATTCGTTCTAATAGGTCTGGCTGTATCCACACAATCGTGAAATTTAAGAGCTTTCCTATACTAGAATTTAGAATTTCAAGAATCTCAAAACATGTTTTCTCTCGCATAAGTACTTTCGAATTCATCTGATTGGTCGCAATAAACAACAGAAAGGTCGAATTCATCTGATTGGTCGCAATAAACAACAGAAAGGTTTCCAGGTGAGAGCCCTCAAAGACAAAAAGATTTGTTATCAAGGATAATAGAAAACTTCAAGTCCTACACGGAGTGTTCACTATTTTCGAACGTGAAAATGGCGAAGAGTATAAGGTTACAAGTTGTCATCGTAAAAGGTATCCAAGATTTTCAATGATATGAAAGGTATCAATGCCAAGGACCAGATTTGCAATGCGTAGAAATTTAAACAGCCTGGAGCATTTGCTCTCTTCTATATTTTTGGACATCTGACTAAGTGCACATTATGAGCGAATTGAAGAAAAAATTCGTTTGAAAAAACTACTTATTCGAAAGAAGCCTGCCTCGTTCATAGGGAGTAAACCTATACAGAAAATTTCTCGTTCAAAAAAACTAACATTTCAAAGAATACCTTATTCTAAATGAATCTTTCGAAAAGATGGGTCCCAGACACTTGCGCCGAAACGTTAGCGCCGACCCCACCAGCGCGGCACCAATTAGCGCCGAACCCAATTGTGCTCATACCCATTTGCGCCGAACCCGATTGCGCTCATACCCATTAGCGCCGAACCCATTAGCGCCGAACCCAATTGCGCTCATACCCATTAGCGCCGAACCCAATTGCGCTCATACCCATTAGCGCCGAACCCAATTGCGCTCATACCCATTAGCGCCGAACCCTTTTGCGCCTAACCCATTTGCGCCGAACCCATTTGCGCCGAACCTATTTGCGCCGAACCCATTTGCGGCGAACCCTTTTGCGCCGAACCCATTTGCGCCGAACCCTTTTGCGCCTAATCCATTTGCTCCGAACCCATTTGCGCCGAACCCATTTGCGCCGAACCCATTTGCGGCGAACCCATTTGCGCCGAACCCTTTTGCGCTGAACCCATTTTGCGCTGAACCCATTTGTCAAAATAGGGTAGACATGTTTGTCAAAATAAGTAGACATGTTTGTAAAAATAGGAAGACGTTTCACTGATATAGGTAGACGTTTCACGAAAAAAGATAGACGTTGCACGAATTTAGGCAGACGTTTTTTTTCAAAATAGGTAGACGTTTTTCAAATTAGACAGACGTGAAATTGTCGTCCCTAAAAAAATCCTCACACTGTTCAGAACATGGGTTATTTAGTCATGACAGATCTTCTGTCGGCGGGCCTCTGTGTTCCAAATTTTTAGGGGGGACCCTTATGTGAAAAAAAGGTAAGTGGGACCCTTATGTGAGAAAATTTTGCATCCCTAAGGGGGAACCCTTTTGTGAAAAAAAATTACCGCCTTCGGCGGGCGTCTGTCCCTTTTTCTTTCACACTAAAAAACCCCTGGTTCAGTAATAAGCCGTAAAACATGAGGAATACGGAATGGAAGGATAGCATAGTAAAATTACGTAACTACAAGAAAAGAGATGAAACGCTTACCTGAGGAAAAAAGGGCAATGAGTGAAAAGCAACTTTGGAAGCTCGATGAAATTTTATGGTCGATTTTCGTTGTCACCAAGAAAAATATTTTTTAAAAAACTCATTCGTGTTTATATGGTCTGAATATTGAAATATATTTCATTAAAACGAACCCTATCTAAATATATACAATTTCATAGACACTATCTAACTTCATAGCAAAAAATAGGCTCCTTCATCAATTCCTCTCGACCTGTCACCCCAATCTCATTGACTGTATACAGCAGATCAAGAGATCAGAAAGTGCAAGCCAATAGGAAACATAAGTAGGTAGAGCCAACAAAAGATAATGAAAGGGGTTACTAAAATGGTACTTGTATAGATTGTTGTAAACTCCGATCCTCTGTCCCTTCGGAGAGGAGTCACGGATATTTATCTCGCGGCAGAGAATATATTTTGATTATTTGTTCTATAAGGTTTCTTTCCTAAGCCGTACGGCCTCGTTAGCAAAAATTTCACTTATGCCTGAGTGACAGAAAAATAACACTGAACTCCCAAAGTTAAGTGCAACCCCCTCAAGTGAAGTGCATTCTCCCCTCAAGTAAAGTACGCCTTTTCTCCGCCCTTCCCCTCCGAGGTTGAAAAAAAAACCAACAGTTCAAAAAAAAGCTTTAGGGGATGCAAAGGTTTAGAAGTAAATTTTTGGCACAATAACCCATTTTATTCCGGTTTCCTTCAATCTTGGCCTTCCTCTTTTTTCTCATCTTTCGATCTCCAGATCATCTTCCGATCTCCTTGAAAGGCTGGAATATGAAACAAATTTACTCTAAAAAAGGAGTTTCGTTTCTCACAACGATGAAATTCCTTTTAGTTCAAAGTACGGCCCATCCAAGTAAAGTGCGGCCTCCCCTAAGTAACATAGTGCCGATTTATCATATAGAATAATATTTAAAAAAATCATTTAAAAAATCCTACACTTTTGTGAACGAAGAAGTTTTTCGAGAAAAGTTCTCTAAATAAATCGGGTACTTTTTTACTTCGGTGTAGGCTCCTCCCCCTCTTTCCACTCGGAATCGGAGTCACGTATTTAATGGCAGAGGGATTAGAGAGGGAGGAAAAAGAGAAAGAACAGGAGCAACATCGTGCAGCAAAATGCAAGGGGGAAAAGCGTACAAAGTTAAAAAGTGCCATAAATCGAATGTATTTTAACTGCTTAAATCAATGAAAACTTTTTTCAGTTTACCTTTTAAAGAGAATTTCTTTTATCGAAAAAAATTTCATAAGAAACTATAAATTCACGAAAAAGAAAACAATTGGTGTAGAAACATTTTTTGTCTGTATCTTCATTTGTTCTTAAAATTGATTTAAACTAAAATTTATGAAAAATGCTCATAACAGTAAATGTTTTACGCGAATTAATCTAGTGTTCAAAGAAATGAAAGCAAATACTCATTAAAGAAAACCTTTATAATTAGACAGAACACACGAAAAGCAGTATTTCTGAAGTAGAGTAAAAAAAAAGACTGCTCTTTTCTTAGCATTGCGGCCAAAATGTTAGAAGACGCAACGTGAACGATAAAGACGCAACGCCTGAAAAAGAGCGTAGTGATGACAATTAACTTTTTCAACTTTGAGTGAAGATAAGTTTCTGAATTTTGAAGTAAATGAAAAACTGAACAAAGAGAGATGTTCATAGAAGACTTCTGAAGAACATATCTGAAAATGCTCATGAATGGATATCTGAAAGATGAGAAAACATTTATTGAAAAACATCAGTTTAAAACTCGGAATTTCGGTAAATACTGGAAAATCTTTCTTAAGTTTAGTATCATGAGATCCGCAATGTCGAAAACTATCAAAAGTGTGAAAATGATTGACCAAAGTTCTTAGGAGAATGATAGCGGTTCTAAGGAGAATGAAAGCGTGTAAAAACATGATTTTGTTCACTTAACTACTCTTTCCTCGCTGCGAAAAAAGTTTGAGTAAACCCGGTCTATATTGGTTGCTTGTTTTTCGTATATATAGTTTCTCTACTAGTTTTACCAAGAAATTTTTTAGTAAATTTTTTGCGAAGGATAACATAAAGTGAGAGAACATAAAGAAAGAGAAATTCCTTATTCGTCTATAATATATAGAGAGGATAACATAAAGTGAGAGAACATAAAGAAAGAGAAATGGGCATGAATTATTGGTCCACCATTTAAATAGAAGTGTCACCAAATAAAATAGTAACGTCCACCAAATAAAATAGCAACGTCCACCAAATAAAATAGTAACGTCCACCAAACAAAATAGTAACGTCCACCAAAGAAAATAGTAACGTCCACCAAATAAAATAGTAACGTCCACCAAATAAAAAAACTAACGTCCACCAAATTTTTTTGTTGTTGTGAAATTCACCACGGCATTTTTTTTTAACCTGACACCAACCTGTATGGTTTTTTCCACCAAATTAAAAGTCCACCAATTTTTTTCGTGAAATTCACCACGGCATTTTTTCTCACCTGACACCAAAGGTTTTTTTTTCTCACCCTACACCACACCAAACTTTTTCTGCTCTCTCAGTGAGTTGTTTTTGATGGTTTTTTTGTAGTGGAGGTAATTTTCGCGGGAGTAAATTTTTTTATGAGTGTTTTTTGTTGTTGAATGTTTTCTTTAGGTCATTCTGTTGAATGTTTTGTTTCAGATTTAATTTAAAAATAGGTACTTCTGCAGTTTAAGTGGCAGCGCTCGTGGGCTTTAAACGTTTTGGTTTCGGAAAATTTCTTCATAGGATATCATTTTGAGCATCAGGGACTTTGGTTCTTGAAAAAAAAATTTTTACAAAAAATTTTTTTCAGAAAAAACAACAAAATTTCCAGAAAAAACTTCTTTTTTTCTTTAGTGTGGTTTATATCTGTAAAAAAACTTATAAATTTATCTAAAATAGCTAGAAAAGATTTTAAAAATGAAAAGTTAACCTGATTTTGCAATTTGATTTTTAGATTAAAACGCTGGTACTTTTTTACTTCGTCTGGTAGGCGCGTCGCGGCCCCTTTCGCGTCGCGGCCCCCATCAATTTTTTTTGTTTTTTTTCTCTTTCTTTCTTCTTTTCTCTCTTTTCTTTTCCTTTTTTTTAAAAAAAAATCTTTATAAGTTTTGGGGAAGGAAAGGGGGGAGGGGGGTTTACCTAAGCAGGGAAGGGAGGGGGGCCCTAAAGGGGGAAGGGAGGAGGAAGAGGGCCCTACCTAAGCAAGGGGGGTAAGGGCCCTAGGGAGGGGGGAAGGGGGAAGGGGGGCCTAAAGGGGGGAAGGGGGGCCCTAAGGAGAAAGGGGGAAGGGAGTTTTCATGAATAAAATCTCTTTCTGAGAAAAAAATAAATAAAAGCCACGACGCGGGCCGCGACGCACCTACCAGACGAATTAACAAAGGGCCAAAACGCTCAGGCTTAGGAAAAAGTTGGCTCTAATCTACTTTAACCGTCCAAAGATTTTTTCTCAGAAAGAGATTTTATTCATGAAAACTCCCTTCCCCTTCTCTCCTTAGGGCCCCCTTCTTCCCTATAGGGCTTTGGGGGTGACTGAAACTGCAGTTGAGTGCAAAAATTTTTTTTGTGAAAAAATGAAAAAAATTTTTGCAAGAACCAGAGTCCTTGATGCTCAAAATGAACATCTATGAAGAAAAAAATTGAAACCAAAGCGTTTAAAGCCCACGAGCGCTGCCACTTAAACTGCAGAAGTGCCTATTTTTAAATTATATCTGAAACAAAACATTCAACAGAATGACCTAAAGAAAACATTCAACAAGAAAAAACACTCATAAAAAACTTTACTCCCGCGAAAATTACCTTTACTACAAAAAAAAAACCATCAAAAACAACTCACTGAGAGAGCAGAAAAAGTTTGGTGTGGTGTAGGGTGAGAAAAAAACCTTTGGTGTCAGGTGAGAAAAAATGCCGTGGTGAATTTCACGAAAAAAATTGGTGGACTTTTAATTTGGTGGAAAAAACCATACAGGTTGGTGTCAGGTGAGAAAAAAATGCCGTGGTGAATTTCACAACAAAAAAAAATTTGGTGGACGTTAGTGTTTTATTTGGTGGACGTTACTAATTTATTTGGTGGACGTTACTATTTTATTTGGTGGACGTTACTATTTTATTTGGTAGACGTTACTATTTTATTTGGTGGACGTTGCTATTTTATTTGGTGGACGTTACTATTTTATTTGGTGACACTTCTATTTAAATGGTGGACCAATAATTTTTCCCCAAGAGAAATTCCTTATTCGTCTATAATATATAGAGAGGATCACCAGCACAATCCACAATTCAATCATAAATAACGAACAGATTTTCTGAGAATGTTAGGATAGCTGAAATATTGAAAGAGAGTTTTGAAGATTGATTAGAGAAAGAAAAATTCGAAGAAATATGAAAATAGAGAGAGGAAGATAGAAAAAGGGAAAGAAAGAGAGAGAAAGAAAAGCAAAACCAAAAGAGTAAGGGCGAGGAAGCGAGAGAGTCTAATTTAGATAGAGAAAAGAAATGTATAGTCCGTAAAAGAGAGAGACTTTCCATTTGACGTAACTTTGGTAAGGGAACAATTATCAAAAACATATATTGTAGGAGAGTTAGAAAATGAGTTGGTGTAAGATTTTAACTTCGCTTCTTCGACTTCACAAGTAGCTCTCTGCATTAATTTGAGGATCCGATAGTGCTATATGAATCGATCAATAACCTTGTTATACCGGACTTTTAGTAATATTTCCACGAGATATTGTACTCATATAGAATTTTATCGTATGCATCCTTCTTACCTCAATCTTTTCTTCACTTGCTTTTTCTTTCTCCCCCTCCTTTTTGTGTCACTCTCTCCCCCTTTTTTTCTTCCTCTCTCTCTCTCTCTCTCTCTCTCTCTCTCTCTCTCTCTCTCTCTCTCTCTCTCTCTCTCTCTCTCTTGTACCATTGTATTTTTTCTCTCACGATAGCTGAATCGGGAGAACACCAGACTATTAGTCCGAGAGCTCTAAAGTCGCGCGTTCAGCTACAATCCTGACCGAGAAAAGAGAAACAATTTTTTCTCTGACTCCACTTGTGTTCCCCCACTTAGTTTGCCGTTATGCAAGTACCTTTTAATTTATTTTGGTTCGATGCAAATCGGCGCAAATGGGTTCGGCGCAAATGGGTTCGGCGCAAAAGGGTTCGGCGCAAATGGGTTCGGCGCAAAAGGGTTCGGCGCAAATGGGTTCGGCGCAAATGGGTTCGGCGCAAATGGGTTCGGCGCAAAAGGGTTCGGCGCAAATGGGTTCGGCGCAAATGGGTTCGGCGCAAATGGGTATGAGCGCAATTGGGTTCGGCGCTAATGGGTATGAGCGCAACTGGGTTCGGCGCAAAAGGGTTCGGCGCAAAAGGGTTCGGCGCAAATGGGTTCGGCGCAAAAGGGTTCGGCGCAAATGGGTTCGGCACTAATGGGTGTGAGCGCAATTGGGTTCGGCGCTAATGGGTATGAGCGCAATCGGGTTCGGCGCAAATAAGTATGAGCGCAATTGGGTTCGGCGCTAATGGGTATGAGCGCAATTGGGTATGAGCGCAACTGGGTTCGGCGCTAATGGGTGCCGCGCTGGTGGGGTCGGCGCTAACGTCTCGGCGCAAGTGTCTGGGACCCATCTTTTCGAAAGATTCATTTAGAATAAGGTATTCTTTGAAATGTTAGTTTTTTTAAACGAGAAATTTTCTGTATAGGTTCTTACTCCCTATGAACGAGGCAGGCTTCTTTCGAATAAGTAGTTTTTTCAAACGAATTTTTTCTTCAATTCACTCATAATGTGCACTTAGTCAGATGTCCAAAAATATAGAAGAGAGCAAATGCTCCAGGCTGTTTAAATTTCTACGCATTGCAAATCTGGTCCTTGGCATTGGCACACATGTCCTGTCTGAATCACGACGTAAAATTTGAAAAAGTCCCCATTTTGCTCGGTTTTCCAAAGGCCGCATTTGTCATGCACTGTGTGATCCAGGAAAGCGATCTGACTGAACAAAATAGGTTCGTCAGGTCACCCTATCCGCTGCCAAAAAGCTGCGCGGGCGGCCTAGAGGAAGCGGCACGAAGTCTGCTGGAAGCACCGCATTCAGTGCTACCGAGATTCCTCTCGAAAGTCCTCAGATGGTAAGCTGTGTCTTCTATTGAGAAAAAAACATTTGTCAAACTTGGTTTTAAAAAAAACTCCAAATAATTTTAAGAAGAGTGTTTTGTTTTCTTGCATGATTAAAATAAAATTCGTCAAGTTTTGTACAAAAACGTGATTTTTTTTTTTGTTGTAGTTTTTTGAATTGATACTAACATGGTTTTTCTCTTTTTTACCTTTTTCACAAAATAATTTTGTAGTAAAAGATGAATCAAGAAATTTGTGACTTTTGGACCGAAAGAGGTGCCGGAACTTGTCGAAATTGGTCTTTTTTGCCGAAAAAGTTAGGTAGTTAAATTTTCAAAAAAATGACTTCCAGTTATGAAAAAAATAACAATTTTTTGCTCTGAAAAATGACCGCGTCACAATGATGGGCCCCCTCAACCTTTTTCGTGTTTAACAATTTATTAAGAACTTTAATTTAAAAAAAAATGACCAATAATCAATGGCATGGCCATTATTCGCGACAATGTCGAAAACGCTTTTGTATTTGTTAAGTATTTTTATGGAGCGGGACTCAAATAGGTAAACTACGGTAACACTATTACTTTGGATCGAACATATATCTGGAAAAGCATGGTGAAATAGACTAAAAACTCCATTTAAAGTTCAAAATGGAAAACAACACCCAAAGTGCGTCAACCTTTTGAATACAAACGTTTTACCAACAAAAGTGAACATGTATGCGCCAACAGCTGGTCCGGTCACTATTCAACCCCTGGATGAGATCAACGTGCGTCATTCATTCAGGTTCAGTTCGATGACATCGACTCGGACGAGGAAGAAGAGTTGGAGGCGGGCAAGGCTGAGCAGGCGGAAGAGAACGCGGCAGCCCTGGAGGAGCGAGTTGTGCTACTGGAGACGGAGAATCAGAAACTGAAGGAAGATAGAGACCGCGATCAGAAGATTAATGCCGAGTTGCAGAAACAGGTCACACCTTTTAAAGTGGTACTGACTAATCTTAAGAACATAGAAAATCAACAAGGCCAGCACGCAAAACCATTTTTACCGCGCACGTACGTGAGCATTACTGCCCTGGCCACACCATCCCCCTCCTTTCCCGTTCCCTTCTCCACCTTTCCCATCAATCTTTACCTCCAGCTCGCTTCTCATTATTTTAGGCTCCCCGTTTAAAAAGCGGTTTTTTCTTCAAAAACCTTCAACAGTTACAGTAGACCTTCAACAGTTACAGTAGACCTTCAACAGTTACAGTAGACCTTCAACAGTTACGGTAAACCTTTGTTGAACTATGGTAGCATTTCACGCTTTTGGTCGGAAAGTTTTAGGGAAAAGAGAGTCCTTTTTTTGTCGGAGCAGTACGAAGCTCTTCTCAAGAGTTGAATAAACAGTTTCGGAAGTAGGTTTTTTTAAACTTTAGCAAGTCTTGAACTTGAAAAGCAAACACCCTATTTACAAAGTCTCCCCTATTTTATTTGGAAAATATCATGGAGATAAACATTTTATACCGCGACGTTTCGCATCCCAACATTTCGAACTCAAATTTCGCAATTGACCAGTTAGTTTTTCCTCTTTCTAAAATCGCTGCTCAGGCTTAGTTTAGTGCAAAACCGTATAGAAAAACTAGATACGTAAATACAGTTTACGATTGTCTAAAAAGCCAGTAATCAACTTAACAATGGACTCGCTGATACCTAAACATTTAAGCTTATATGTCAAAAATCTATGATCAACGCAATCGAAAGCCTTGGAAATGTCGAGAAATATAACGTCGACGGGAGATCGTTGAATTAGATGGTTTATCATGAAATAATGTGATTCAGCGAGTATGGTTGAACGTTTAGATCGAAACCCGCATTGGAATTGGGACAGTAGATCATTATTCTCAATACACAAGTATAAGAAATTCGCTAGAATTTTTTCGAAAACTTTGGACAAGGAGCACGTTAGTGATATGGGTCTATAGTTGGAAAGACTCGACGACCCTCTTACTTTAGCAATGGGTTTGACAATTGCTAACTTCCATGAATCAGGTATTTGTCCGGTTGTAATACAGTTATTGAAAATAATTCTGAGAGTATCTAAGAGAGCAAATTTACATTTTTTATTAAAATGTTTGGAATAAGATCAGGAGAGGTTTATTCTCGAGTTGCGAAATACAGTACCGTGCAGAAGTATACCAAAAAGTATATTTTACAGTGTTTCTCTGCAGTGAACGCGAATTAAAGGCTCAAATTTTTATTAGATAATCTTCAAGTACTTCGAAACACTATTTCAACACAACTTTTGAGATGCCCGTTAACTGTGAACAAAAACAGCATAAAATATGAAATTCAAGAAAAACACAATTTGAGCACATATTCTTCAGTAACCTATGACATCTTCGCTAACAACTTAACCGCCCAATTTTACCCGATCAACTTCACTAATTTTGAATCATTCTCAAAAGTATTGAATTCATTATCCATTGATTGTGCTGAGCAGGCGGAAGAGAACGTGGCAGCCCTGGCCGAGCGAGTTGTGCTACTCGACAGACTCAAGGTGATGGATGATCTGGAGACGGAGATTCAGAAGCTGAAGGAAGACAGAGACCGCGATCAGAAGATTAATGCCGAGTTGCAGAAACAGGTCAAATCTTGGAAAGTGGTACTGACTATTCTTAAGAACATAGAAACGTGGAGAGTGAGAGATATTAATGAACATTGGGGAAAGTGCAAAAGAGAATAGAAATCGCTATATATCATATGTTTTTTGGAATGAGGAGAAACGTCTGCTCATAAGAGCGATGGCATAGATCGATAAAAAGGAGAAAAAAGTTCAAAGACATGATGTTTCTCTGACCCGCACTGCAGGTAAAAAAATCTATGCGCTTTTCAAAAACCCCGAAAACCATTGAAATCTATGCGCTTGAAAAAAAATTTCTCGGATTTTTCGGAGGGAAAGTCCAAATCATTGGAAAATGGCATTTTGAACTCCGAAATTTTAAAAATCTATAGGCTCGAAAAAAGCTGTGCAGCTGCTAAGAAACACCCGTTTATCAATATGAGAGGTCGAAAAAGCTTGCTTTTTACATGACCGATCGCCTCAAAAAGCAATAATTTTTCTTTTAATTTTTGAAGATTTTGTTTAACCTTTTGAATTCAATATCATATTTTGATCGGAATTACTCGCTATCAAAAGAATCTGGCAAGAATGAATATTTCGCTTGTTCTCTGCTTGTCCTCTCACATGATTCTGTGGGTTTTTGCAGAAAGAGGATCTGGTGAAGAGTCAGTCACAGCTCTCCGAGAAAGTCAACAAAATGACGGAGAGGATGAATGAAATGGAGAGACAGTATAAGTCAGTTTAGAAGCACTACTTTTATTCTAGTTGTCTGTTGTTGTTGTTTGCCCTTGTAACGCCTTTCTTTGATAGTAGACGTTCGAGAACCTACTGAACCTGCATCATGTTCTCTCAAGTTCTCTATCTCTCTTTAGGCGTTTGACTTCTTTTTTGAAAAAAAAAGATTTGGAGGTCCTTTGGGTCCGGGGTATCCCGTCCACACTCGCACGAACGTGTAGGTGACCTCCTTCGAGGTCCTTTGGATCCAGGGTATCCCGTCCACACTCGCACGAACGTGTAGTTGACCTCCTTCGAGGTCCTTTGGGTGCGGGGTATCCCGTCCACACTCGCACGAACGTGTAGGTGAACTTCTTCGCGAGCTATCAGTTGTCTAGAATATAGATTGTTTTCAGCATAAGTCCAGAACATCAATTGTCTGAATAGTAATTTGTTTAAAAGTTACATTGTCGATAATGGTGCCATTTGTCTAGAATATCAGTGATATGGCGTGTCAATTTTTGAGAACATTTGCATAAATTGAGTCATGAATGTTCTTTACGGTAAAAATTTCACCAATAACAGGTTGAGGCATAGTAATTAGTCTGATTTCTCCCTGACATGAAGAATATAGTTGTTAAATGTTGATCGAAAAAGGTTGTGGACTTTTAGGGATCACTTTTATGTTTGCAAATACTGATATTATAGTATCTAAATTATGACTGAACATAAACTGGCATTGATGTGCAGGTCTGAACTGGAGAAAAAAGAGGCAGAATTGAAAGATGAGAGCAACAAGAAGGCGCAGTTGGAGAAGACAATTGCTTCTCTCAGAGCTGCTAATGGTTAGTGGTACTCATAGCATGTCCAGTAGGGGGGGGTCGAAAATGAGTCTGTGATTCGGTCAGAGGCGTTCAGAAGCTGAAATAAACCTAAGAGGGATCTGCCAATGACAATATAAAGTTGTTTTTTCAACTGATCAGTTTTCACTCAAAAAGTAAACTTGCATACTAGAAATATTGAGGAGTCCCAACGAAGGCCGAAAGATTGGTATCCCGACAGCCATCAGGATAACACTATTCAGTTTGAGGGGAGGTTTCTGAGCGCAATCATCAGTTTCTGTTCAGCTGCATCGACCAGCCAGGCTGTCGTTCCTCCCCGTGCTACGCCCTCAAATGTAGCAGCCGTCCTGCCAAACGCGTCATCAGCAGCCTCATCCTCTGACGCAAGTCAGGTAAGTGCCGGGCTGTTTTCTTACTACTCGCAAAATAAGAAGCGTGTTGATAAAATTTTTTTACCATACTGAAATAGATCCTGGCCAAAATATCAGAAATAACTATTTTCGGCGGAACCTTTGAACAAACAACAAAGTACTAATCATAAAGGGACGGTCGACTTTGGAGAAAGACCGAAATAGGGCACTGAAAGAAAAGTCAAGGCAAAACGAAATGAGTACTTGTATCATTAGTGGTTTCGGAATATGATTAGATATAATCTTCTTTAAGGTTTTAAAAATTCTCTAGGAAGTTTTAAAACTTAATCTTTTAACTTTTAAAAACTTTTAAAAATATTAAGAGTTTTACAAAAACTCAATCGTTGATAAAAAGCTATGTCCATTTTTACGTAAGAGTTAATTGTTTTAGTGAATATGACGCAGTAAAAGTTCTAGGGTTTTAAAATTTTGCAAAAATCTTGAGATGATGAAAAAATGTATATCATTCTCGTCACTCAATGCGTGCACGTAAATATGTGTATGCGAAGAAGTTATGCGAAATGAGAAGACCAAGTGAGCAATGACTCAGATAAAAATTGAGTATTGATTAGAAAAACTAATTATTGATTGAAAATTATTGGTTGATATGAATTGTTCCAGAAAGCGGAGAAGAAAGCGCAGCTGAAAGCAGCCAAAGAGCAGGAGAAGGCGGAGCAAGAGGAGAGAAAGAAGAAAGCCCAGCAGGAGAGAATAGCCAAGGAGAATGAAGAGAAGGAGCGTAAGGTTTGTTACTAAAAACTATCACACGTTGCAAAAATTCCAAGATAATGGCATAGAAGTGATATCTCTCGATATCTTCAACCCTATTGCACTTCCACGGCAAATGCGATGCGTAGTGATCTAGCGTTCCCCTTCCTGTACATCAGCAACGATGGTCAGATTGTTGTCCTACATTAAATCGATTACTCTTCCCAATATACCTATGGTGGTAGTAGGAGATCTCAATCTTCCATTTATTGACTGGAATAGCCTATACACTTCTTGCTCGGAGTCACCCGGAGTCACCCGGAAAGACATGATTCGCAACGAAACGATAAGAGCTCGTTTAGGAGTTGCCCCATTACCCGAAAAACTCAGAGAGTCAAGGCTTAGGTGGTACGGACACATGCTGAGATACAATCCTGACTCCGTTCCCAAGTCTGCTTGGAACATAGAAATCCAGGGTAGAAGACCAAGAGGTAGACCGAAGCTTAGATTGAGAGACACCATAGAACAAGACATGGCGGCTATCGGGCTGATAGCCGAAGACGCCTCGAATCGTATGATGTGGCGAAGTGCTATCTACACAGCGGACCCCGCTCTTGAGCGGGAATAACGCTAGGAAGAAGAAGAAGATAGAGAGAAGAAAATTTACCAGAAAATTTTTGTTTCTACATCAGGGATTCCCCTTGTGATTAAAAAAACACAGTCTCGCCACAAATTTTTTTTTGGAACTTAAGAAAACTCTTATGTTCGATGATTAGAAAAACTGACGTCCGCCGACGGAGGATTGTTGTTGTTGTTTGCCCATAGGTCCTCTCGAGTGGAGTTCTTTGGGATAGGTCGGTGAGGATCCTTTTGAGTCCTTTCAAAAAAGTTTGTCCGTTTACACTCGCACCGTAGTCGGCGATCCTCTTAGCGAGACCCATTTGTTAACCGGAGAAGGGCAAGAAGCTATTTTACTGGCGCCTCGACTCGCCATTAAAAAGTATAGGGGATTATCGGCTCATGCTTTATCCGGTTGCATGTCCAGGCCAGTCCGGCATCGCCCTCCTTTGATGAACTATACTATCCAATTTTGGTCCGCGACGGGCAAGCCCGCTATCTTAGCACCATCGAAGGCGAGTAGAGTATTCCGTGACTTTCAAAAAATTGGGATTGGGCAGAATACGAGGTCAAGACTCGCTCTTTTTTATCTATTTTAAGCCACCCCCTGTTTTTTTCATAGGGCTGTTGACCTAAAATTTTGCTTTCCAAGATGAATAGTGATTGACTTATAGCAATGTGTCACCGTGGTGTAATGGTTAACACGCTCGCTCCCGGATAGAGGAGAGATGGTTGCATGGGTTCGAGTCCCCCCGGTGACTAGCTTTTTTCCGTGCGGTGGTTTGATCAATTTGTCTTCTCTACCAGGCGTCACTGCCTTAAAACTGTGTAACTGAGCATTTGAAGATTTATCATCCATCTTCGACCTCTCTTCTGTTGTGAAATCTGGAGTTATGCTCCATTCACGACGCTTTCGCTTCATGAGCATGCGTGACTAAGAGAACGAGGCAATTGAGCCTTTAATAAGCACTATCGCACGGAATAGCAATGTGTCACCGTGGTGTAATGGTTAACACGCTCGCTCCCGGATAGAGGAGAGATGGTTGCATGGGTTCGAGTCCCCCCGGTG
The DNA here is from genome assembly GCA_964056735.1 of Allodiplogaster pararmata. Classification (NCBI taxonomy): domain Eukaryota; kingdom Metazoa; phylum Nematoda; class Chromadorea; order Rhabditida; family Diplogasteridae; genus Allodiplogaster; species Allodiplogaster pararmata. The sequence goes on along the minus strand of OZ057407.1, from coordinate 23,781,980 downwards.
ACTAGCTTTTTTCCGTGCGGTGGTTTGATCAATTTGTCTTCTCTACCAGGCGTCACTGCCTTAAAACTGTGTAACTGAGCATTTGAAGATTTATCATCCATCTTCGACCTCTCTTCTGTTGTGAAATCTGGAGTTATGCTCCATTCACGACGCTTTCGCTTCATGAGCATGCGTGACTAAGAGAACGAGGCAATTGAGCCTTTAATAAGCACTATCGCACGGAATAGCAATGTGTCACCGTGGTGTAATGGTTAACACGCTCGCTCCCGGATAGAGGAGAGATGGTTGCATGGGTTCGAGTCCCCCCGGTGACTACCTTTTTTCCGTGCTGTGGTTTGATCAATTTTTCTTCTCTACCAGGCGTCACTGCCTTAAAACTGTGTAACTGAGCATTTGATGATTGACTTATGATGGAAAATGTAGAAGTCCACTCTTAATCGGCCTTTGATCTTCGCAGGATGAAGGCCAAGGAAGCGAGTTGAACTCGGATGACGAGGACCCAGAAGACATAGAAGAGGTTCCTTTCTTCTGCTTTACTCATGCAATACTCTCATTTGGCTAGTTTTGGCTGTTGGTCTAAACATTCGGAAGGTTACTGTAAAGGAGAGAGGGAGATATTGAAAAGATTGATAGAGCTACGAATCGGTAGCGCATGTGCAGGGCCTAAGAAAATATGTTTCATTTTGCTAGTAAATTATAATTAAAAAATAGAAAAAATTCTTCACAGTTGACGGCTGAGCAAAGCGCAGAAAAGGAGAGAAAGAGGCAAGCAAAGAAGGCAGCCGCCGCAGCCAAGAAGGAGCAAGAAATGGTGGAGAAGCACAGAGAGAGCCAACTCGAGAAAGAAGCTGTTAGCTTTTCTTTTTTTGTGCCTTTTCTGAACGTTAGTCGTTTTGAGCAGTGAAAGTGAGGCAATCCAAAAAGGTTTTAAAAATTCTCTAGGAAGTTTTAAAACTTAATCTTTTAACTTTTAAAAACTTTTAAAAATATTAAGAGTTTTACAAAAACTCAATCGTTGATAAAAAGCTATGTCCATTTTTACGTAAGAGTTAATTGTTTTAGTGAATATGACGCAGTAAAAGTTCTAGGGTTTTAAAATTTTGCAAAAATCTTGAGATGATGAAAAAATGTATATCATTCTCGTCACTCAATGCGTGCACGTAAATATGTGTATGCGAAGAAGTTATGCGAAATGAGAAGACCAAGTGAGCAATGACTCAGATAAAAATTGAGTATTGATTAGAAAAACTAATTATTGATTGAAAATTATTGGTTGATATGAATTGTTCCAGAAAGCGGAGAAGAAAGCGCAGCTGAAAGCAGCCAAAGAGCAGGAGAAGGCGGAGCAAGAGGAGAGAAAGAAGAAAGCCCAGCAGGAGAGAATAGCCAAGGAGAATGAAGAGAAGGAGCGTAAGGTTTGTTACTAAAAACTATCACACGTTGCAAAAATTCCAAGATAATGGCATAGAAGTGATATCTCTCGATATCTTCAACCCTATTGCACTTCCACGGCAAATGCGATGCGTAGTGATCTAGCGTTCCCCTTCCTGTACATCAGCAACGATGGTCAGATTGTTGTCCTACATTAAATCGATTACTCTTCCCAATATACCTATGGTGGTAGTAGGAGATCTCAATCTTCCATTTATTGACTGGAATAGCCTATACACTTCTTGCTCGGAGTCACCCGGAGTCACCCGGAAAGACATGATTCGCAACGAAACGATAAGAGCTCGTTTAGGAGTTGCCCCATTACCCGAAAAACTCAGAGAGTCAAGGCTTAGGTGGTACGGACACATGCTGAGATACAATCCTGACTCCGTTCCCAAGTCTGCTTGGAACATAGAAATCCAGGGTAGAAGACCAAGAGGTAGACCGAAGCTTAGATTGAGAGACACCATAGAACAAGACATGGCGGCTATCGGGCTGATAGCCGAAGACGCCTCGAATCGTATGATGTGGCGAAGTGCTATCTACACAGCGGACCCCGCTCTTGAGCGGGAATAACGCTAGGAAGAAGAAGAAGATAGAGAGAAGAAAATTTACCAGAAAATTTTTGTTTCTACATCAGGGATTCCCCTTGTGATTAAAAAAACACAGTCTCGCCACAAATTTTTTTTTGGAACTTAAGAAAACTCTTATGTTCGATGATTAGAAAAACTGACGTCCGCCGACGGAGGATTGTTGTTGTTGTTTGCCCATAGGTCCTCTCGAGTGGAGTTCTTTGGGATAGGTCGGTGAGGATCCTTTTGAGTCCTTTCAAAAAAGTTTGTCCGTTTACACTCGCACCGTAGTCGGCGATCCTCTTAGCGAGACCCATTTGTTAACCGGAGAAGGGCAAGAAGCTATTTTACTGGCGCCTCGACTCGCCATTAAAAAGTATAGGGGATTATCGGCTCATGCTTTATCCGGTTGCATGTCCAGGCCAGTCCGGCATCGCCCTCCTTTGATGAACTATACTATCCAATTTTGGTCCGCGACGGGCAAGCCCGCTATCTTAGCACCATCGAAGGCGAGTAGAGTATTCCGTGACTTTCAAAAAATTGGGATTGGGCAGAATACGAGGTCAAGACTCGCTCTTTTTTATCTATTTTAAGCCACCCCCTGTTTTTTTCATAGGGCTGTTGACCTAAAATTTTGCTTTCCAAGATGAATAGTGATTGACTTATAGCAATGTGTCACCGTGGTGTAATGGTTAACACGCTCGCTCCCGGATAGAGGAGAGATGGTTGCATGGGTTCGAGTCCCCCCGGTGACTAGCTTTTTTCCGTGCGGTGGTTTGATCAATTTGTCTTCTCTACCAGGCGTCACTGCCTTAAAACTGTGTAACTGAGCATTTGAAGATTTATCATCCATCTTCGACCTCTCTTCTGTTGTGAAATCTGGAGTTATGCTCCATTCACGACGCTTTCGCTTCATGAGCATGCGTGACTAAGAGAACGAGGCAATTGAGCCTTTAATAAGCACTATCGCACGGAATAGCAATGTGTCACCGTGGTGTAATGGTTAACACGCTCGCTCCCGGATAGAGGAGAGATGGTTGCATGGGTTCGAGTCCCCCCGGTGACTACCTTTTTTCCGTGCTGTGGTTTGATCAATTTTTCTTCTCTACCAGGCGTCACTGCCTTAAAACTGTGTAACTGAGCATTTGATGATTGACTTATGATGGAAAATGTAGAAGTCCACTCTTAATCGGCCTTTGATCTTCGCAGGATGAAGGCCAAGGAAGCGAGTTGAACTCGGATGACGAGGACCCAGAAGACATAGAAGAGGTTCCTTTCTTCTGCTTTACTCATGCAATACTCTCATTTGGCTAGTTTTGGCTGTTGGTCTAAACATTCAGAAGGTTACTGTAAAGGAGAGAGGGAGATATTGAAAAGATTGATAGAGCTACGAATCGGTAGCGCATGTGCAGGGCCTAAGAAAATATGTTTCATTTTGCTAGTAAATTATAATTAAAAAATAGAAAGAAGGGTGGAGTTGAGGTGGTTAATATGGAAGAGGACGATCCCGCCCCTTCCGGAACCCAAGATGATGACCAATTGGCGCCAGAAGGAAGAGAGGTCAGCTGGCAATTATTGAAAGCTCAGTGGTAATAGTGTTGATTTCTCAGTTGGAAAGTCAAAAGAAGAAATTGAGTGCAATTTAAGGCAGTTATTTTGCAGAGTTCCAATGTAAACATAATGTTCGATCGAGTCTCTTCGAAAAGAGTTATGATGTATTTCGAAAAATGGACGCTGTTTTTGTTTGCCCAGAGGTCCCATCGAGGGTAGTCCTTTGAGATAGTTTGGTGAGGATCCTTTCGAGTCCGGAAAAATTTCTCCGTATACTTTCGCATCGCAGTCGGCGATCCTCTTCGCGAGACTCATTCGTTAACCGGAGAAGGGCAAGAGGATATTTTACTGGCGCCTCGACTCGCCATTACAAAGTATAGGGGAGTATCGGCTGATGTTTTTTTCCGGTGGCTTGCCCAGGCCAGTCCGGCATCGCCCTCGTTTGACGAACTATACTATCCAATTTTGGTCCGCGACGGGCAAGCCCGCTATCTCCGATGCACTTGTGCAGAGAGACATCCCTCTAACCGCCACCTGAGGACGCGCTTGATACCAGTGAGGATGAACTGGTCCCTTGCGATGGTGATAACTCGTGAGCTGTAGCACCATCGACGGCGAGAATGGTCCTTATGAATATCGAGTTTCTACTTCTCCTTGGCTTTTCACTTATCGTCTTCTAGATTCCTGAGGGTATACTAGAATTATCAGGTTAGCGAAAAAAGTGCCTAGATTCCTAAAAGACTCTTCTTCCTAATTCCACGGTCGTTTTAAATTTGTTGCATGTTTTCTAGAATATGATCTTGATGGGTGATTTTATCTCGGGAACATTTCTTCATGATTGTAAATGTTTCGAGATGTGATATTTTAAACTAAAAAAAAACTCCCTGGGAGTCGTAAACAAAGGGATGGAACAAACTTGCAAAAATCGAGCATTTGCCGAAAGCCGAACCTACATATATGTACATATGTCCTTGGTGGTATGTTTAAACTGTTTCCCCTGTTATGCGATGCTGATTAAGATGGCGAGTCCCCTATCGGACGACGATGAGGACTACACCGAGATCAACAACGAGGAGGAAGAGGGCGAGGAGGAGGAGGACGTCGACATGCTCACAGACGAGAGAGAGAAGGAGACGGCGGACGCGAAGCACGCCGTACTCGACGAGGCTGAGGGAGAGAGCGGTGCGAGCAGAAGAAACAAGCGAAAGGCCACACGACCCACGCATTGCACTGAGGAAGATGCTCAGGAAGAGGTTAGCCCATTGAAGCATGAAAAGGTACGACCTTCTTAGGCTGAAAAAGCGTTGACAAAATTAAGCCAAAGGGCACAGCCGAAGTTTTTTTTAGACGAATGTAATAAGTAGTCTGAGAAGTTTTCGAGTTAGATAAAATGGACAAGTTTGATTTCGATTGTAATTCAAATGCCATTTTTTCCCGAGCTACGAAAAAAGTGGCGAAAGACAACCCTGAGAAGGTTTCCAAGCATAAGCGATTTCAAATCGGGCTTTTCCGTTCCCAAACTGTCAAACAGAAACTTGAAGCATGACATATTAAAACATAAGCCAATAACTACTCAGAGCCCAATAACTATCGTCCCATAACCCTCGTCTCTTCCTTCTCGAAAGTCTTTGAAAAACATATTTTTCACCTTATTTACAATCACCTCGAAAGCAACAACATCCTCAACCCAAATCAGTCTGGTTTTCGCTCCAAACATTCCACTGTTTCTTCCCTTGTACACGCTCACTCAGTCTATCTGTCTCTTTTGTTCAAAAAACAAGCCTTCGACATATGTCTCATTGACTTCACAAAGGCTTTTGATACTGTAGATCATAGGGCACTACTCTACAAACTTAGTTCTTGTGGTATAGACTCCTCCCTTCTCCTGCTTTCTCATTTCTCTCTAAAAGGTCTTTCCGCGTCTCTGTTGACGGCTTCGAATCTGCAGATAGAGCAGTGACCACTGGGGTTCCTCAGGGTAGCTGCCTCGGGCCTCTGCTTTTCTCTATTTTCATTAATGACATAGTAGAGCTTCTACCCTCAAATGTTTTTAGCTTTCTGTATGCAGACGATCTCAAAATTTTCTCCCAGTCTTCGTCCTCCCTTCAAAATGCTCTTCACAGAATCGCTGAATACGCTCAAACTTGGTCACTCACAATCTCATTCCCTAAATGCTATATTGTTCATTGCGGACCTAACAACCCTGACTTACCCTACACCTTAGAAAACCACACCCTGCCCTCACAATCAATCGTTAAAGACCTTGGTATTCATTTCGAATCTTCTCTCTCATTTAACCATCATATTACTACAATGATTCAAAAAGCCAGAACAGCCATTAACATTCTTCTTAGGTCTTTAAAAACCTCCTCCATCCCGGTCTTACTTCGCGCATACAAAACCTACGTTCTACCAATTCTGGAATATGGATGCGAACTCTGGTCACCTGTCTCTGTCGGTCTCATTAACGACATAGAGCGGGTACAAAGAAACTTCACCAGACGCATTCTCGCTAGAGCTGGCCAAATCTCTCAAAATTATTCTGCCCGTCTAAAATTATTAACCCTAACCACCTTGGAGTATAGGCGCACCATACTTGACCTATCTTTCATTCATAAAGCCATCCACAATAACGTTGTGCTTGGAACCACACATCTCTTTGTGATCAGGCCTTCCCCCTACAGCCAAAGAATCTCCCACACTCTCAGACTTATACTGCCCTTCAAAATGCCCGAAGGTCATAATACGTGTGTTTCTCGCCGTATTGATACTTGGAATTCCCTGCCCTCGCCTCTTGTTTCAATGCCATCCTCGTCACAATTTAAAAATGCTCTTCTTAGTTTACCAATTGATGTAATTGTACCCTCTTCTAAACTAAGACTCACATAGCATTTGAGTATTTCTCACCAATTAATAATTTTGAACTCACACCTTGAACTTCTCGATCAATTGTAATTTAAATGCAAAAATTACGGTTAATGTACATACATATGTATTATCTTATTGCCTCGAACTGAATCACCCTGTGACAGTTATCCATTGTATATCAACCATGTGCAAAGGAATAAAATGAATGAATCTTTCGTTATAAGAATTAAATAACTAATTTTTTCCAAATTTTTGCTCAGATAATGAGTTCTTTTCAGGAAACGGAATTGCATGAAAAGGAGCAGAGATTGCGTCAGCTCGAGGATGTTTTGGCGGGAGAGAGAGAGGAAAAGGCTAAGATCGAAAGGTTCCTCCGACTTTTCTTTTCTGGTCAACTGGAGATATACACCACTCTACATAATAGTCTTCCTTGAGCTTGGTTCCACTTCGTGGCAGATTATGCGCTCCGCTGAGAAAAGATGGAGAAGCCCAGTCTGTTGCAAGAATAACCATTTCAGAGAAAGAGATGAGCATCGATCGGCAGCCCAGGCAATGCAAAGTGAGATGAATATCATGAGAGAAAACGCAGAGCAACTGCGACAGAAGGTAAGAGAACAGCGAATAGAAGAGTCGGGTGGTAAGAGAACAGCGAATAGAAGAGTCGGGCGGTAAGAGAACAGCGAATAGAAGAGTCGGGCGGTAAGAGAACAGCGAATAGAAGAGTTGGGCGGTAAGAGAACAGCGAATAGAAGAGTCGGGCGGTAAGAGAACAGCGAATAGAAGAGTCGGGCGGTAAGAGAACAGCGAATAGAAAAGTCGGGCCGTTTTGCATGGTCTTGCTTCGACTTGATTGTATGAATACATAAAAAGACCGGAAAACTGTCTACGTTCTCAAAAAGATTATCATTGAAATATCACAGAGGACCCCTTCTAATGCAAAGAACTGAATGAGAGATCAGAGGATGATATATTGTACAATTGTCCCGCTTACGTTTGTGATGCTTATTTTTCTCTCTGTAAATATACTGTATTTTGCCTCCACACTGATCTCACATCGTGACAGTTATCCGTTGTACGTTTTAACCATGAACAATTGGAATAAAGAATGAATGAATTATGCTTAGGCAAAAGTTCACGCTGACGAGGCCGTACGGCTTAGGCTAACGAGACCGTATCAAAAAATCAACATAATAGTTCTTCAAACACTCTTTCTCTGCATTGGCGTGCATTAGTAATAAACTGGCGTGCGTGGCGTGTTTGAGTAATGGCCTTGATCTCTCAAGTTCTGATTTTAGTGACTGTTACGAATCTAGCCTCTTTCTAGTGAATCTTCCAATTCTAGCCTTATCCCAATGACTGGATATAGTCGAATTTGTATTGCTGGCAAATAGAGTTAGATTGTTTCAGAAAGAAGAATTCGCGGCGGAATCAGATAAGAAGTTGCGGGATTTGGAAAGAGATGGACTGGAGAAAGAGAAAAAGTTGAAGGAACAAGTACAGGAGCTGAAGGAAAGGATTCGGAAATTGGAGGAGGAATCAATCAAATCAGTATATTTTTATGGATCTTTTCTGGTAAATTTCAAGACTTTTTCAATTGCTCTAAGTGTATTTGCCAGAATCCATGAGAATGGGAAATACCCTATTGGAAGGGGTGGTATAGAGAACCGATGCAGGCCCTCTCAAAACATTTCACTATCGATTTGATTTTCGGTTAAGTGAGGATAGCCGCCTGAATGAGTCTCATGGTGGCTACGGAAAATCACAGATTAAGTCTGAACATGAATTTCTGACCCCTGAGGACGAAACATGCTTGATAGAGAATCTGATTTTTTTGTTATTTGTTAATTTAAAGTTTCTTTCAGAGTGATAGATTTGCCGATATGGAGAGAGAAGCAGAGGAGGAGAGAAAAAAGACGGCCAGCAGAATGGAGGTTATGAAGAAGGCCATCAACAAGAAAGAGGCACAAATCAAGGAGCTTGCCGAGAAGGTCTCTTTGATTACTGTGGGAGAACACAGCTCATGGTTTAATAGGTACACTTCGGAAAATAGATCGCTGTAATAGGAGTTTTATAGACATAGTAGAGCTTCTACCCTGAAATGTTTTTAGCATCATAACCATCATTTTCCACCCGAGAACCCTAGCGGCTGCAGACATGTCGAATTGAGCAGATCAATCGAACCAGCAAAGGAATTTTCAGGTCGCCCAGCTGCAAGCTCCATCTGGAGCTCCATCTGATGCAGAAGGAGCGGGTGCAGAAGGAGCGGTGAAGATCGGAGTTTGTGATTTCCTTCCATTGACGGCTGTTTCATTCATCATTGTTTGAAACATTTTATTCTATAAAGTTTTTCGGATTCGGTTCTCAACAAAAAAAATATATTGAAGCTCGATTTGGCAAGCGTGCCATTTTTGAGATAATAATCGATTCATCATCAGATGTGGACGAATATTATTGGAAAGTACGCAGGATCTCGGGCGATAACCCGCACGTTTTGGGAGTTGAAGGCCTCCTCGATCGTGAACAACTTCTCGTCTGAGAAGACTATCTCGTCGGCACCAGGTGCGGCCGTGTCGCGAAGCAAGGCCCGACTTCTCTTCACGCGCTCTGCCTTGTTCTTGGCAGACAACAAGGCACCCTTGCGAGTACGATAAGGGCGCATGCAGAGGTCATCCCTGACGATGGTCTGAGCCGACCAGCGGGATATTCCGAGCTCCTGGGACATCTTGTTAATGCTCTGCTTGGGGTTTCGGCGTATTCGCTCCCTCACTGCTTTTATCTTCGCCGGCGTCCGAGCAGATCGAGGTCGGCCAGTTTTTTGACGGTCCTCGAGATTTCCGAGCTCGCGGTAACGTTTGATGGTATTCCAGAAAAGATCTCGACGGACGACGAGGCGTTTAGCGATTTCGGAGTTGGAGTACCCGCGCTGGTGCAAATCGACGATAGTATCGACGAAGTCGATAATCGACGAAGGCTGGAGATGGGGACCCGTCATTACCTTCAAATTTAAACAATCGTTGTCAAACTTCAACACGATGTTTAAAACACAATAAACTTCGAAAATCAAAAAAAAGGAATCGGTGCGTGCACGAAATAGTGCGTAGCACACTCCTAAACCACGGACTGCGTACTTTCCAGCCACCCTGTACCTAAACTTTAGATGAATGAACTATGTGGCACAGTGGTTTTAAGTCTGTTCGCTGGCAAAGTCCGTGTCAAGCTCTACCCATCCTTTTCAAGGTAGATCCGCTCCAACCGAGGGGTTCAAGGTGATTGCACGACCTTCTCTCCCCTCTGTTAAGCACACTAGCAGTGACCCAGGGAGCAGCCACTGGTTCATCCAGGTTAGGCCTGTGTCCCAAATCTAAAGAACGCGTATCGTGCCCCGATTTCAGTTATCTTCCCGAAGAAATATCATTTTAATGTAAGGGTTCATTGATACCAGGCATTTCAGACCCGCATGAAACAATGGCAGCGCGAGGGAATAACCACGGCGCTCGAGCAAGGGAAGCGTGGGAAAGAGCTCACTGAGAAATGCAGTGAGCTCAGTGTGTCGGAAGGACAGGTGAGCAGACGAATCTTTTCTAGAGGTCCCATTGACGAGTCCTGGGTGTCGCAGTGGTAGTGTGTCTGATTACTCTTTTTAATGGGCCCTCATTTACGAGTCCTGGGTGTCACAGCCGTAGTGTGTGGGCAGGCGCTTTTTTAGTGGGTCCCCAAAGGATACAGAGGCCCGTCGGAGGCAGAATTTTTTGACAGAGACCGACCAAAAGTTGAAGGCAAAGGGTTCCCTTGCAAAAAACCATTCAATTTCGACAGAAACCCGCTTAAAGTTGAAGACATAAGGGCCACCACTTACGAAAAAAAACAAAACAGAGGTCCACCGATAGACATCCGGAACTTGCCAAAAACCCATGTGTGTGGGAATACGAATAAAATGCTCCCGAGTTCGACCCACACCCAGGGCGACCCGTCCATTCAAACCGAAGAGGAGACGTTTTGGTAGTACTTGCCCGACCTTCTCTACCTCTCTGCAAAAAACACGACCCAGGAAGCCGCCACTGGTTCCACCAGGTTGGGCCTGTATCCCAATCTGGGAAAAAGCGTTCCTTGCCAAAGGCGGAATTAAGCGCCAGGAAGAAAAGCTAAATCGAGATTTATGAAAAGCTGGAAAAAGAGGATTCTTGCTCTTTCTCTCTCTCTCTCTCTCTCTCTATCTATCTCTCTCGTGATTCGGGGAATTTCAGCTGCGTCGATTCCTTGGGAAGCGACGCCTTCCGACAGGGGAGATCGCGAGGAAGCCCGTCCCCAAGCTGACCAGACTGGAGCCACTTGGCACTCCGCCACCACAAGGAACTGATTCGCCGCTCTACATACTGGCATCGATGCCACCCGAGGTGAAGTAGATGCAGTGCATCATAAGCAGCCCTCCACATGAGATCTCTTTATTTTGCCACTTTCGAGAAGGAGTAAAAGTGGTGCAATGGATCCAAAATCCGGTCGCTCCCTCGAAAAATTTCAATAGTAAAGACAGAAGTGAACCAGTAGTGATATTTGAGAGCCGGTTCTCTCTTTCTACTCAATTATATCGCAATTGTTCATCAAGGTATTTGTTGAGAATCTTGATCGGTGGTATAAATAACGGTTCTTTTTGTTAACTCGCCTTTTGCTCAATTTTCTCAGTGTTCTCGTTGTTTGTTATTTCGTAAACTCGTTCCAAGATAGAAAATATGTTGTTCCGAGGCGTATTCTTATGTTGTTCCGAGGCGTATTTCATATGGATGCCCCAGATGCCTTGGATGCCCCAGATGCCAAAATATGTTGTTCCGAGGCGTATTCTTATGTTGTTCCGAGGCGTATTTCATATGGATGCCCCAGATGCCTTGGCTTTTATTGATGTTGGGACTAGATAGCGGGGCCCCAGAGATCGAGGCCCCCGATAGCGAGGCCACACATGCCTTGGCTTTTATGTCTTCTTCGGAGTCGTAGAAATCCGAAGGCTTTTCTTCTTCCAGATTCTTTTTTCTTCGTTTGTTGATGGGAGTCGCGAGTTTCATGGAACGATCTCTTACCCTGTAGAATTGTCTTTTGCTGAACAGCTTTTACTCTTTCTCCATAGATCTTTATTTGCTATTTCTCAAAGAATATCAAATCAAAGTATTCATTTGAAAGTCATGAAACTTCAATAATTGAATACCAATAACTTTTGATTGCACAAAAAAACAACTTTTGAATGTTAGGGGTAAGTTTATTGCCTTACAGTCTTTGAGAAGTTCCTCACTCAAGGTGACTCTATGAATGAAAAAGGAGTATTTTTTAATGAAAGTCATCGAGAAAATGAGACCAGTTGTAAGCCTTTCCCTCACGGTCACAAACGCCTCGAGCGAAGCAGAGATAGATGACTTCAATGAGAGTGAGTAGTGATGCACCGACGAATAGACCCAGTGTTCCGCCAACATCGCCTAAATTTTTACCCAGTTTTTAGTTGTTTTCTTGTGTAGGTATTGCATCATACAAGTCGCTTGTACTTGACTATAATAATTTGAGGCAATTCACTTTTTTGAGATAAATTTAATATCTTTTAGAATCAAGATTTTTTCTTCAAAATACTACGTCATTGCTTTTGAAACTCTTGTTGTAGTATCCATGACTATTCTATTTGAGATGAGATAATAGAGATAATGTAATGATTTTCCCAGTATTGCACGCTAATCAGTCATGTGGATGAATTAAAGAACATGAATCATTATTGTCTCCTACACTGTTTTTTGTCATTTTTTTCTCATTTCTTTTTGTCTGATAAAATCATTGATAAAAAAACTGATGTTTTTCTCAATATTCCAAAGAAAGAAAAAGAAAACTCAGCCGCGACATTAATCTCTCAAAAAAAGTTAAGCGATCGTGCGATGTATCTGGAAAGATCATCGAGTCAGTGTTATTATAACTGAAATGTTTCACGATGAGATCATGGCTCTCGCACCTTCTTGGCCCAAAAATGTTGGATCAGTGAGGCTTAGGCTTAGGCTTAGGCTTAGGCTTAGGCTTAGGCTTAGGCTTAAATTTATCTCTTCTTTCCTTTATTTATTCAACAACTGTTTAATGACTGGAATCGTACCCGATATGTGGAAGTTTGCTATTGTAAAGCCTCTGCTCAAAAACAAAGGACCTCCTATCTTATCAAATTACAGACCCATTTCTTTAACCTGCTCGATTTCTAAAGTAATGGAAAAAGTTATTGTTAATTCTATTTCAAAGTATCTTGAAGAGCGTTCATTGCTCTCCCCTTTTCAAGCCGGTTTTCGACCTAATCGATCGACAATCACTTCTTTAGCCGAATCATATTCCTTCATAACCCACTCTCTGAGTTCAAGTATTGATATTGATGTAATTTTCCTAGACATCTCAAAAGCTTTTGATTCTGTAGATATTCGATTTCTATTGTTTAAATTGAATTCACTTGGTATTGTAGGGCCAGCACTTAAATTTATCTCTTCTTTCCTCAACTCCCGTAAACAATCAGTGATCATCGATGGTATCAACTCAGTACCAGCTTCAGTTTTAAGTGGTGTTCCTCAAGGTTCTTCAATAGGCCCGTTGTTGTTTTTACTGTTCATTGACGACATCAAGAAAGTTATCCCTGCTACTATTCGCTTCAGTATTTTTGCCGATGATGTTAAGCTGCTAGCTCAAGTACCCTTATATTCAGATGACTTACAAACAGCAGTCAACAATATATTTGAGTGGTGCACTCAGTGGAACCTTACTCTATCAACTTCTAAATGTACTGTTCTTCATATAGGCAAGCAATCGGTGTTTCACCCCTACTCTATCAACCATATTCCATTGATTGTTACCAACCAGGTTAAAGATTTAGGGATTTTGTTAACTCATGATTTCCGTTTCAATTCTCATATTGAGAAGATTTGTAAAAAAGCCTCTTCTACTGCAAACCTTATTCTGAAGGCTTTCAAGACCAAATCATGCGAAATGCTCATGCTTGCTTTTAATGTATACGTTAGACCGATTCTCGAATACGGGACTGAAATTTGGTCCCCTACCACGAAATACCTCATCAATGATTTAGAATATGTACAACGTAATTTTACTAGAAGGCTGTTATATAGATGTGGTAATGTAAGCCTGCCTTATTCTCAGAGATTGAAACTGCTCAAAACTGAGTCATTAGAATATCGTCGAGCATTCAGAGATCTATGTTTTTTGCACAAATGTTTACATAACAAATGCTCTCTCGATTTTTCCTTTCTATACATTTTATCTCCCCCCAAGTATAATACAAGACAAGCGCACTCTCTCAGAATTCGTCTGCCTATCGTTTACCCGGCTAGGTTGTCTACGTTTGTCTCTAGATCAATAGCAATATGGAACTCCCTTCCGGAAGATATCGTTGTAATCGAAAGTTCTTCAAGTTTTGCGACAAGACTAAAAAAAATTCCATTTGAAGTTGTGCTTCCTTGTCCGAGTGTAACAGATTGACGATTATTTGTATTTACATACATATGTATAGGACACAATCTTCTGATTATAAATAACTATAGACGCTATTTCATATTTTTTTCTTAGATGATATTTGGATTAGTTGAATGCCATTCAGCACTTTTGAATGAATGATTTTTTTTTCTTTGTCTCCCTATCCTACGCGTCCATGCTAATTGGAACTACCATTCATAATTGTATTACAAGTTGTTGTTCTTGCATGGAATAAATGAATTGAATTGAAAAAAAAATGAATTGAATAATGCGCAGTGTGGGAAAAAGGAGGACTCTGCTAGCAGGCTGGAAGACTAATTGTGTCATAATATGCTATAAAAGTGAGGCCTCGGCCGATATAATAATGGGAAAATAAACGCATCATTTCACCGTTTGGTTGATAAGCATTTTTTTGAGAAGAGTTGTCTATTTGAAAGTAAACAACGGAGAAAAGGGTTTTTTTTAATATTATAAGTGTTTTTTGTGATTAAGAATTCGGTAGAAATCAGTTTATAAATTGATGAATGATAGCGCTCAAGACACACAGAAGAAAGGCATAAATTTTTTTGTTGGTGCAAAAAGAATTACATTCTTCGTCAGACGACCACTTCCGATCAACAAGGCCAGCACGAAAAACCATTTTTACCGCGCACGTACGTGAGCATTACTGCCCTGGCCACACCATCCCCCTCCTTTCCCGTTCCCTTCTCCTCCTTTGATGATGATGATTGTTGCCCGTGCGGTTCCTTTGACGTTGAAAAGGGGGTCCACGAGCTCTCGGTAAAAGCTCAAGCACACAGTCACACTCACTCACTTCTCTCTTTCTCTCTTTTTCTCTCTCTCATTCACTTTTTTTGCCTCTTTTCTTTTCGCCTTTTTTGGTTTCGGGCTCAGGCTTTTTTTATTTTGTTTTTTATTTTTTATTTTTTTAAATAACTGATTCCATCCTTCCATCCATATCATTCAACAATCCAAGCTACACAGACAACAGCAAAAACAGCAAATACTTATTTAGACTGGTAATGAAAAATAACATTCATTGGGCTAAGAAATCTGCAACATCGACAGGTCTATACCATAGGTCTAGCGGTTTAAGTCTAGTGGGGTTACAACGGCAGTTAAACAAGTGTACACTTGTATGATCTACCTCTCTACATAAAGGACAGAGAGGAGAATCAGTGGAACCTATCCTATGAAGGTAGCTATTTAACGTGCTCGAGTAACCACTTCTAAGTTGCAATAGGGTAACCTGTTGTTCCCTGTCAAGTAACCTAGTAGACTTATGGACCATGGGTGGTTTGAATCCTAGGACTGTGTTTGGTTCACAGTTTCTAAGAAATTTCCTAACGGGTTCTGTGTGCAGATTTCTAAGAGTTGTCTTACAGTCACTATCCCCCAGACTGAGGTCCATGTTCATCACGTGTCCGCGGATGGCTCTCGGTGGTCGTTGTCGGAGGGTGAGGTTATGCGATGGGTGATCCTCTTGCATTCTGGCCTTGGCTAGGTATTGGTTGGTCAGCAGCTCATTGTGCTCCTTTACTGGCAGGAGTTTGGATTCGAGAGCGAGGTGCTGTGTTCCGGCCATTTGAAGGTTACCCGTGGCTGCCCTGATTGCTTTGTTTTGGCAGGCCTGTAGTCGTGTCCAGTGCGTGTTTGCGAGTGGTGGGGTGTATACGGGTGCTGCGTAGTTGATGATGGATCTCGTCGTTGCTTTATATGTCGCGATGAGTGTTGTCGGACTCTGACCCCATCTTCTGCCTGCTAATGCTCTGATGATGTTGAGGCGTTTGGAAGCCTTCGTTCTGATGGCCTCTGCGTGGTGTCGGAAGGTTCCTAATTGGTCCAAAACCACACCCAAGATCTTTGGTGTTTTGGTGATTGGGAGAAGATCGCCACTGAGTTTGATTTAAGGTTTTTTGTTGCATTCCGCTGTGCATGTTGTGAAGAGGGTCACCGAAGATTTTTCTTTGGAAATCTGCATCTTTAGGTTGTCCAGATCATTAACTAGTCTGGTTACAGCACAGTACTCCACTATAGGTCTCACATAAGAAACGAATAATTTTTTGTACAAGTTAAGGTCTCTAGATTTGAATGTCGTCAGAATGTAACCACTTCTGGCATTTGCTTTCTTACACATTGTTTCCATGTGTTGAGAGAAATCTAGTGAGTTGGAGTATTCAACGCCCAAGTCACGCACTACGTTGGATTCCGGCAAACGTTCCTCTGAGAGAGTAAAAGGAAAGACAGGATGATTTATATATATTTTATCTACACTTGTCAGTGCAAAAACAAACATTCAAAAACCACAGATAACAATGGTGTCTTTAAGAAGCAAAGAAAAAAAAAAGAAAAGAAATCTAAGACAATTCTTGTAACAATTTATTACAGAGCGCGTCATAGTGTCTAATAATTACATCCATATGTCTGCTGATTCGAAACGGAAAGACTAAAGTGTATCAATGATATTGATGACAGCTTTTTTAAAAACGTGTTCACTCGGAACATTCAACACATCTCTCGATAATCTAGTGAACATACGTGCTACCCTTAATGAGAAACAATGGAAACGGGCCGTATTCTGTGTTGCTTCGACATACAAACCGTTAACATTTGTCCGTGTAATCGGAACCCATTTGAAGAACTTTTCCTTCGCGACAATGGAACTATTGTTGTAAATTTTCCAACCCATCATAAGATCCGCGACTTTCCGCCTGTCTATCAAGGAAGAAAGACCTAGGTTAGCCAATCGACAAGAATAAGAAGGAAGTGCACGTGGATAATCAGGATTAGGAAAGCATCGGTAGTATACAATACGAGTAAAAGCTTCAAGTACTTTCTCGATAATTTTGCAGTCTTTTTTATAATATGGATTCCAGAAGCAAGATGCAAATTCAAGATGAGGAAGTATATATGTGGAAAAGCATTTGAGTAGAATAACTGGGTCGTTGATGGGAACAGCACGGAGGAGTGAATACATGGCTGCCGTTGCTTTGCTCACTCGATCTTCAACAGCTGGGCCTCTGCGCAATGATGAGACAACTTGTACTCCCAGGTCGCGAACTTGGTTGACACGTGATAACAGAACATGGCAGATTGAATAGGAGGCGATGAGAGATTGGTACCCTATATGCAGATGAAGAGTTTTACTGGGAGACAAGGAGAGTTGATTACATTCACACCAAACAGTAATAGCATCGAGTGCAAGTTGTAGTTCTTGACTTCGCTCTAAAAAGGTGTCTTTGTTATAAGACACATACACTTTAATATCATCGGCAAATGCTTGGAAATGCACATTAGGGAATTGAGCTAGTACATGGTTCAAATCAGTTATGTATAAGATGAATAGCAGGGGTCCAAGAACAGAACCCTGGGGAACCCCTGATGTCACATTAAATTGAGGAGAACGAGTCCTACCAATGCGAACTGAAAAAGTGCGATCTGTCAAGAAGGATTCCAGAAACAATAACAATTGAGATGGTATACCATAATGTCTACACTTGTAGAGAAGCTTAGGAATACTAATTGTATCGAAAGCTCGAGAAAAATCGAGATATATGACATCGGTGGAAAGTCCACTCCCTAGCGCTCTCGTCCAGTCTTCCTCACACATCAATAAATTGGTGACAACAGAAGCCTTCTCTCGAAAACCGTGCTGATAATTAGACAACACATCGAATCTTTCTAGATGCTCTATAATAGTCTTACGAAGTAGGCGCTCTATTGTCTTCGATGCAGGGGACAATATCGATATGGGCCTATAGGAAGAAGGAGACGAGGGTTCTTTGCCTTGTTTAGGAATTGCGGTCACAAAAGAATGCTTCCAAATAGCAGGAGTCGAAGATGTGATAAGACAGAAGTTGTATATGTGGGATAGAGGAACCGAAAGCGAAGAATGACACATTTTGAACACAAGCTGAGGAATTCCATCGGCACCGGTACTACCCGTGTATTTCAATTTAGACAAAGCACGTGAAACAGTATACGGAAGAAAGATACTTAGATTAGTTTGAGGAAGAATGGGATCTCCAGCGGGGCGGGGTAACAAACCGTCATCATGGGTAAAGGAAGAGGCAAACTCAGCTGCTAGTAAGTCACATTTACTTTGAGAGTCAGTCAAAACGGAACCATTTCGATCAATGAGAAAACGAGGAGGATTGGGTTTGGGACGTGTGAGAGAAGAGATATGCCGGTACAAATTACGAGAGGATGTGAGCCTTTTCTTGAGGCAGTGCTTATTCCACTTGTTGATTTGTTTAAGTAGATCACAACTAGCTTTTTCATACAGTTTTCGAACAAGTGGGTAACGAATATTGCGAAATAGTGCATCTCGATAAGAGATCAAACTACGAATATGGGGTGGATAGGCAGAGAAAGACGAGCGAGGAGCCTTCATTGGAACATACAAGGACAGAGCGTGGTGGAGGAATAGTAGGAAGCGAGAGTAAAGGTCATCTACACAAAAGAACATATCGAAAGCAGCTTCCCAATCTATAGAGGACAAGTAATCATTCAAAGCAGAAAAATCAGTTCGAGAATAGTCTGGAACATGTTCAACGTCGATACGGTCTAAGCATATATGTATATTGGTATCGAATCCTAAATGATCACAAGACGGAAATGAGGGAATAATACGGGACTCGGAGAAAAGAGAAGGATGAGATGTAACGAACCAGTCAAGTGATCGGTTTTGGCGCGTTGGGAGGCGGCACAGAAACGAGAGGTTGAAGGAGGAAATCAGAGAATGAATTATATTATCAGAAAGACTCACAGGAGGACTCAGGGAATCAGAATTGAAATCGCCCACCAGGAAGAAGGGATGATTAGATGTTGAGAAAAGGTCGGATAGAAAATCACAAAAAACTCTTGTCTGATCGGAACTATAACTGGGTGGACGGTAACACACAACAATTCGTAGAAAACAAACTGAAATAAGAACATCGATGGCTATGACTTCTGTACGAGAGAAATCTATTGCTGGCTTAGTAAAAGAGTATACATCACGAATAACAATGCAAACACCACCGCCTCTAGAGTCACGGTCCGTTCTCACAACAACATAAGGGAGATCTCCAACAATTTCACAATCCTTAATCCTACCATGGAGCCAAGTTTCGGACAACGCTACAATATCTGGCTGCTCAGCTTCTAGAAAAATTCGGAAGGCTGCTAGTTTATTACATATAGAGCGCATGTTAAAATAGAAGAACTTGAGAGAATTCTTACCCGGACATGATCTTAGTTTGACGGGAAAGAAGATAAAGGTCTAACAGTTTGCAGCCTCGAACGACGAATAGCGTCGGCTTCTGCTCTTGGTATCACTTCTCCATTGTAGACAACGACGTCTTTCCCCTCGGACACTAGTCTTCTTTTCTCTTGCCGAAGCAAGAACTCCTTCTCTCGCATTTCTTTGGTCAGACTTGGCCGAATGAAAATGTTTCTGAAGCGGTTGTCATTCCGAAGTGAAGAAGCACGTGCGAGAAGTTGCCGCTGAAGTGACTTCGCTGGAAGAATGACCTTCAGCGGTCTGGAGGCCGGTCGCCCATTAGAGTTGTGATTGATACCCATCCGAAAATGGGCCAGTCCGTGAACAGCTACGCCAGCTGCGTCGAGTAGTGAGAGAACCAGAGCGTTGTCATGAGCTGTTTGTGAAGAAGGGAGAGCAGTAGGATCCGGATTTTCTGGAGCCTTTTCGATGACAATAGATCGGAGTCTTTTGTCCTCTTCAATTTCGTGCTGGATTAAGTCGACGGTGGGGGACTGAGTGGAATGTATATCTGATAGTTTCTTGATGACAACAGCACACGTCTTCAGGAGTAGCAAGACGTGAGGAGGCAGGGAAGGCTTCTTTGCTTCTGATTCGGCAGAAATACAGCTGTCGAGTGCTGAAGTCAGAGCAGCAACTCCAGTAGGATCACAATCGTTGGAGGAAGTTTTTTCGGCTCGTCTTTTGGGAGGCATTTTGGGCAGTAAAGGCAGTAAGAGCACGGAAGAAATCGATACACAGAGCACTATGGACACTCACCGCTCGGTAGAGAGAACTGAGACTTTGATGATAGCGTAAAGAAAGTCCTGTTCTGACTTTCTTTACGCTATCATCAAAGATTTGAGCCAAGACGTATCACAACTGTTTTAGAGGTAGAGATACTAAGTCTCCACTTTTTCGACCATTCATAAACTCGATTAATCCCCTCTTGTAGGCATTCTGGGCATCGATGGAGTGGAGTTTAACGTCATCGGCGTACATAGTAACATGACACCCAGTTGGAAGAAGTTCGGCAATGTCATTTATGTACAGAATGAAAAGTATGGGGCCCAGGCAGCTCCCTTGTGGAACCCCAGTCGGAGTGGAGTATTTAGGGGACTCACTGTTCCCTATTCTGACACTTTACACACGGTTTCGGAGAAAACTCTCCAAAAATCTGAAAAGACATCCATTTATACCGAAGGACCTAATTTTCTCCATTAATAGATCAATAGGTACCGCATCAAAGGCGCGGGAGAAATCTATCAATGCACAGCTAATGAAATGTTTCTGGTCCAACTTAGAGTGCCAATCACAAAGCGTTTCTAGCAAAGCGAGTTCACATGAGTGCTTAGGTCGGAAACCAAACTGATGTTTATTAATAAGTTTGTTTTCATTGAGGTACTCTAATAGCTTATGGCCAATGATTTTCTCCATAATCTTTGAAGTAGAAGGAGTAAGGCAAATCGGTCTGTAATTTTGACACGGTTTCGGAGAAAACTCCAATAGGTACCGCATCAAAGGCGCGGGAGAAATATATCAATCTATCAAAAAAAGCTAATGAAATGTTTCTGGTACAACTTAGAGTGCCAATCACAAAGCGTTTCTAGCAAAGCAAGTTCACATGAGTGCTTAGGTCGGAAACCAAACTGATGTTTATTAATAAGTTGGTTTTCATTGAGGTACTCTAATAGCTTATGGCCAATGATTTTCTCCATAATCTTTGCAGTAGAAGGAGTAAGGCAAATCGGTCTGTAATTTTTGACATCGGTTTTCTCACCTTTTTTCTTGAATACTGGTCTAACGGTAGCCGTTAGCGATACTGAAGGGCAATCTCCATGAAGTAGAAAACGTTCAAACATGAGTGAGAGAGGAAAATACATCGATAGAGCAGTATACTTGATGAATATATAAGGAATATTGTCAGGAGATGTGTTGTTTCTCGATTTGAGTCGCTTCAGATGAGAATATACCAGATGCGTGGGTATTTGAACGAAATCGATAGAGAAGGACGGGATCGGAAGTCTGGATAAATCCTTTCTAGATTCACTAACCTCTTTCACACCTCCATATAGAGAATGAAAGTACTTCGCAAATAAGAGGTTTTTTCTGAAATCTTCGGTTATAACTTCACCATTTTCTTCAGTTATTGGACCAATCCCGGTGTCTTCCTTTATGTTCGCATTAGTGTAGCGATACAGTTTTGACAGATTTCCGTTTTTTAGAAGAGCCTTCTTTATTTCTTCGATGAGCGTCATAGGCTTTTCTCAGTTTACGGTTCATACGGAGAAAGGGGGATAGTCCAATAGTTTCTCTTTTCTTATAAAGTCTAGCCACGCGACGACTGATTTGAGATATGATATGAGGAGGTTTACCGATGCATTTAGACATATTAATAAGCGGAACGCATTCTGATATGATTCTATGGATTGTAGATGAGAATGTCTCATATACCTCATTTGAATCTTTGCATGAGTTGAACAGAGTAAACCAGTCAGTCCTATCTATCAGATAGTTTGCGAGCGAGAAATTGGCTCTCTTATAGTTGTACATGTGAGGTGTTCTAGTTATTCTGGTTTGTTGGAAGGCTATTCTGAAAAGAACTATGTTGTGGTCACATGATGGAGGAGGAGGAGCTACGAAACAGTCTGATATTCCTCCAAGTAAAGAAGAAAACACCAGGTCAAGAGTGTTCCCGAGTCTCGTGGGAGAACTGACATGTTGTGTGAGAGAGTGGTACGACACAAATCCAGAAAGAGAGCGAGAGTGATGACCGAGCGAGAGTGAAGGAGGAGTCGCGCCATCGGGCCATGATATTTCTGGGCAGTTGAAATCACCGACAAGAACATTTTCGCAGTCGTTCGCTAAGAATATGTTCTCAATGGAAGTAAGAGCATTTGAAAATTCGATGAATGTAGTGCTGGGGCTCCTGTAAACACAATGTATTATTGTATCATGACTAAGTTTATTGTGGAGTTTGACGGCTACGTATTGAAATTGAGTAGAATGGCTTTCGGATAAAATGAGTGAAGATGCTATGGACTTCTCAACGAGTATAGCTACGCCACCCCCATGACCGTCCCTATCGCTACGGTAGACTGCATAAGTTTGGTTGCAAGAAAGCATAGAATCATGTATTGTCGTGGAACTAGCCCATGTCTCTGTTATTGCCATTATACTTGCTTTGTACTCGATAGCTAGGGCTTCTAAGATATTAAATTTTTAGGAAATAGAACGAATGTTAACAAGAAATCAATTCAAGTTTTGATCTTTTTCGCTTTTATCCTATTTCGATGAAATTCCATTTTTTTACCGCTTTAGAGTAGGAGTTCAGCGGTTGTTCTTTGCTGCGAGGGCGAAGTTCCATTTGCTATTACTCTTCATTTTTCAGGGATGTGATATGCTGAAGAATAGCAACTCCTTCACTTGATAGATTGGAAGGGAGTGACATCTTAGAAACCTTAACATCTTAGAAACCTTAACATCTTAGAAACCTTATCATCTTTGAAGAATCCTTCCGTCTCAATTCGATCTCGAGTAAATGGAAAACTGGAGAAATAGTTCCAGTCTACAAAAATAGGACACCGATCATCTCCTAGTAATTACCGTCCGATAGCAATAACCTCCGCGATTTTTCGGGTATTCGAAAGCATTTTGAGTAATCATATGATCTTGATTTTTTGCTTATTTACAATAACTATGATCTTGTTTTCGTTACTGAAACTTGGCTTTCTTCCTTAGATTCCGATCATGAGTTTTTGAAGGAGCATGAAGGCCAAGGAAGCGAGTTGAACTCGGATGACGAGGACCCAGAAGACATAGAAGAGGTTCCTTTCTTCTGCTTTACTCATGCAATACTCTCATTTGGCTAGTTTTGGCTGTTGGTCTAAACATTCGGAAGGTTACTGTAAAGGAGAGAGGGAGATATTGAAAAGATTGATAGAGCTACGAATCGGTAGCGCATGTGCAGGGCCTAAGAAAATATGTTTCATTTTGCTAGTAAATTATAATTAAAAAATAGAAAGAAGGGTGGAGTTGAGGTGGTTAATATGGAAGAGGACGATCCCGCCCCTTCCGGAACCCAAGATGATGACCAATTGGCGCCAGAAGGAAGAGAGGTCAGCTGGCAATTATTGAAAGCTCAGTGGTAATAGTGTTGATTTCTCAGTTGGAAAGTCAAAAGAAGAAATTGAGTGCAATTTAAGGCAGTTATTTTGCAGAGTTCCAATGTAAACATAATGTTCGATCGAGTCTCTTCGAAAAGAGTTATGATGTATTTCGAAAAATGGACGCTGTTTTTGTTTGCCCAGAGGTCCCATCGAGGGTAGTCCTTTGAGATAGTTTGGTGAGGATCCTTTCGAGTCCGGAAAAATTTCTCCGTATACTTTCGCATCGCAGTCGGCGATCCTCTTCGCGAGACTCATTCGTTAACCGGAGAAGGGCAAGAGGATATTTTACTGGCGCCTCGACTCGCCATTACAAAGTATAGGGGAGTATCGGCTGATGTTTTTTTCCGGTGGCTTGCCCAGGCCAGTCCGGCATCGCCCTCGTTTGACGAACTATACTCTCTCTCTCAATCTTTCACCATGTCTTTCATTTTCTCTTTTTTTCGTTTTCTCTTTTTTTCGTTTGTATTCCTCTTCTATACATCATATCTCTCATGTTCTACTCTTTCATTTATTCTGAAAGAGAATCTCGTACGACACTGTTTGTGCCCGGGCTTTCTCGTTTTGGTCAATAAAGAGCGAGCAGCTTTAAAATCACGTTATCTTAGGATGGATCTCCTACACGCCGAAATCCTGCCACGTCGAACAGAAAGTCGAGCCCAACAGCGGTGGCTGATAATCCCCAGGTCAGCTACTTCACTTGCACCCGGATCTTACGCTTGATCAGTTGAACATGATCTCAGTTTAATTGCGTCATCCTCTCGCATTCTCTAGCATTGCTCATTTATCATCTAATAGCGATTTTATCATCTATCAACTGTCATATCTTTCTTGTGTCTTTCCTATTTACCTTTTCTCTCATGGCTCTCCTTTGGCTTCCTTCTTCTCTCGTCAACCTTCCTCCTATTTAGAATTCTCTCCCATTTAACCATCCTATTTAGAATTCTCTCCCATTTAACCATTTTCCTAAATTTAAGTAAGAATATTTAAAAATTCACTTACCATTCTGTCGGTTGTTTTTTCCCAGTTTGTCCAATATCACGGCCCTTTTCAAGAAATTTCAAGGAAGAGAGATCCTTTTGTAATATTCTGCAGAAATATAGTTCTCTCGTCCTGTCTTTCTTTAGCTCAAGCTCTTTTTTCAATACTTTTGTCATCATGATTCATTTGTTTGCTGTTGGTATTTCTAAGCTGTTGGAGAGTAATAGGTATTTCTAAGAAAAAATTGGCCATTAGCTTCATGGTCTCCTTGGCTACTGGCCTCCCAAATTAGTAAATCGCACAAAAATTGTTAGTAAATTCCAGAAAAGTTGATTTTCAGTGTCGTGTGATAGTAAGTTTTTCAGCGAGAGTAGCGGGAAAATTGCTAAATCACAAAAGTAGTTTTCTGGTGTTTTCAATGAGGCCACGCGCCTAGGAGGCAGAGACCGCGCCGCTAAAGGCCTCTACCGGAAAAAAACAAGTATTTCTAAGGAACGAAAAAAGGAAAAGAGTTCAATTTGTGATATCATAGAAAGCGAATCGAGGTCGGAGCGCACAGCGTCAATTAAATGTGGATATGACCGATGACGAGTCTTTCTCACCGGTCAGGAGCTTCATGTGTACTATTGTTACACGTATAATAAAGAGAATATGCTTTCATATAAGTCAACCTTTTTCATTCTCTCTTTTGCCTCGTCCTTCTCTCATCTCTCATATTTCTCTCATTTCTCCTACCTCTTCAATCCTCTTTCTTTAATACCTTTTCTCTTTCTCTCTCTTACCTCCCACTCTTTCTTTCTCTCCATCTTTTCCTTCACTTTTTCCCCTCTATCCCCACTCGATCAGAACTGCACTACGCACCTTGATATTGGTAACCGAGATTCTGTCGTTTGAGACTCGAGGAAATGTCATGTAAATTTCCTAGCAGGCACCGCAGGGTCTAACTCGTTTTACTTAAGGTTAAATCTTTATTGCACAGTGAAATAGCATCAAGTACATTGCACAATGTAGCTAAGTCACAAGCATGTCACTTTTACGGGAAAAGTGAGAAAAAGAAAGCAAAAAAAAGAAGAATATTTGTTCTCAAACAGAATTAAGGTAAGAACAGGAAAAGGTCAAACTAAAAACGTTGAAACAAAGCGGACACATTACGTAGATTTCAATCTAAGCTACTAAGAAAATTTCTAAATGATTCAGTTCTAGCGGCTTTCTTCGCCTCCAATGGTAATGCGTTCCATAATTCCACAACTCGAGCAGCAATAGTATTAGAATGATGAACTGTACGGAAACGTGGAACTCTGAGATGTAGATATTTCGATCTAGTTAGGTAGTTATGAGCGGATAAACAGAAGATGGAGTCTGCAGAAAGTGGCGTTTTACCCGTGAGTATTTTGTAGGTCATCACAAGGTCTAAGTTTCTTCTTCTTATTTGAAGTTTCTGTAGACCAAGAGATTGTAGGCGGTCTTCATAACTCAGCGCAGCCTGACTGGTTCTTCTGAATATCCACTTGGTGAATTTGCGCTGAACATTCTCAACCATTTCAATATACTTCTTCATATGTGGGGACCATATTACAGCACAGTACTCCACTATAGGTCTCACATAAGAAACGAATAATTTTTTGTACAAGTTAAGGTCTCTAGATTTGAATGTCGTCAGAATGTAACCACTTCTGGCATTTGCTTTCTTACACATTGTTTCCATGTGTTGAGAGAAATCTAGTGAGTTGGAGTATTCAACGCCCAAGTCACGCACTACGTTGGATTCCGGCAAACGTTCCTCTGAGAGAGTAAAAGGAAAGACAGGATGATTTGAGCCAAGACGTATCACAACTGTTTTAGAGGTAGAGATACTAAGTCTCCACTTTTTCGACCATTCATAAACTCGATTAATCCCCTCTTGTAGGCATTCTGGGCATCGATGGAGTGGAGTTTAACGTCATCGGCGTACATAGTAACATGACACCCAGTTGGAAGAAGTTCGGCAATGTCATTTATGTACAGAATGAAAAGTATGGGGCCCAGGCAGCTCCCTTGTGGAACCCCAGTCGGAGTGGAGTATTTAGGGAACTCACTGTTCCCTATTCTGACACTTTACACACGGTTTCGGAGAAAACTCTCCAAAAATCTGAAAAGACATCCATTTATACCGAAGGACCTAATTTTCTCCATTAATAGATCAATAGGTACCGCATCAAAGGCGCGGGAGAAATCTATCAATGCACAGCTAATGAAATGTTTCTGGTCCAACTTAGAGTGCCAATCACAAAGCGTTTCTAGCAAAGCGAGTTCACATGAGTGCTTAGGTCGGAAACCAAACTGATGTTTATTAATAAGTTTGTTTTCATTGAGGTACTCTAATAGCTTATGGCCAATGATTTTCTCCATAATCTTTGAAGTAGAAGGAGTAAGGCAAATCGGTCTGTAATTTTGACACGGTTTCGGAGAAAACTCCAATAGGTACCGCATCAAAGGCGCGGGAGAAATATATCAATCTATCAAAAAAAGCTAATGAAATGTTTCTGGTACAACTTAGAGTGCCAATCACAAAGCGTTTCTAGCAAAGCAAGTTCACATGAGTGCTTAGGTCGGAAACCAAACTGATGTTTATTAATAAGTTGGTTTTCATTGAGGTACTCTAATAGCTTATGGCCAATGATTTTCTCCATAATCTTTGCAGTAGAAGGAGTAAGGCAAATCGGTCTGTAATTTTTGACATCGGTTTTCTCACCTTTTTTCTTGAATACTGGTCTAACGGTAGCCGTTAGCCATACTGAAGGGCAATCTCCATGAAGTAGAAAACGTTCAAACATGAGTGAGAGAGGAAAATACATCGATAGAGCAGTATACTTGATGAATATATAAGGAATATTGTCAGGAGATGTGTTGTTTCTCGATTTGAGTCGCTTCAGATGAGAATATACCAGATGCGTGGGTATTTGAACGAAATCGATAGAGAAGGACGGGATCGGAAGTCTGGATAAATCCTTTCTAGATTCACTAACCTCTTTCACACCTCCATATAGAGAATGAAAGTACTTCGCAAATAAGAGGTTTTTTCTGAAATCTTCGGTTATAACTTCACCATTTTCTTCAGTTATTGGACCAATCCCGGTGTCTTCCTTTATGTTCGCATTAGTGTAGCGATACAGTTTTGACAGATTTCCGTTTTTTAGAAGAGCCTTCTTTATTTCTTCGATGAGCGTCATAGGCTTTTCTCAGTTTACGGTTCATACGGAGAAAGGGGGATAGTCCAATAGTTTCTCTTTTCTTATAAAGTCTAGCCACGCGACGACTGATTTGAGATATGATATGAGGAGGTTTACCGATGCATTTAGACATATTAATAAGCGGAACGCATTCTGATATGATTCTATGGATTGTAGATGAGAATGTCTCATATACCTCATTTGAATCTTTGCATGAGTTGAACAGAGTAAACCAGTCAGTCCTATCTATCAGATAGTTTGCGAGCGAGAAATTGGCTCTCTTATAGTTGTACATGTGAGGTGTTCTAGTTATTCTGGTTTGTTGGAAGGCTATTCTGAAAAGAACTATGTTGTGGTCACATGATGGAGGAGGAGGAGCTACGAAACAGTCTGATATTCCTCCAAGTAAAGAAGAAAACACCAGGTCAAGAGTGTTCCCGAGTCTCGTGGGAGAACTGACATGTTGTGTGAGAGAGTGGTACGACACAAATCCAGAAAGAGAGCGAGAGTGATGACCGAGCGAGAGTGAAGGAGGAGTCGCGCCATCGGGCCATGATATTTCTGGGCAGTTGAAATCGCCGACAAGAACATTTTCGCAGTCGTTCGCTAAGAATATGTTCTCAATGGAAGTAAGAGCATTTGAAAATTCGATGAATGTAGTGCTGGGGCTCCTGTAAACACAATGTATTATTGTATCATGACTAAGTTTATTGTGGAGTTTGACGGCTACGTATTGAAATTGAGTAGAATGGCTTTCGGATAAAATGAGTGAAGATGCTATGGACTTCTCAACGAGTATAGCTACGCCACCCCCATGACCGTCCCTATCGCTACGGTAGACTGCATAAGTTTGGTTGCAAGAAAGCATAGAATCATGTATTGTCGTGGAACTAGCCCATGTCTCTGTTATTGCCATTATACTTGCTTTGTACTCGATAGCTAGGGCTTCTAAGATATTAAATTTTTAGGAAATAGAACGAATGTTAACAAGAAATCAATTCAAGTTTTGATCTTTTTCGCTTTTATCCTATTTCGATGAAATTCCATTTTTTTACCGCTTTAGAGTAGGAGTTCAGCGGTTGTTCTTTGCTGCGAGGGCGAAGTTCCATTTGCTATTACTCTTCATTTTTCAGGGATGTGATATGCTGAAGAATAGCAACTCCTTCACTTGATAGATTGGAAGGGAGTGACATCTTAGAAACCTTAACATCTTAGAAACCTTAACATCTTAGAAACCTTATCATCTTTGAAGAATCCTTCCGTCTCAATTCGATCTCGAGTAAATGGAAAACTGGAGAAATAGTTCCAGTCTACAAAAATAGGACACCGATCATCTCCTAGTAATTACCGTCCGATAGCAATAACCTCCGCGATTTTTCGGGTATTCGAAAGCATTTTGAGTAATCATATGATCTTGATTTTTTGCTTATTTACAATAACTATGATCTTGTTTTCGTTACTGAAACTTGGCTTTCTTCCTTAGATTCCGATCATGAGTTTTTGAAGGAGCATGAAGGCCAAGGAAGCGAGTTGAACTCGGATGACGAGGACCCAGAAGACATAGAAGAGGTTCCTTTCTTCTGCTTTACTCATGCAATACTCTCATTTGGCTAGTTTTGGCTGTTGGTCTAAACATTCGGAAGGTTACTGTAAAGGAGAGAGGGAGATATTGAAAAGATTGATAGAGCTACGAATCGGTAGCGCATGTGCAGGGCCTAAGAAAATATGTTTCATTTTGCTAGTAAATTATAATTAAAAAATAGAAAGAAGGGTGGAGTTGAGGTGGTTAATATGGAAGAGGACGATCCCGCCCCTTCCGGAACCCAAGATGATGACCAATTGGCGCCAGAAGGAAGAGAGGTCAGCTGGCAATTATTGAAAGCTCAGTGGTAATAGTGTTGATTTCTCAGTTGGAAAGTCAAAAGAAGAAATTGAGTGCAATTTAAGGCAGTTATTTTGCAGAGTTCCAATGTAAACATAATGTTCGATCGAGTCTCTTCGAAAAGAGTTATGATGTATTTCGAAAAATGGACGCTGTTTTTGTTTGCCCAGAGGTCCCATCGAGGGTAGTCCTTTGAGATAGTTTGGTGAGGATCCTTTCGAGTCCGGAAAAATTTCTCCGTATACTTTCGCATCGCAGTCGGCGATCCTCTTCGCGAGACTCATTCGTTAACCGGAGAAGGGCAAGAGGATATTTTACTGGCGCCTCGACTCGCCATTACAAAGTATAGGGGAGTATCGGCTGATGTTTTTTTCCGGTGGCTTGCCCAGGCCAGTCCGGCATCGCCCTCGTTTGACGAACTATACTATCCAATTTTGGTCCGCGACGGGCAAGCCCGCTATCTCCGATGCACTTGTGCAGAGAGACATCCCTCTAACCGCCACCTGAGGACGCGCTTGATACCAGTGAGGATGAACTGGTCCCTTGCGATGGTGATAACTCGTGAGCTGTAGCACCATCGACGGCGAGAATGGTCCTTATGAATATCGAGTTTCTACTTCTCCTTGGCTTTTCACTTATCGTCTTCTAGATTCCTGAGGGTATACTAGAATTATCAGGTTAGCGAAAAAAGTGCCTAGATTCCTAAAAGACTCTTCTTCCTAATTCCACGGTCGTTTTAAATTTGTTGCATGTTTTCTAGAATATGATCTTGATGGGTGATTTTATCTCAGAAATCATTCCTCCCTTCAGTTGTTTGATGTGTCTTTTTTTATCTCAGAAATCATTCTTTTTTTATCTCAGAAATCATTCCTCCCGAATAATATCTAAAATGTGCCCAAAAGTGAACTCCTCTCCCGACTTAATACCAAACATACTTATCAAAAACTGCATAAATTCTCTAAGCAATCCTCTCTCAATAATTTTTTCTAATTCATTTACCTTTGGATACTTTCCCAGTGCTTGGAGATCTGGAATTATCAAACCCATCTTCAAAAAAGGTAAAAGATCAGAGCCCAATAACTATCGTCCCATAACCCTCGTCTCTTCCTTCTCGAAAGTCTTTGAAAAACATATTTTTCACCTTATTTATAATCACCTCGAAAGCAACAACATCCTCAACCCAAATCAGTCTGGTTTTCGCTCCAAACATTCCACTGTTTCTTCCCTTGTACACGCTCAGTCTATCTGTCTCTTTTGTTCAAAAAACAAGCCTTCGACATATGTCTCATTGACTTCACAAAGGCTTTTGATACTGTAGATCATAGGGCACTACTCTACAAACTTAGTTCTTGTGGTATAGACTCCTCCCTTCTCCTGCTGATCAAGTCATTCCTCTCTAAAAGGTCTTTTCGCGTCTCTGTTGACGGCTTCGAATCTGCAGATAGAG
This sequence comes from Allodiplogaster pararmata, assembly GCA_964056735.1. Classification (NCBI taxonomy): domain Eukaryota; kingdom Metazoa; phylum Nematoda; class Chromadorea; order Rhabditida; family Diplogasteridae; genus Allodiplogaster; species Allodiplogaster pararmata. Next base: position 23,751,146 of record OZ057407.1, on the reverse strand, counting down.
CAGTGACCACTGGGGTTCCTCAGGGTAGCTGCCTCGGGCCTCTGCTTTTCTCTATTTTCATTAATGACATAGTAGAGCTTCTACCCTCAAATGTTTTTAGCTTTCTGTATGCAGACGATCTCAAAATTTTCTCCCAGTCTTCGTCCTCCCTTCAAAATGCTCTTCACATAATCGCTGAATACGCTCAAACTTGGTCACTCACAATCTCATTCCCTAAATGCTATATTGTTCATTGCGGACCTAACAACCCTGACTTACCCTACACCTTAGAAAACCACACCCTGCCCTCACAATCAATCGTTAAAGACCTTGGTATTCATTTCGAATCTTCTCTCTCATTTAACCATCATATTACTACAATGATTCAAAAAGCCAGAACAGCTATTAACATTCTTCTTAGGTCTTTAAAAACCCCCTCCATCCCGGTCTTACTTCGCGCATACAAAACCTACGTTCTACCAATTCTGGAATATGGATGCGAACTCTGATCACCTGTCTCTGTCGGTCTCATTAACGACATAGAGCGGGTACAAAGAAACTTCACCAGACGCATTCTCGCTAGAGCTGGCCAAATCTCTCAAAATTATTCTGCCCGTCTAAAATTATTAACCCTAACCACCTTGGAGTATAGGCGCACCATACTTGACCTATCTTTCATTCATAAAGCCATCCACAATAACGTTGTGCTTGGAACCACACATCTCTTTGTGATCAGGCCTTCCCCCTACAGCCAAAGAATCTCCCACACTCTCAGACTTATACTGCCCTTCAAAATGCCCGAAGGTCATAATACGTGTGTTTCTCGCCGTATTGATACTTGGAATTCCCTGCCCTCGCCTCTTGTTTCAATGCCATCCTCGTCACAATCTAAAAATGCTCTTCTTAGTTTACCAATTGATGTAATTGTACCCTCTTCTAAACTAAGACTCACATAGCATTTGAGTATTTCTCACCAATTAATAATTATGAACTCACACCTTGAACTTCTCGATCAATTGTAATTTAAATGCAAAAATTACGGTTAATGTACATACATATGTATTATCTTATTGCCTCGAACTGAATCACCCTGTGACAGTTATCCATTGTATATCAACCATGTGCAAAGGAATAAAATGAATGAATTTCACATAATCCTTGGCACTTTCAAAGGCCTTTTGACTTTCAGATGAAGTCCTCGAGTGGGCGGACAGCCAATGGTGGCACTTCCAGCAGCAGTGCAGAGTCCGCGGCGAGGTTCATCGAGTTGCAGCAAAACGGCGAGCGGCTCAAGGCGGAGCTAGCGGCGGCTCTCAAGCAAGTCAACGAGCTGACGAATAGGTTAGTTTTCTGATGGGCACGGAAAAAAGAGAAGTTGGGTGGTGATTTACTTGTAGTTTCTGCTCTGAGTTGTATTCGAACTTGTTCAACTCCGTTGGAAAGAATAGTATGTATATTTTTTCCTCGTTAGTTTCAATGCCACTCTTTTTATGAGGTAAATATTTGTATTCATCTACCTATCTATTTAGAATCCTCAAAAATATTCAAACGCACATGTGAGTTAATTGAACTTTGAAAACTGTACCACGAAGATAGAGAATACATATAAATTGTAGAACTCGTTAAGAGGAAAAAAGTTTGGAAGAAAGAAAGAAGAGAGAGGGCGTAAAGGATAGAAAAAAGAGTAGGGTGTCTAATGCAGGCCCATCTTAAGCGATTCTATGAAATGCGTCGAGGATAGTGTTATCTTGAGAAACAATCATCTGGAGCAGCAGCTGTCCCGCATGCAGAAAGAGAAGCACTCTACCCAGGAGGCTCACGGCAAGCTCAGTAGTATACTTCAAGAGTTGGAAGCACAGAAAGAAGATCAAGAGGTTCCAACTTCTTGCTCATTCTACTTCTCAGTACACGTAAACGCTTGTATGTCAACAACAATTGAGTTCAGAACCGAGTTTTACCCGCGGGCACACAATCCTCTTCTATGTAAAGTCGGCAAAGTATTCTGAATGGGTGACAGAGTCGGCCAAGTATTCTGAATGGGTGACAGAGTCGGCAAAGTATTCTGAATGGGTGACAGAGTCGGCAAAGTATTCTGAATGGGTGACAAAGTCGGCAAAGTATTCTGAATGGGTGACGAAGTCGGCAAAGTATTCGGAATGGGTGACAAAGTCAAAGTTTCTTTGCGGAATCAAACTCTCGATGTTATGTCACTAGGAGGATTTCTTAAATGTCAGAAAATCCGCTCCTGGTGAAAACATTCTGAACTCTAGAGTCATGTCTTCTCTACCTCTCTGGGAACAATTGGTTCAACTTTTTACTATATTAAAGTGAACCCTTTAATAACATAAGCGAAATGTTTTGCGAGAGATGAGAGGTTATGATACACATAAACGAGTGAACATATTTCACTCAAAAAGCGGAAAGAACTTTAAATAATGATTGGTTTTTCCACATTATCCTAATCACACACAATCGCTTTCTTTCTTGTTAACTTTGGTAGGAGGGGAGCAGGGGGTACGAAACAGCCAAATGGTGTTTGGGAGGAGGGGAGCAGGGGGTAAGAAACAGCCAAATTGTGTTTGGGAGGAGGGTAGCAGGGGGTACGAAACAGCCAAATGGTGTTTGGGAGGAGGGGAGCAGGGGGTACGAAACAGCCAAATGGTGTTTGGGAGGAGGGGAGCAGGGGGTACGAAACAGCCAAATGGTGTTTGGTAGGAGGGGAGCAGGGGGTACGAAACAGCCAAATGGTGTTTGGTAGGAGGGGAGCAGGGGGTACGAAACAGCCAAATGGTGTTTGGGAGGAGGGGAGCAGGGGGTACGAAACAGCCAAATGGTGTTTGGTAGGAGGGGAGCAGGGGGTACGAAACAGCCAAATGGTGTTTGGGAGGAGGGGAGCAGGGGGTACGAAACAGCCAAATGGTGTTTGGGAGGAGGGGAGCAGGGGGTACGAAACAGCCAAATGGTGTTTGGGAGGAGGGGAGCAGGGGGTACGAAACAGCCAAATGGTGTTTGGGAGGAGGGGAGCAGGGGGTACGAAACAGCCAAATGGTGTTTGGGAGGAGGGGAGCAGGGGGTACGAAACAGCCAAATGGTGTTTGGGAGGAGGGGAGCAGGGGGTACGAAACAGCCAAATGGTGTTTGGGAGGAGGGGAGCAGGGGGTACGAAACAGCCAAATGGTGTTTGGGAGGAGGGGAGCAGGGGGTACGAAACAGCCAAATGGTGTTTGGGAGGAGGGGAGCAGGGGGTACGAAACAGCCAAATGGTGTTTGGGAGGAGGGGAGCAGGGGGTACGAAACAGCCAAATGGTGTTTGGGAGGAGGGGAGCAGGGGGTACGAAACAGCCAAATGGTGTTTTCGTTTGGTAGGAGGGGAGCAGGGGGTATGCAACAGCCAAATGGTGTTTGGGAGGAGGGGAGCAGGGGGTACGAAACAGCCAAATGGTGTTTGGGAGGAGGGGAGCAGGGGGTACGAAACAGCCAAATGGTGTTTTCGTTTGGTAGGAGGGGAGCAGGGGGTATGAAACAGCCAAATGGTGTTTGGGAGGAGGGGAGCAGGGGGTACGAAACAGCCAAATGGTGTTTGGGAGGAGGGGAGCAGGGGGTACGAAACCTCGGGCGTGAGTGAGTTACGAGCGCGTTTCGAGTCAACTCCGCGTGCGGAAGGATCACAGAGCACCGCGTCAACCACTCGCAAAGCTGAGTCCACCTCGAGAGCTCCGCCTCAAGCCGTGGAAGCTCCGGATACTCCCGAAGTGATGGCGCGAGCTCGCATCCGCAACGCCATACAGCAGGTTTGCCCGTTTTTTAACTTGAGAAAAGACGTGATAGTTTACTGGCTCTGAATGAATGATTTAGAGTTTACGGTTGTGGGATAACTTTCTTCACCCGTACCATAAAGAGTAATGGTACAAAAGAGAACTCCTCGATCGTGAACAACTTCTCGTCTGAGAAGACTATCTCGTCGGCACCAGGTGCGGCCGTGTCGCGAAGCAAGGCCCGACTTCTCTTCACGCGCTCTGCCTTGTTCTTGGCAGACAACAAGGCACCCTTGCGAGTACGATAAGGGCGCATGCAGAGGTCATCCCTGACGATGGTCTGAGCCGACCAGCGGGATATTCCGAGCTCCTGGGACATCTTGTTAATGCTCTGCTTGGGGTTTCGGCGTATTCGCTCCCTCACTGCTTTTATCTTCGCCGGCGTCCGAGCAGATCGAGGTCGGCCAGTTTTTTGACGGTCCTCGAGATTTCCGAGCTCGCGGTAACGTTTGATGGTATTCCAGAAAAGATCTCGACGGACGACGAGGCGTTTAGCGATTTCGGAGTTGGAGTACCCGCGCTGGTGCAAATCGACGATAGTATCGACGAAGTCGATAATCGACGAAGGCTGGAGATGGGGACCCGTCATTACCTTCAAATTTAAACAATCGTTGTCAAACTTCAACACGATGTTTAAAACACAAGAAACTTCGAAAATCAAAAAAAAGGAATCGGTGCGTGCACGAAATAGTGCGTAGCACACTCCTAAACCACGGACTGCGTACTTTCCAGCCACCCTGTACCTAAACTTTAGATGAATGAACTATGTGGCACAGTGGTTTTAAGTCTGTTCGCTGGCAAAGTCCGTGTCGAGCTCTACCCATCCTTTTCAAGGTAGATCCGCTCCAACCGAGGGGTTCAAGGTGATTGCACGACCTTCTCTCCCCTCTGTTAAGCACACTAGCAGTGACCCAGGGAGCAGCCACTGGTTCATCCAGGTTAGGCCTGTGTCCCAAATCTAAAGAACGCGTATCGTGCCCCGATTTCAGTTATCTTCCCGAAGAAATATCATTTTAATGTAAGGGTTCATTGATACCAGGCATTTCAGACCCGCATGAAAGGGTGGCAGCGCCAGGCAATAACCACGGCGCTCGGGCAAGGGAAGCGTGGGAAAGAGCTCACTGAGATATGCAGTGGACTCAGTGTTTCAGAAGGACAGGTGAGCAGACGAATCTTTTCAAGAGGTCCCATTGACGAGTCCTGGGTGTCGCAGTGGTAGTGTGTCTGATTACTCTTTTTAATGGGCCCTCATTTACGAGTCCTGGGTGTCACAGCCGTAGTGTGTGGGCAGGCGCTTTTTTAGTGGGTCCCCAAAGGATACAGAGGCCCGTCGGAGGCAGAATTTTTTGACAGAGACCGACCAAAAGTTGAAGGCAAAGGGTTCCCTTGCAAAAAACCATTCAATTTCGACAGAGACCCGCTTAAAGTTGAAGACATAAGGGCCACCACTTACGAAAAAAACAAAACAGAGGTCCACCGATAGACATCCGGAACTTGCCAAAAACCCATGTGTGTGGGAATACGAATAAAATGCTCCCGAGTTCGACCCACACCCAGGGCGACCCGTCCATTCAAACCGAAGAGGAGACGTTTTGGTAGTACTTGCCCGACCTTCTCTACCTCTCTGCAAAAAACACGACCCAGGAAGCCGCCACTGGTTCCACCAGGTTGGGCCTGTATCCCAATCTGGGAAAAAGCGTTCCTTGCCAAAGGCGGAATTAAGCGCCAGGAAGAAAAGCTAAATCGAGATTTATGAAAAGCTGGAAAAAGAGGATTCTTGCTCTTTCTCTCTCTCTCTCTCTCTATCTATCTCTCTCGTGATTCGGGGAATTTCAGCTGCGTCGATTCCTTCGGAAGCGACGCCTTCCGACAGGGGAGATCGCGAGGAAGCCCGTCCCCCTCTCCAAGTTGGTTGACTGTTTCTCTTTCAATCTCTCTCTTCAATGCTAAACAATTCCTTGTAGATCTGGCAGGTCCGAATGAAGCAAATTCTCCCTATGGTTACTTTTTTCACTCTCGATCAAACAATTCTTTGTTATTTGAGTCCCTCTCATCTCCCTCCAATAAACCCGTGATATTAGGTACGATAGTGGAAGGATACAGAGGGCGAGCCACCATGAAGAAGATGGAACTTAGTTCCTGAAAACAATCATATCCACATTGAAGCGTTTAAATACCGTGTCTGGAAATAGTACATAGACCCGTCTTAGGCGGCATGGTCATCACCCTATACGGTATAATTGGGCTAGTATGAACACATTATAACACAAGTTGGTTGACTGTTTCTCTTTCAATCTCTCTCTTCAATGCTAAACAAGTCCTTGTAGATCTGGTGGAGGCGGATACGGAGGTCGAGGCGGAGGTGGTTACAACGGAGGCGGAAGAAATAACAGCGGAGGTGGTAGGGATGGTAACGGAGGCGGAAGAGGTGGTTACGGTGGCGGAGGGGGAGGTTACAGAGGCGGTGGGGGTGGTTACGGAGGCGATGGAAGACGCGGTGGAGGAGGCGGATACGGTGGAAGAGGAGGCAGAGGCGGCTTCGATAATAGAAGAGAAGATCGTGGCAACGTGCTGACCAGACTGGAGCCACTTGGCACTCCGCCACCACAAGGAACTGATTCGCCGCTCTACATACTGACATCGATGCCACCCGAGGTGAAGTAGATGCAGTGCATCATAAGCAGCCCTCCACATGAGATCTCTTTATTTTGCCACTTTCGAGAAGGAGTAAAAGTGGTGCAATGGATCCAAAATCCGGTCGCTCCCTCGAAAAATTTCAATAGTAAAGACAGAAGTGAACCAGTAGTGATATTTGAGAGCCGGTTCTCTCTTTCTACTCAATTATATCGCAATTGTTCATCAAGGTATTTGTTGAGAATCTTGATCGGTGGTATAAATAACGGTTCTTTTTGTTAACTCGCCTTTTGCTCAATTTTCTCAGTGTTCTCGTTGTTTGTTATTTCGTAAACTCGTTCCAAGATAGAAAATATGTTGTTCCGAGGCGTATTCTTATGTTGTTCCGAGGCGTATTTCATATGGATGCCCCAGATGCCTTGGATGCCCCAGATGCCAAAATATGTTGTTCCGAGGCGTATTCTTATGTTGTTCCGAGGCGTATTTCATATGGATGCCCCAGATGCCTTGGCTTTTATTGATGTTGGGACTAGATAGCGGGGCCCCAGAGATCGAGGCCCCCGATAGCGAGGCCACACATGCCTTGGCTTTTATTGAAGTTGGGATCTGTATTAGATGCCTTGGCTTTTTTGGATTTTGGGATCTCCGAATATCAAGGACGCTAGATAGTGAGGGCCCACATATGGATGCCCCAGATGCCTTGGGTTTTATTGAAGTTGGGACTAGATAGCGAGGCCCCAGAGATCGAGGCCATCGATAGCGGGCCCCCGATATTGAGGCCCCCCGATAGCGAGACCCTCAGATAGCGAGCCTCCCGATAGTGAGGCCCCCGATATCGAGGCCCCACATATGGATGCCCCAGATGCCTTGGCTTTTATGGATTTTGGGATCTCCGAATATCAAGGACGCTACATAGCGAGGGCCCACATATGGATGCCCCAGATGCCTTGGCTTTTATTGATGTTGGGACTAGATAGCGGGGCCCCAGAGATCGAGGCCCCCGATAGCGAGGCCCAAGATGCCTTGGCTTTTATTGAAGTTGGGATCTGTAGGGATCTGTATTAGATGCCTTGGCTTTTATTGAAGTTGGGATCTGTATTAGATGCCTTGGGGCCATTCGATGGTGTCGCACAAACCTAAGTGCCCTAGTTTTATTAGCGCTAGCTAGTAAAGATCCATAGAAAGCGAGACCCCAGGATTTCTCAACTTTTATTGAAGTGTGCTTCGAAACGTATGAGGTTTTTGGATCTTCCTGTTTATCGTGCAACAAAAAGGGTTTAAAGGCAGTGACGCTTGCTTAAGATGAAAATTGATTGAACTATCGCACTGAAGATGCTGAGATGGTACGGTCACGTTCTAAGAGGTTCCGAAAAAGAGTCCTGTGTATAAGGGGAAAACCCCCGTAACTTAGTATTTGAAGATTTAGTTTTAATTAATGTTATCTTTTATTTGTTATTTTCTCTTCAGTGTAAAATTGAATTGTTACTTTTTTCTTTTATCGCTTGATGTTTTTTATTTCAAGTGTATAAATTTTTGTTAATATATACGTCTTAGTTTTCCAAAACATATCAAACAACGAACACCACCAAGCACAGACAGAAATTGTAAACATCTAATAAGGTTATACCTCTTTCTCACGGCAGTAAGTCGTCAGACAATGCAGAGTGTCATTGTGATGTGTTGAATTCTCTATCTGATTTTCGAGAGAGTGAACAAAAGTGACAAGTTAAATTTGTTCAAACTGAAGCCGCTCAGATAGCTTTGAGACTTGATCCTTCTTCTGGACTGTAGCCCAAAGTTTATGTCTACATAGTATGACAGTATGCGCCAAATCGATCCTTATTGTAATGTTTTCCAGCATCAGCATGTGTAGACTCGTCCATAATAAAAGTATTTTGCTGTAAAAGCAATGATTCCTGTTGCTGAATGCGTTTACTCTGTCTAATCTAAAGCTGGAAAGCTTTCTGAAAAACATTTCAGTCGCAAGGTTAAGAAAGTTTTAACTCCGATCCAATTGTTGCGCTTTGTTGATCCGTTGACATTGAGAGTTCAGGCACTTGACGAACTCGAGGTCCAGGTCTCTGTTGCGTCCATCTAAACCATGCCATACATGGACACGACACCCTCCGCATTTTTGTTTGACTACCCTAAAATCAACGACGACTGCAATCCACCGCAGGATGTGTAGAGCAGAAAGTTTTACCTCCGATCCATTTGTTGATATTCGTGAAAGTCGACTTTTTTGTTTTATTTTAAGCATCAGTAAGTCTACTCTGCCTGTAGAATCCAGGGTAGCCGTCTATACAAAGGTTTTTAACGTTGCAGAATTTTCTGATTCCAACGGAGATGAGTGTTTCAATGTCCTCAGAAATGTCTCTTCAATTTTAACAAGGTGGAAATATTTGCTTGCTGTATTCAGAATGATTTTAGCATTGTGTGTGGTAACTTTTTTCTTTATTTTTTCTATAACAGATGTTAAAGTGTTAGATATTTGTGAAAACGCTTTCATCGTAGGAGCTTGAGCAAAAACGATTTGTTAGTGTATAAATGATACTTGCATTACCTCAAGTCATGTATGAATGAAGCTCTCATCAAGAAAAAGAAGCAATCAGAATGCCTTGTTTACTTCATCTTGTCAAGGGATGAACTTTCTCTCCTGGCTGAGAAGGACCCCGTGAAAGTTGTTGATTCATCTACTGACTATGAAGCTCTCATCAAGAAAAAGAAGGAAACTGCTAGTTATTGTCAGGACCTGGTTGCTGTTAGGGAGACTGGCATAACTCTTCGTCGAGCGAGGAACCGTGAAAAAGGGGATACAAAATTTGATACATTTCACTTACTTGCAGATGAGTCTGATATGTATTTGTGCTGTTTCTATCACTTAATAGATTGAAATATCTCAATCAAGCGACACTTCTCATCAAGAAGTTCATTCCAAACGCAAGAGAAAATTACTGGAGGAAAATATTAAGGTTTTTTTCATGTTTCTATTATATATTCACCACATTGATAGTTAATTGTTGAGTTCCCGTCGCGTGAGCACGTCAACGTCCATTAAGAGCCTCAACAACTTGGAAGGACTTACTCAGTATTCAGACCGCAAAGATTCATTACTATGGCGGTTTGCAGCGCTTGTTGACTATCCTGCCTTCATTTCCCGCGTTGATTTTACCATCACATTCAAATTGTGTAATTCTTGTATTTTCGAGAATGCTCGTATGCTATCGGTAATTTATCGCAACACAGTTGTCAAGAAATTTAGTGATAGAATGAAATTTAAAAATGGACAGGGACACACCGTCAAATACTCGCTTGCTTTGTTTAGTTTTTTTTACATAAAAAATGTGAGAAAGTGATGTTCAACAGTTAATATCTTTACAGTATAATCTAATCTCGAATCTTTTCTATTAAACGAGGGTACTATGGCATTAAAACTGACATTGTAGTTGATTCTGGGGGTTAGGAAAAGCTTTTGCTCCGGGGAATTCCTGGCTCATCTTGTTTTACTTTCGATTTTACCGTTGATAATTTGTAACTTTATGTAGATGGAATATAATATTGTGTTGTAACTGCAAAACATAATACAAATCACTCGATGAACTCAGGTGATAACGAACTAATTCAGCTTTAGGGCAATTTTCAACTTTTGTTTCTTCTTCTCTTTTTTTTTTTACAAACGTAGAACATATATGATTGCCTGTTCCCAAAACTCCATCAGTTTAATAGAGTTATATGATGAATTTACCGCAAAGTTATAGATGTTCGAGTTTGAAACTAAAATAAACTCATGACCTACTTTTTCATTGAATGATTTCTCTGATGATAATGAAGAAAAAAAATGAATTCGATAGTACCCGACCAAAGTACACGTATTCTCTTGCGATCCCCCCTCTTACGGAGACGCTTTAAAAATTCTCTAGCCGGTCCTCTTCCTGAAATTTCTCGGACCATCTATGTATATAGGGGGCACTACCTTGTCCTAACTTTAGATGTAACTGGTTACAGACGTTCTGACTGAATTTGAGGGGGCCTTCATCTGATTATTACTCTTATCCTAATGTGTTCCGACTTAGTTTTTTATTGAGACATACTAAATAATCTGAATTAATTCGCCTAAATAGGGAGATGGCTCTCCATCTTTCTAATATAATTGATAGCTTCGGGTAATTTGCATGTCTAAATTAATTTTATCGTATTACAACGTGATGAGTTGAGTCTATTCAACTTTCCTTTAAGCTTTTTTATGAATTTCCCCTCGTATTTTTTTTGTAGAGGTTAAAAACAACTCACTGATGCTTCAGATGTTCACTATGAAGGGTTTCATAACCTACTAGACCATTATTATTATTATTATTATTATTATTATAGCTTAATCCTGTGTGAAGTGATTCTATCCATATTCCATAAGTAACTACACTGAGGAACTCAGTCCGGTCTACCCAAAAAAAGGTCCGGTCTACCCAAAAAACGTTTGTTTTACCTGTCTAATTGTTCAACAATTTATTTTACTGCTGACTTTTATGTTCAATTCACTCCGTTTACTTATTCGATGACTTGGAATAAAACGTTGGAATATCGACTATTGTTTTACCGATTTTTAAAAGCCGAGTTTCAATGTTGTTTATATCATAGTAAAAAATACTACATGTTACTCTTTCAACAATGTCAATATGAAGTTGTTAGTTCATTTCATCATTAATCCATTCGTTTATTCAGACAGTTCTACTTCTAAAGTCCAACAAGGTTTGATTTGGTTGTCTTTGGTCGATGCCCTTCCTCTCCGGTACTTTTCTCTCGACAGAACCGGATAGCTTATATTGAATCTCGATTGTTAGCTCATTTGATTCTTCAAGGATTTTCTAAGATTCGCTAGATCAAAAAGTACTTCATTCACAATACGCTAGTTGTTAGTTAATTTGATCATTAATCCTTTCGCTTACTCTGTCATTCATTTCTTTATTTATTACATTACATTAATAAATAGTTTATTCTTTTGTGTGTGTTTATTCCCGATGTGTCTTACCAGATTAAGAAACAAGAATTCTACTTTTCTGGACGGTATCCCAAATAATTTCCTCAAGGGACAGCTTTAGCTATTTCAGTACCATTTTCAATGATTTTCAATAGTTTTCTACTGCATGGATGCTCGCCTTATGGTGAGCGTCCTACATTAAGCCTGTCTATGAAAAGAAAGGAAGCATACATGACCCTCTGAACTACCGACCTATTTCTCTTGCATCTGGCATCTGCAAAGTGTTTGAAAGAATACTATGCGCATCTCTCACAATTTACTTAACAGAATTCAATCTTCTCTCTTCTTCCCAGCACGGTTTCAGACCTAAACGGTCTTGCTCTTCTGCATTATGATCATCCTTGTCTGACTTTCACAGAGCTTTCAAAAAAGGTTCCTACAATATCTCTTCTGTATTCGTGGATTTCACAAAAGCTTCCGACATCATTCCCCATGACCTCTTACTAACCAAACTAGGTAGTTTTGGAATTGGTGGGTGTGCCTTCGAACGGATAAAGTAATTTTTAAACGAACCGGACCCGATCAGTTATGATCAACCAATCATTTTCTAAGTGTTAAACTCGGCGAACCCCAAGGTAGTGTATTATGGGGTCTCTTCTCTTTATTTTATATATAAATGGCTTGCCTTCCTGCCTCTCAAAAGGAGCTCACTGTATACTTTTTGCAGATGACGCGAAAATCTACATTGAAAATGACTTTGGTCCACTTCAGAAGGCAATAGACGCTTTGCAATGAATGGTCCTGTGTTTGGGGTTTGAGTATATCTCATTTAAAAACGGTCTTTTATGTCTATAGAAGCCTCGCATCCACCTTATTGTCTTACTCTCTCCAGTATATCAATACCTACATATATGATAATTTTTTAACTAACTAATTTTATGAAGTCGGGATTGAATCAATTGTTATGATTTTTAACTCGCTCATTGATGAAGTGCTGATTGAATACATTGTTAGAACAATTTTTCATCCAAGTTATGAAGGTTGTGATTGAATACATTATTGTTTAACTTTCTAAATTATGAAGTGGTGGTTGAATACATTGTTGGAAGAATTTTTTTAACTTACTTATTTATTAAGCGGCGAATGAATACATTGTTAGAATAATTTTTCAACTAACTAAGTTATGAAGTTGTGACTAAATACAGTATTGTAAGAATTCAGCTAACTAAGTTATAAAGTTGCGATTGAGTACATTATTGTAAAAACTTTTAACTCACTAGTTTATGAAGTAGGGAATGAACACATTGATATACTAATTTTTAAATAGCTAGTTTATGAAGTGGGATTAAATACATTGTTGTAAGAATTTTTTAAATTACTGGTTTATGGAGTTGTGATTGAATAGATTGTTGTAGAGAATTTTTTTAAATTGCTAGTTTATGAAGTTTTGATTGAATACATTGTTAGAATATATTTTTTAAAATGTACTTATTTATGAAGTGTTGATTTAATACAATGTTAGAATAATTTTTCAACTAACTAGTTATGAAGTTGTGATTGAATACATTATTGTAAAAACTTTTAACTCCCTAATTTCTGAAGTAGGGAATGAATACATTGATATACTAATTTTTAACTAACTAGTTTATGAAGTGGGGATTAAATACATTGTTGTAAGAATTTTTTAAATTGCTAGTTTATGAAGTTGTGATTGATTACATTGTTATAATAATTTCTAACTACTTGTTTATGAAGTGTTGATTGAATATATTGTTAGAATAATTTTCCAACTAACTAAGTTATGAAGTTGTGACTGAATGCATTATTGTGAAAATTTTACTTACTTATTTATGAAGTGGTGATTGAATACATTGTTAGAATATTTTTTTTTTAGCTTGCTAGTTTGTGAAGTGGGGAATAAATATATTGTTATATTACTTTTTAACTAACTAGTTTATGAAGTTGGGATTTAAATCATTGTTATAATAACTTTTTAACTAACCAATAATGAAGTGGTGATTAAATACATTGTTATAATATTTTTTTTTTTAAAACTTACTAATTTATGAAGTGATGATTGAATACATTGTTGTGAGAATTTTTTAACTTGCTAGTTTATGAAGTTGTGAATTTTACATCATTAGAAAATTTTTTCAACTACCTATGTTAAGAAGTAGAGATTGAATACATTGTTATAATAAATTTTTTTAACTTATTAATTTATGAAGTGATAATTTAATACATTGTTGTAAGAATTTTTTAACGTGCTAGTTTATGAAGTTGTGATTGAATACATTATTAGATATTTTTTTTTTCAACTAACAAAATTATGAAGTTGAGATTGAATACATTGTTATAAAAAATGTTTACTTACTAGTTTGTGAAGTGTTGATTGAATACATTGTTGTAAGAATTTTTTAAATTGCTAGTTTAAGAAGTTGTGATTGATTACATTGTTATAATAATTTCTAACTTACTTATTTATGAAGTGGCAGTTGAATACATTGTTATAATAAAATTTTCAGCTAACTAGTTTTTGAAGTGGTACTTGAATA
>OZ057407.1:23674187-23736991 GCA_964056735.1 Allodiplogaster pararmata | reverse complement strand
AAATAACTTTTTTTAATGTAAAATTAACTGTTTTGAAAATGTAAATGAGTCAGAAGTATGACCCATGGAACCTCTGGGAGGGGGGGGGGCTAAAGTGAAAAAGTGCCCATAAAACCAATAAATTCGAGTTTTATTCAGAATCAAAGTTTTCATTATTCCAAGAGTAATGGAGCGTTAGAATTCAACTTTTCACTTTGCTAAGTGATTTTCTGCTAGGCTTTTTTTTGAACGCTCCAATGTCTCACCACGAAAACATGGCTACGGTAAAAAGAAAGAACACATGCATTCTAATGGAATTACCGACACTTTGTACCGCGTCACTTTGTATACGACACTTTGTACCCGACACTTTGTACCCCGTCACTTTGTACCGCGACACTTTGTACCGCGTACGGCCTCGTTAGCTAAGCCGTACGGCCTCGTTATCGTAAACTTTCACTAAGCCTAAGCGTTTTTTAATGTAAAAATATGTTTTAATGTAAAAATAAAACGCGCGGCCTCACTCAAGTCGCGGTACAAAGTGTCACGGTACAAAGTGTCGCGGTACAAAGTGACGGTGTACAAAGTGTCGGGTACAAAGTGACGCGGTACAAAGTGTCGTGATACGATTCTAATGGAGTGTTAGAATTCGCGAAAACATAATGAAACATAACGATAACCCGTTTTTTTCGAATTGGATGAACGTCTTGTTCTAACCTAAAATGTGTACAATTAGTGAGAGAAATATAACGTTCGAGACATGAGCAGCGATGTCTTTTTTTCTTGCAGCGAGAGAGTTCAAACGGGATATCGTTATATATATAACACTCCATAAGTGTTAGAAATTTCAAGTGAACATCTTTTTAGGAATAGAAACAGAAAATGAAAAATATAGTGATTTTGATCTTTCTGTACTAAAAAATGGAGAAAAACTTCCTTTTTTTAACTAGAGCCTTCTTTTCTATCATGAACTTATCACTACTTTCATACATATTCGAAAATTCTTATTCATCTAGGCCGATGAGTTGTAAGTTCTGATTCAAGAAAAGCAACTTTGAAAAGTTATCGGACCACACCCCGTCACACAATGGAGGAAGGAGGAATTAAGTTTGGACGCAATTTTTTTTACTTCAAACTGTGGGGAAAAAGTGTAGTGCATGCTCGCCTTATTTCTGTTCCTGACTATTATAGTTGTTTGTTTCGCTTAGCGTGTTATTTGCAAGAACAGCACAGTGAAATTTATTAAATTAAAGAATGTGTAGATTAAAGCACTAATAAAACGAAAACAATAAGGAGAGAGAGAGCAGTTAACTGGCTCGGACGGGGAGCACTAACTGGCTCGGATGGGGAGCACTAACTGGCTCGGATGGGGAGCACTAACTGGCTCGGATGGGGAGCACTATTCTGGCTCGGATTAGGAGCACTAACTGGCTCGGATGGGGAGCACTATTCTGGCTCGGATGGGGAGAGAACTCTGTGGTTGGGGAGCACTAACTGGCTCGGGGTCAGAAGAGCACTAACTGGCTCGGGGGTCAGAAGAGCACTAACTGGCTCGGATGGGGAGCACTAACTGGCTCGGATGGGGAGCACTAACTGGCTCGGATGGGGAGCACTATTCTGGGTCGGATGGGGAGCACTAACTGGCTCGGATGTGGAGCACTATTCTGGCTCGGATGGGGAGAGAACTCTGTGGTTGGGGAGCACTAAGTGGCTCGGGGTCAGAAGAGCACTAACTGGCTCGGGGGTCAGAAGAGCACTACCTGGCTCGGGGGTCAGAAGAGCACTAACTGGCTCGGGGTTCAGAAGAGCACTAACTGGCTTGGATGGGGAGCACTAACTGGCTCGGATGGGGAGCACTATTCTGGCTCGGATGGGGAGCACTAACTGGCTCGGATGGGGAGCACTATTCTGGCTCGGATGGGGAGAGAACTCTGTGGTTGGGGAGCACTAACTGGCTCGGGGTCAGAAGAGCACTAACTGGCTCGGGGTCAGAAGAACACTAACTGGCTCGGGGGTCAGAAGAGCACTACCTGGCTCGGGGGTCAGAAGAGTACTAACTGGCTCGGGGGTCAGAAGAGCACTAACTGGCTTGGGGTTCAGAAGAGCAGGAGGAAGGGAACTTGCAGAGGGGAACTTGAAAACGAAGGAAGGAAGTTGAAGGAAGGAAGGAACTTGAATGAATGAAAGGAATGTGGAAGGCACTTTAGGGCGGGGCAAGGAGTAAGAAGAGAGAGTAAGAGACACACACATACAATGGAAGCGAGAGAACATACAAGGGCTAGAGAGAAGAACATAGTAAGCTAGAGAAAAACATATCTTATTAAAAATTACGTGTCGTGCCTAAAAAACACGACAAAACGGTCCCGCCTTAAAGTAGCTAAAAAGGGGCGGATTTGAAAAGAATTTTTAAATGCGCGGTCGCGCGCGAGCGCGGATTTTGAAATTAATGCGCGCATTTTAAATGTTTAATGAAAAATCGATAAGGGCCGTTTTTCACTTTTTTTGTTTGCGATTCGCAATGCATTGGGCAAGTACCATTTTATGATAGTTAAATGTAACTTTAACGTTACAGTCGTTTTTTTCTGTAATGTTACAGTCGTTTTCTCTGCGCAAATTCAGTCATTCGAAGCCTTGAATTATAATCTAGGCCTATGTATAACTCTACTAGAGTTGATATTGAATCTGTTATAACAGCTGTTACTCTGATCCTCTTGTTTTTCACACAATTTCCTATTTATAGTGAGAGTCCGCGGGTTTTGGTGTGGTGTCCCCTGTCTTGTGACCCCAAACCAGAACATGAAGGATTGACACGTTTATTAGGTTAAGACGTCATAACAGGGATACCGAGAATAATTACATTAACATTATGTTATAGTATATTAGAAGCGACAATCACAATGGGGGGGGGGATTATTACGTTACGAATAATGTGCCTAGGTAAGAGGGGTGGGGGTGAGCGACCGGGCCTGGTCTCCTCTCTCCCCTCTCTGACCAGCGAAGGGGCGTATTTATAGTGCCCCATGCGAAAGCATTCTCTGGCTTATAAGATGTGATGCAGAGATAGGAATATGGAGCAAGGTCCAATGGCCGGGTAAGAATAGAGAAGAGCGATTTGCTACAAAGACCTATCAGATATTCACACCTCCAACCTTTACCCCAGGTCCGTCCTCGGACCGAAAAAAAATAATTAAGAATAGTTTAGTTCTACCGTAAATGTTCTTTCTACAAAACGGTAAAGCCTAGGATTATAAACGGCATGAATCTAATTGAAGTCTTGTGGAAAACAATCGAAACGAATGCATAAATCGAGTAAATTGGTTAAACCATGGATATATTTTATTTTATCTACATTTTTCTATGCAAAAACAGTTTCCAGAGAATTAATTAACAAAACGTGACATGATAAGCATCACGTAAACAGAGGACAATTATATATATATATATATATATATATATATATATATATATATATATATATATATATATATATATATATATATATATATATATATATATATATGCCACCAAAGAAAGACTATCTTCTTCTGCCGTCCTTTACTTGCTGTGTCCGTTGTTTTTTTTCCATCTTCTTCGTATCCTTTTCCCGAATTAGGCCTCGCTCCCCCTTCGATCTTGTCCCGAGATTTGTCCCTTCCGATTCCACCCACCGCTTTTACGACTGCTCCCTGCAATCAAGACCGAGAAGTATATGTTCTCTCCTTTTTGTTTTTGTGTGTTTTTTTTGTTTTTTTTTCTTCTTTTAAATTTATTATTATTATTCTTATTTATTTATTTATTTATTTATTTTTTTTAAAAATAGAATGATACCAACCTTTTCTTCCCTCTTTTTTTTCGACGCTTCTTTTTTTTTTTTTGAAGTCCTCGATCTCGCACTTTTGCCTTTCGTTTTCACGTTTGGAGTCCTCGACGCTTGACCGATTGTTCTGCAATTGGAATCAAGAAGTGTCTCTCAATGGAACGATATACATATATGTAAAACAACCTCTAAAAAAATTAGTACATATTATTGTTATTATTATTATTATTGTTATTTTTTCTTTTATATTTTTTTTTGGATTAGATATGAAAAACGTCTTATTTGAACTAGCTGACTTTCCCGATCGCCCCTCCATTCTGCCGTAGAGTTCACCAACTGCCCTGACGTTGATCTGGCATCGGATCTCTGAACAAGTAGTTTTTAAAATGCCGACTTAATTTACTGCCTGTTAGAATGTGGCCAGTTGCGATTTGAAAAGGTTAAACTTACTCTTCCTTTTTTTTGAAAGGGTGACTTCTATGAAACCCGACGAATACTCACCTGATCTCATAGGTTCAGCTGCTGGGATTCTACGACCGTTCCATGCCTTGCTGCGTACCTCACGACCTCATACCAGATCGCGAGATCGAGGAGCGTCTTCTGGTGGCCGACCACTATGAGGGTGTCCCTCGCTCTTGTCAGTGCCACGTTGACCCTGGCTTCGTCACTTATGAATTTCGACGCACCTGCTCCGACTTTGGTGGTCGCGACGATGACGATCCTTCTCTCTTTTCCTTGGAACCCGTCGACTGTCCGGACGTTGATCTCATGAAGACCTCGGCCTATCAGCTTTTGATGAATCGTTTTCATCTGCTGCCTGTAGAATGCAGCCACTGCAATCTGTGCCGGTTCAACCCCTCCAGCGATGGCGGCCGCGATTCGCGAGATCACTTCCGCTTCCTCTTCGTTTGCGAGAGAGCTTGTGAGGCCTGGGACTGCTTTTCCGTTCTCCACGTTGACGAAGATGAATGGAGCGGGGCCTCTGCTTCTTATTCCCATGAGGGAGAATGCACTCATGTCCGCCTCCGGAACGTTAGAGAAGATTCGTCCATTGTAGAACAGTCTAGATGGGAGCGTGACCAACGACTGTGGCATTCTGTAGACTTGTACCAGACGCACTCTAGGCAGATTTCTATTCGCCAGGGCAACCGTCAGCGCTGGTCTTCCCACCAGGAGCTGGCCTATGTTCTTTCCGTCAAACTTGTAGGGCGGGAGCTGATGTTCGTCGCCTATCAACACGAATTCCGCCCTTGGTACAGCCGAATGAAGCGCGAGGAGTCCTGCTTCTGTCATCTGACTTGCCTCATCCACGAAGACTGATGTTAGCTATATTCCTGCTCCCACTTCGCAACATAGTAATTCTCTTTGAATCTCTTTTGCCCATTACCACTTCCATGATGTACGCCATTTTTTTTTGAAAAGGATCCCATGGCGACGGGCACTGCTAGTTCTGCCACCCAGGGCAACATCGTTTGTTCCGCGAGGATGTCTGGGTTTAGCTCCGGTACGTATTTGTTCATTTTACCTGGGTTTCTAAGCGCGACTTTGTATACATAAAATAGGTCATCGTAAGCCATTTTTGACAAGTCGATGTTCGGTCTGCCCGTAATTCCCGATATGGTCAGGGCGTCTATATATATATATATATATCTCAGGTCTGGTCGATCCGGTGCGAACACTTCGTAGTGGACCGCTTCCAGAACCGGCTTTCCGTTGGAAGCATCTCCGCAATGTCTGTACAATACTGGGTTTAACCCCTCGATTACTTAAGGCGTAAGCATTGTTCGACCGTCCTTCTCACCCTGTTTCTTTCCTTGAGGCCTTGGCGTTCGCGACTCCATCAGTTCTTTCGTCGTGTTACGGAAAAGTTCGACCGTCTTGAGCGTGATCAAGGAGGCACACGGGGCTTTGTCATTACGTGACGTCCCGTGCTCTTTTCTTGGCGCCTGAATCTCTTTCCTATCCACGTCGATGTAGGGGTTATTTGCTCTCGCGTTTTCCCAGTAAGCCTTTTCCACTTCCGGATCTTCATGTGGCATCGTGTAGATGGCTGGTTGTGGCTCAGTTCTCTCGTCTAGCATGTGACGAAAGGGGTGCGTCTGTTGCAGCGATTTTTTTTCTTCAGACAAGGACATCTCGGCCATCTGGAAAATGTTCTCAAATATGGGCTCGTCCAGCCCGTACTGGGGATTTCGGTGATTTATTTCTTCCGATAATGGTGACCTCAGAATGAGGTCACCAACCGGTGTGAGAGAAGCAACCGGCGGAGCGGTGCCGAGGCCTGAGATGTCGTCCGTGTTTGGGGGGAGAGGGTTAAATTGTTCCAACAACGGTGTCCCCTGAACGGGGGCACCAGCTGGGGTGGGGGTTCTGTCGACTTCGGCAACTTCTGCGTTTAGGGGGGGGGGGGAGTTAAACTGTTCCAACAACGGTGTCCCCTGAACGGGGGCACCAGCTGGGGTGGGGGTTCTGTCGACTTCGGCAACTTCTGCGTTTAGGGGGGGGAAGTTAAACTGTTCCAACAACGGTGTCCCCTGAATGGGGGCACCAGCTGGGGTGGGGGTTCTGTCGACTTCGGCATTGTCTAACGCCGGTCGTTCGTGGTCGGGCGGGATCGACCTCCTGGATTTTTTTTGCCGGTGGTGGTTTCCCTCTTATCGCTTGTCTTGGCATGCTCGCTCACTTAATCAATGTTGGCGTTTTTTTTTTTGACGCGAGCTTACTCGACAAATTCTCGCCGCGCGCGAACATATAGGGTTTGCGAAACCAATCAAGAAAACGTTAATACGAACATCAACGTGATGATAAGTTTGCGACATTTAATCTACCACGCTGTTAAGACGGCATGTCCGTTACTCGGAGCTCGAAACGGATCAATGCTCGATTGTCGGAGGCCTTTCGCAACAATAGGATGGAAGTTGGCAATCGAAAGGGAGGGAAGCGACTATTCTTTATGAGAAGACCAGACCTATTTTGTTGAGAAGCAAACAGAATGTGAGAATACTGATTTCCGTGTTGGGAAGCATAAGGATTGAAGAATTTAAGGTCCCGTTTAATTCTTAAAATTTTCTTAGATCTCCACCATCGCGGTTAGAAACATTTAGGGGTGTAGAACGTGGGCATTGTAAGCGAATAATTCTGGGAAGTGCAAAGTACGTTTCTAGCTAGAAACTGAAGAAGTTCATTGATAAAACTAGGAAATAATAACGGCCAAAACGAATCCCTAAGGACTCCGAGAGGACTGAATAAGAATGTGAGAGGGATTTATTAATAGGTATTGCTTACGTTCGTTGAGAGAAAAAGGCGGACGAGAATTTGGTAAAACATTTTGTGAAAGCGAATGAAGATGATTTATGAAGATGTATGTATATTAATAGGAACAGTATCAACAGACTTACTGTAATCAACGAAAAATAGTTTTAAAAAATTTAAGAAAAAGCAGACTGATCAAGTGTTTGATGCCATTTTGAAAGAGACATTGGGAGAATTGATGAGCAAGCCCTTTGGAAAGAAATACGTGGGTATCGATCACGTTTTGGAAGAAACTACTTTTCGAGAAATTGCCAAAAAAAATCACGATTCGCATATGCATATTAAATGGCGGGAATTGCATTTACATGAACATGACGACGTGTAAATGAGAGAATAACGTTGTATGATTAGTCGCTTAATTGATTTCCTTTCGCGCGTTAATAATGATTGATATGACTGGATATTTAGCGCTGGTGCAATTGAGAGGCGATTCCGAAACAATAACTGATGAGAGTGTGGTGTGAATTGTTGATCTTATAGGACAAAGAAGAGAAAAGAGGCTAAGGAGAAGAGAAAAGCAAGGCCTGGGAAATCGTACACCATGATATAAACGAAGGTTTGTATGGGATAATTGGCAAAACAGGATATATTACAGTTCAAAAATGAAAATAAGAATGTATACATACATATACATCGCCACATATACATACAAATATTCATATACGCATATACATATACACGTACGCATGTACATACACATATATAATATATACACTCATATACATATATATTTTCCGGAGAAGTTGTTCCGAAAAGCATGAGAAGAATGCGCAAATCACAGAGAACTTTACGGAAGAACATGAACATAGTAAATATAAGAATGCATAAACGAAGTGAATTGCGAGCACCACATGATATGATATAATTCATGGAGCGCAGAAGCAAGAGAGCGCTCTTATGATCATTAAAGTTCAAAGATAGACAAAAATCAAAGAGAAGTTTACGGATGAACATAAGCATAATGAGTATAAAAATGCATACACGAAATGAATTGCGAGCACCACATGATATTATGTACAGTACCGCCCAAAATTTTATAATATATAGGGTTATTGAACATAACTTTTTTAAAAAAAAAACGAATGAAGATCAAGTTTTCAGATATTTTTAACAAGCCAAATTCACATGTTTCGAGTAATAGAACAAGTTTGGAAAATGCTTTATTAGGTTTATTCGTAAAAAAAATGGAAATAGTAAAAAGTGCTTATAGAGATGTTCAGTTTTTTCGAAGTAATAAAACAAATATTCTAGTATTTGGTGGCATATCCTTTCGAGTCAATGACTGCCTGACATCTACGAGGCATAGAATCAATCAAAGAGTCAATGATTGCCTGCGAAATCGCCTTCCATTCCTCCTCTAGCTGCTTAAACTTTTCATCAGCATTTCTGCATGTTCTTCCCGTCAATTTTCATTGCAAATGTTCCCATAAATTTTCGATGATGTTCAAATCGGGAGACTGGCTCGGCCAGTCCAAAACATCCACATGCCGACAGCGAAACCAGTTCTGAACGTGCTGAGATCGATGTTTCGGGTCGTTATCTTGTTGAAAGGTGAACCCACGGCCGAATTTGGAGAGGGCCCAAGGGCGCATAGTGCTTTTCATTATGTTCTCATAGCCGTAACGATCGAGATTTCCGACAATACGTCTAATTGGACCCATGCCGCTGGCGGAAAAACAGCCCCAGACCATCACAGAACCACCGCCATGTTTGACTGTGAGCGACTGGTATTGCGGCAGGAAACGCTTGCCCGCTGGACGTCTTACCCACCTCAGACCGTCACTGCAGAACATATTAAACTTGGATTCATCGCTCCAAACAATCTGAGACCACTCACGGCGTGTCCAACTGAGGTGATCCTTAGCCCACTGAACTCGAACTTTACGATTTTTTTCGCTGATGAAAGGCTTCTTTGCAGGCCGCCTTCCATTCAGTCCAGCGGCTTGCAAACGGCGTTTGATGGTAGTTATTGAAGGAGCAGGAGTCGCGGGCGTTGATATGACAACTTGAATGTCTGTAGCAGTGCGTTTCGGGTCTTCGCGAGATGCGCGCAGGATGCTTCGGTCCATGTACCTCGAAGTTACGCGGGGTCTCCCCGAACTTGTCTTCACGATGACTCGTCCCTGCAATTTTTTTGTGTTCCAAAGTTATTCAGTTGTAGAAAATTCGTTTACCTGGGTTCGAAAACGCCGGAGGATATGGGAGATAGCGCTCTGAGTTACCCCGAACTGCTGAGCGAGCTCGCTCTGTGACCGGCCCTGTTTCGCCCCAGCAACAACAGCTTCTTGAATT
The DNA here is from genome assembly GCA_964056735.1 of Allodiplogaster pararmata. NCBI lineage: Eukaryota > Metazoa > Nematoda > Chromadorea > Rhabditida > Diplogasteridae > Allodiplogaster > Allodiplogaster pararmata. The sequence continues at coordinate 23,727,591 of OZ057407.1, read as the reverse complement.
CTTTTACTTGTATTTTGATGTCCAACAGTTCGAACCATGACTTGAAACAAAATTTTCATGAATGAAGTTCGGTAAACAAAAAAAAATCAACTAAAAAAAATCATGGAGAAAAACTGAAAAATGGAAGATATACCAATTTCGGTGTATTTCCTGGAGATAAATAATAAATCACTCAAAACGACGTCCGGTACGGTACAGACACCCAAAAAAACTTCTGTGAAAATTTGAGCTTTGAATTTTATCTTTGAAAAAAGTTATTTTCAATAACCCTATATATTATAACATTTTGGGCGGTACATTTTGGGCGGTACTGTAATTCATGGGGCGCAGAAGCAAGAGAGCGCTCTTATGATCATTAAAGTTCAAAGATAGACAAAAATCACAGAAAAATTTACGGAAGAACATGAGCATAATGAGTATAAAAATGCATACATGAAATAAATTGCGAGCACGACATATTATGATGTAATTCATGGAGCGCAGAAGCAAGAGAGCGCTCTTGTGATCATCAAAGTTCAAAGATAGACAAGAATTACAGAAAAATTTACGGAAGAACATGAGCATAATGAGTATAAAAATGCATACATGAAATAAATTGCGAGCACGACATATTATGATGTAATTCATGGAGCGCAGAAGCAAGAGAGCGCTCTTGTGATCATCAAAGTTCAAAGATAGACAAGAATTACAGAAAAATTTACGGAAGAACATGAGCATAATGAGTATAAAAATGCATACATGAAATAAATTGCGAGCACCACATATTATGATGTATTTCATCGAAGGTAAATTAATTCATAGAGCACGGAAGCAAAAAAAAATGAATAAAATAAAACACAAAAAAATCTTATGTTCTGATTATTAAGTACCTATTCCTGGGCGTTTCTATATGTTTTTTTTATTTAAATGATACCCTGAAACCTGAAATTAACTTAGAAGCCTGCTGCCCCTGCCTACCGATGAAGTTACCGATTCCTGTTATTTTATAATTTACTTTTTCTTCCTTAAGTTATATTGATGAGTTGTCTCCTTGGTTTCCTGCTTACTTGGTTTGTCTTGACGGTTGCTGCTGGCTGGCCTCCTTGTTGTTATATCCTTGCGTAGGAGCGTCTGTAGCGCCCACGTCTTCCAAATCTGCCTGGTCCTGCGGCTGTAGAGCCTTGTGCGTACATATGGGACCATCGTTCGAAAATGCTGGTTTCAGTTGATTCAAATGCACCTTTTTCGGCATCGACGAGGGTGATTTCAGATTTACTATAACGGCGTGAGGTTTTGCTATATCGATAACCCTATACTGCCCGGTCCATGGGAAACAAAGCTTTTTGGACAAGCCTATTTTTGTAGTATAGTTCCTGAGGAAAACCCTAGATCCTACCTGAATCTCATTTTCTCTGACCTGTTTATAGTATATTCACGCTCGGAAAAGAAATTTGCGGTGGCCAACTTGCCTGGTCCTGTGAACTACGCATTGTGAATCCGTCAGTATTTTCCTTAAATCTTTCGAAGCTACGATCATAAAACGACATATTTCGCCAAGTTCTTCTATTGGGTGTTTTCAGGGCCTCTAATTGTTCTGGTATATTGCCTTCTACTCTTGGGACGTTTTCCAACCTGTTGTTTACTGATCGTCCGAAGGAGGGTCCGAATGAACCCTCCCCTGACTGGGGGCTCTCCGTCGGCGTCTCGTTCGTGTCCGGCGGTCGTCCTTGGATGTTCTCGAGGCTTCTGCCACTTCGCAGCTTCATCGCTTCCTGAAAGCGGAAGCTGTTTACTTTGAGCCTGATTAAAGGGAACAATGACGATCAGTCATCCAGGGATGTGGGAGGGGCCTGCAGCCTCTCCCTGCTCGAGAGTGAGAGAGAATGGGAGAGAGAGAGAAAAGGGGTGAGAGCGTTATGCCTGCCGATGGGATGAGATAGATGTATTGGGTGAACTGTCCGTGGCTCACTTAAGATTTCTGCGCTGATAAAATTCTTCTTTGTCTCCCGTTTTCTCTGATAAAATTCCTCTCTAACCTTTGGAATGCCTTTTAGTCTGGGATGTGTTTAGTACTTTTGAAAACTACTGGTTGGAATGTGGCATTTGTCGGGGACTTTTTGAAATAATCTCACAGCTGATGCATTCCCAGACCGCAAAAGCCCCTTTTTTTCTAGAATCTTTCTAACTTACTTCAGATTTAATGGTAGAAATGGCATCTCAGAGCGACTCCTTTAAAAATAACATGGTGAAAAGAGACAGAGATGGTTTTTAAAACAAAAGCCTTTTAGACTGGAATGACTGGAATTTTGATTCCTTCGTCTGATCGCGGATCTGAACCAATCTAAAGAAAAATTTAATACAAAGGAAGAAGAGAAAAGAAAAAAATGCCTTCCTTTGACTAATCTGGCTCACAGAAGGAGAGAGAGAGAGAGAGAGAGAGAGAGAGAGAGAGAGAGAGAGAGAGAGAGAGAGAGAGAGAGAGAGAGAGATAGAGATAGAGATAGAGATAGAGATATAGAGACAGAGAGAGAGAGAAAAGGAGACACAGAGGCACATTCTATTCGTCATTTCCCAAAGAGCGTGCACCGCTACGCCAGGAGAGTGTTAGAGGCGATGAGACATTGTATGGTGAGATTGAAAGAGCAAAGCGTGGCTGAAATAGCACGAGGTCTACTGTAGGTAAAGAGCACGGAAGTTAGGCGGATAGAGATATGTCTGAGCGAGAGGAATAGACGTATGTACGTAACTCGCTCTTTTCACAAAAGAAATGTGCCATTAATCGGGGGAAATGTGAGCATAAGGCAACTTTTCCGAGGATAACCTATCAACAGTCAGGAAAGCGTACCGGCAAAAGCGTTGTCCTAACAGGTGGAAATTCACATACGCTACCAATGTTTTTGGCCTGGGAGAGTCACCCTGTACGCTGGCTCTCCACTGCTAACAGTTTGGCAAATGTAAAGTGAAAATTAAAGAGAGAGATCATAATTCTTCTGGTTCAGCGACATGAAAACACAAACAGAAAAATGCAAAATGAAAAATGCAAATTTCTTCTCTTTTTTTTTTAAACTGGGTATAATGAAAATGAATCAACAATCGCGTCACATGAAAAGAGCGAAAATAATAGGAACTTGAAGAGCTTACTTAGCATTTTCGTAATAGCTCCACATTAATTGCTGAAGACGTTTTAGCACCAATAAGTTCATATGACTCAACCTGACGTGAAATAATATTCTCTCAATCTTGAATAAGGAGGACAATCATGACATGAATCCAAAGTCAGCATCACATGGACACAAAAGAAATCTTACGATAATCAGGAATAAGATAACCTTTTGAATAATTTACTTAACATACGCGCTTTAACTTCTAAAGAAACGTTTGCAATGATAAGTTCCTCTGACTCGAGCAAGGCACCTCTCTCTTTTCTCTTTCTCTTTTTTTTCTTAATTGGCCGAACGGCCCAGACAACAGTGTTAACAGCCGCGCAACCTTATGCTTATGACCTCTGAAATTGATACGGTCTCTCTGAGACATAAACAAATTTGCGCCACAAACACGATGGAATAAACTGGACTTACCATTTGGAGTACATTGCGTACGCTGCTTCCTGCTACTTGATCCTACAAAGAACCCAGTATCATCTTCATTCTCTCTCTTTTCCCCATTTCGCTTCCCTTTCTTATTTCTTTCTTCTTCTTCTCTTTTTTTGTTGTTATTATTATTATTATTTTTTTTTTAAACTTTGGTTATTATAAACTCGGGGTGGCGCCCCCAGAGAGGGAGCGCCTCCCGAAGTGGGTCATCACACGTCACCTCCAGCTATCAACACAAGGACTCTCTCTTCTCGCTCTGCTTCTCCCTTTTTTTTTCTCTCTTTTTTTTTGGTACCTTATATTTTTTGTTTTGTTTTTTTTGTTGCAAAATTCTAACGTCTTATGACGTGTTAACTGGCCAACCTAGTACGTGATCCTAGGATTTTACTTCAAACTCACCGGTCCTCCTAGTACGTTTTCCCTTGGGCATTACACAAATCACCGGTCTTCCTAGTACGTTTTCCCTAGGGCATCAAAACTCACCGGTCCTCCTAGTACGTTTTCCCTAGGGCATTACACAAATCACCGGTCTTCCTAGTACGTTTTCCCTAGGGCATCACAACTCACCGGTCCTCCTAGTACGTTTTCCCTAGGGCATCCTAGTACGTTTTCCCTAGGGCATTACACAAATCACCGGTCTTCCTAGTACGTTTTCCCTAGGGCATCAAAACTCACCGGTCCTCCTAGTACGTTTTCCCTAGGGCATTACACAAATCACCGGTCTTCCTAGTACGTTTTCCCTAGGGCATCAAAACTCACCGGTCCTCCTAGTACGTTTTCCCTAGGGCATCCTAGTACGTTTTCCCTAGGGCATCCTAGTACGTTTTCCCTAGGGCATTACACAAATCACCGGTCTTCCTAGTACGTTTTCCCTAGGGCATCAAAACTCACCGGTCCTCCTAGTACGTTTTCCCTAGGGCATTACACAAATCACCGGTCTTCCTAGTACGTTTTCCCTAGGGCATCAAAACTAACCGGTCCTCCTAGTACGTTTTCCCTAGGGCATCCTAGTACGTTTTCCCTAGGGCATCACACATTCACACCAGCAACACACACACGCGCAAACACACACGCGCAAACACACACACACACAAAAAACACGACGACGGCGCTCGCATTTTACTATCGCCCACCCCTTAACTTGTTATAATGTAGAAACTAATGGAGACTCAAAAAGGGCATCAAGACGGGACACCCAACCTTCCCCCGCGGCTCTCTAAATAAGAACCACTCGCTGCTACCAGTGAGAGTCCGCGGGTTTTGGTGTGGTGTCCCCTGTCTTGTGACCCCAAACCAAAACATGAAGGATTGACACGTTTATTAGGTTAAGACGTCATAACAGGGATACCGAGAATAATTACATTAACATTATGTTGTAGTATATTAGAAGCGACAATCACAATGGGGGGGGAAATATTACGTTACGAATATTTTGCCTAGGTAAGAGGGGTGGGGGTGAGCGACCGGGCCCGGTCTCCTCTCTCCCCTCTCTGACCAGCGAAGGGGCGTATTTATAGTGCCCCATGCGAAAGCATTCTCTGGCTTATAAGATGTGATGCAGAGATAGGAATATGGAGCAAGGTCCAATGGCCGGGTAATAATAGAGAAGAGCGATTTGCTACAAAGACCTATCAGATATTCACATTATTATAAGATTGAGAAATAATGTAATAAAGAGACTGACTTGCCTATAAGTGGCAAACATAACGATGTTAATAAAACTTCACAAAGGACAAAATATATTAGTGCGTGGGCGAGTGCGTCTTGCGTGCGCGAGTGCGTGCGTGCCTGCGCACCCTAATAAAAATATTGCGGGCCGGGGTTCCATGACACCTTGCAGAGCGACACCTTGCAGAGCGACACCTTGCACCGCGCACTTTGCAGAGCGACACCTTGCAGAGCGACACCTTGCAGAGCGACACCTTGCAGAGCGACACCTTACACCGGACACTTTGCAGAGCGACACCTTGCAGAGCGACACCTTGCAGAGCGTTATTTTGCAGAGCGTTGTTTTGTATATTGCTTCTAGTGCACTTTCCGGTTCCATGACACCTTGCAGAGCGACACCTTGCAGAGCGACACCTTGCACCGCGCACTTTGCAGAGCGACACCTTGCAGAGCGACACCTTGCAGAGCGACACCTTGCAGAGCGACACCTTGCACCGGACACCTTGCAGAGCGACACCTTGCAGAGCGACACCTTGCAGAGCGACACCTTACACCGGACACCTTGCAGAGCGACACCTTGCAGAGCGACACCTTGCAGAGCGTTATTTTGCAGAGCGTTGTTTTGTATATTGTCTCTAGTGCACTTTCCGTTTAGTAGTTTGAGTTCGCAGGTTATTTCAATTATGTGTGCAGAAGAGTTTCGGTGATTTGGGAATTCGAAAAGAGTTTGCATTGAAGGTATGCAATTTCATCATTTATGCAATTTCATCATTTAATGTATGCAATTAATGTATTCTTGTATTCATCATGTATGCAATTTCATCATTTAATGTAAATCATTTAAGGTTTTTCTGATGTAAAAATAATTTTCTTCTTTCTATTGATGTTGATAACACCTTCAATCTTCTTTCCATTGACTTATTATGTTTTCGGTACTTCTTTACTTCGTTGCATGCTCCTCTCCCCTGCATTTTGCGAAATATTAGTACTATACGGCCTCGTAAGCATACATGGTACCTAAGCCTAAGCTTTAAAAAATCAGTGAAAAGTGACCTGACCCTCATGTAATTTGCGCCCCCCCCCCAAGTAGCAAAGCGCCGAAAAGCAATTCATTCTGGAAAAGTATTTTAGAAAAACGGTTCTTTTCAACTTGGGAGGGCGCGCTTTACTTGAAGGGGTTTTTGAAATAACTTTTTTTCAAAGAGTTTTTTTTTACATTAAAAAACGCTTTGAATTAAGAAAAAAATTTCGCTAACGAGGCCGTACGGCTTAGGCGAACGAAACTGCATAAGAAATTGTATAATTTTTTGTATTTTTTAACATGTTTTGAACGCTTCGATAATTTCATCATTTATGCAATTTCATTTAATGTATGCAATTAATGTATTCTTGTATTCATCATGCATGCAATTTCATCATTTAATGTTGATCATTTAATGTTTTTCTGATGTAAAAATAATTTTCTACTTTCTATTGCTGTTGATAACACCTTCAATCTTGTTTCCATTGACTTATTATGTTTTCGGTACTTCTTTACTTCGTTGCATGCTCCTCTCCCCTGCATTTTGCGAAAATCATCTACATTCTCTCCTCCTTCCGTTCTATTCTACTTTTCCCATTTTACTTCTCTTTTCACTCTTTCTGCCTTTCCCCACTCCCTTTTCAACTCAAACATGCCTTATAGCGCTTTCATTTAACGCCTGCCAAAATGTTTGAGTGCGAGTGAGCTATGCTACAAATGAGTGCAGATATTCATGTTCTTTTATCTCACTGTTGAGATGCAATTTCTTCCTACGTGCAAAAAAATACGTGTTCCCACGGACGAAGCACCTCATCGATTGCTGTGCGGTTTCTCCAGTGAAGGAAGAGAAGGCGGAGGCCGAGGAGGCGGGCGAAGAAGGGAAGGTGACGGAGGCGGATTCAGAGGAGGCAGAGGCGGTTTCTCTGCTAAGAGGAAGATGTACGATGATGATAATGAAGAGGAAGAGAACGATGAAAATGGCCAAGGTGAGTTTAGTTCATTTGAGGAAGCGCATGTTTTCAGTGAAATGTCTGCTTAATGTAATCATCTGCTTAATGTAATCATGTAAGAAATGGTTGTGTTTCAGATAAGAGCTTCAAGAAGAGAAAGTTCAACCAGGATACTCCAACTTTGAAGAAGAAGAAGATGGTAGAAGAGGAAGAAGAAGATGATGAGGAAGAACAAGAAGACTCCGACTCCTCTGCTCCAGTAAAGGTTGCTCTTGGTGAAAGATTTAGTGAATAGAAGCCAGTGTGTTTCTTAGCACCCACACAAATTTTTTTCGAGCGCATAGATTTTTAAAATTTCAGAGTTCAACATTAAATATTTTCAAAGATTTGGTCTTTCCCTACGAAAATCCGAGAAATTTTTTCACCAAGCGCATAGATTTCTATGTTTTTTCATGGTTTTTGAGAAGCGCATAGATTTTTTCTACCCGCAGTGCGGGTCAGAGAAACATCCTGATAGAAGCTTGATCCAACGCAATTACAATCTCCATTAGAATTTCTCTAATAGTGAATCAGTTATCATTCTTTCTCATTCTGCAAAATTTTCTGCAATTTATCAACAAAAAAACAACAAGCAGCGAATGAATTTTTGAGAAAAGGAAATTTAGTCAATTTTCCATTTTGTCGTAACTGTGAGACACCCTGGCTTCAGCCCCTTCTCTGCAATGCTTCCGGTGTGCTAGTGAACCCGCCGAACGTGCAGGCGATGAGCAGCCGAGAGTCGCAAAGGCAGCAACAGATGACACTGCAGGTGGACGCCGCCACGCCGCCGCTTCGGCGCGACGCAACGGCATACGCGGAGAACCGCCATGCGGCCGTGATGCAGGCGGCCGCTTATAATGCACTCCAGCCAACGCATGCTACGATGTCCGTGGTGAGCAAAGGTTTTATAATACGCCCGAGAAGGTTACACAGGCTGGTTACAAAGTCGAAAAGATGCCATAGCAAAAACTTATGGGGTTTATAAAAATAGTTATGTTGAGATTAATTAGCTTTACTCATCAGAAGAAAGATAGTTTTTGCAGTTGAAGAAGCATATGCAGGGTTTTTTTTGTGTACAAGAAAAGGGTAAATACGGCCGCTGAAGGTGAAATTTTTTTTCAGATATTGGTCCCCTGTTATGACTTTAAAAAAACAGAGGCCTGCGAATTTTTTTGTTTTATATGATTTGAAAAAAACAGAGGCCCGCCGACAGAAAGTCTGACATGGATATTTAACCCCTGAGCAAGTAGCGAAAGGCAAAGAATACACTCGGCCTCGCACTTTTTCCTGTTCTTCGTTGCGCGTTCTTTTTGCATGAATAACTAGAGCTGACCGAAAAAGTCGTTAAAAAAACTCTTTCATTTTATCACTATGAAGACCTTATGGCGGATCGTGAAGGCGATTATCGAAGTAGGAGGTTGTATATGCCGTAATGAGGTAGCAAAAACGGTCATAGGCCCGTCCGAAATAGAAAAAAACACATATAACCTGTTCAAAAAATTGACGTGGTTATTCATTTTTCGCGTCTCTATATTGTCCAATTTTCCGCTCTTTTTTGTTTCTGATTCTTCTGGATTTTTTTTCATGACACTTGGTTTTGAGCTTTACCCATCGGCTAGCGAGGGAGTGAACAAGAGCGCAGCGACAGTTTCGGGTACAGAAGGCAGCCATCCGGGTTGGCCTGCCCAGAATTCCAGATCACCGATCCATCAACAACAACATTTACTCGTTCCCGTCACACCCGGAAGGTAAGAAGAAAACCTCCATATAAGGGAACAGTTATTCAAACCAACCAAAAAATAATGAAATTCAGGAATTATCCAGGTTTTTTCTGACTAGCTCTTTTGGATATTAAATAGCTCACCGGCATTGTCGGTTAGTGAAACCCTGAACTTCTTATGGACGCAAACGTGAAAAAGGAGAATGTGACAAAAGCATGAGTGATCAGGGAGACTACAAGTTTTGAAAAAAAAGGTTGAATGAGCGCACAACAATAAAAGATGTCGGTAATGGTTGGGAACCGGGGAATCTTTGTCAATTGCTGAAGAGGAATTAGTGTATTTTATCTGAAGAGGAATTGATGCATTTTACAGAATACCGTACATTGGGTCTCCGATGAGATCCCCGAATGTGTCTGTCTCATCGGCGGACCTCCAAGCGCTGGTAGGGGAGGCGCAACACGCTACCAGGGGGGCACCTCCATACGAAGCGTTGCTACGCTGGGTTCGGGCGAAGTTCCGCTCACCCCCAGAAGCCGAGGTCGACCAAGAGGAACGGTGAGCGTTTCTTGGTCATACATGCGTGACCTTCCGTTTTTTTTCCAACTCTAAAAAAGTAATACGGATTCGGGGCTTTGAAAGATTCGAACGCAATTGCGAATGTGCGGGAGTGAGGAACAGATAGAGAAAGAGAGAAACTCACAGTAGGTCTGACGTCGGTTACATTGTATAGGCTCAGCTGGCTCTTCCCAAAACGGCGGCTACTACTCCTCGAACAGCTCTTGCGCCCACTTGCCATCTACCGGCAGCAGTGGACAACAACAGGCGCCTGGCAGCTCCCAGGTTGAACATTTTCATAGGCTGAACAATTCAAGAGGGTATACCGTAGTTTTCAGTTGGTATGTCGCAGTTCATTGATGAATGGGGGTTAAAACAAAATATTTTGACTTTCAAAACCAAGTAAAAAGAGGGAATATATGTATATGTACATAGCATGGATGGTTTGGACAGTAAAAAAGATACAAAAAGGCGCATCCTTTTCCTACGTAGAAATAAGTCATAGTAAGTCACCAAGACTAAAGCGGAACTAGTTTACCCTGAGAGTCGGTGCACAGTATCTAAAGCAGTAGTCGATAGAGAATGCAAACAGTAGTCATACGGTATTCAATTTCGCAATGGCGTTTGTAATTTTCAGTCACAGCGTCGGAGTTCTTTCGTAGGACATCAGGTGGAGGATGAAGACGACGGGTTTTACGACAACATCGGCATCGTTAGTTTCAATCTCGTTTTGATGATTCAAAAAAGTGAATTGATGTGTAAATATTTATACATAATATGTACTATTCAAAAAAATGGTGAAAAATGTTAAAAAAACCAAAAATGTGAAGGTTAGTAAAACAAATTTGTAGTATGGAACGGGCAACTCATTGGACGACCGACGCTTTTCTCGGGGAAGTGAATTGGGAGAAACAACATCCCTCGCTTCGGGAAGGCTGCCACCAACGAACACTGGGAAGCAGTCGAACCGAATCGGCTCTTTTCTCTCAAGGTCTGGTCTTGTTATACGAGTCTGCTCAGATAGGATTTGAATTTTGTCGAAGTAAATACAAGCTTGTCGGAGTAAAACTTGGTTATATCAGTCGGTCGAGGTAGCACTAGGTTATACCCGATTATCCGAATCAGAACTGTTTCATACAAATCTGCCTGATCATATAATGTAGCATGCTGCCAAGGTTGAGCCGGATAACCCTAATCGATTCCTGAACAAAACTTTTTGAAAACTCTAATGGTTTTAAACCATATTAAATCATTACGAAATGATTATCTTGGTCAGAATGGTAATAATAGAACCGACTTTGTGCTTTAGAAAGCCATAGATCCTAAGATTCATCTGAGAGATATTCTTGCAAAACAAAAAACGAGAATGAAAAACAAAAAAACGAGAATCAATAAAAACACTTAAGTTGGATTTACAAAATTACAGAATTGGTGGTACCCGGAGCGGCTCGAATCTTCAACGTCCTCCAGGTGCAGCGGCGAGTCTCGTCTCCTTGAACAAGGTTAGGCAATTGCCTCTAGTAGATTTTTTCAGATGGAATCCTAGTTTTTTCTAAATAAAAAAGTCGATATCTTCTTTAGAACATTCCAGCTGGTTAGACAGCCAGACAAGAAGTTTTCTGTCAGATAGAAAGATACAGGGAGTGGGGGAAAGATGGAGAGAAAGGAAGAGAGAGATAGCAAGAAAGGGAGAGAAAGATAGCTTGATGTTCGAACAAGAGATAGAGAAATAGAAAGAGAAAAGGAGAAAGGGTGCTCAGAGAAACATAGGAGAGTTTAATAGAGCAGAGAGAGCGAGAGTGTGAGAGAGATTGTAAGAGAGAGAAAGAGAGAGGGAACTAAAGTAATCATAGAAACATAGGAGAAAGACAGATAGAGAGATCTATGGGGCAGAGAGAAAGGGGGAGAGAGTAATCAGAGAAACATAGAAAAAGAGGGAAAGAAAAGGAAAAGGATATAGGGCTGAATAGATAGCGAAGAAGGTTGGGAGGTAAAAAACCATTTAGTAAATCCAATCGTAATTTGGTCTCTTCCAGTTCGCGATAAGCGGTCTAACCATGCGGGGAGCGGCAGTCTGAGCTCGCGCCTCAAGAACTCTCTCTTTGGTTCCAAGAAGCGCCTGAATTAGCTTTCTTCTGCTCACCCACATGTTGTATTGAAGATCTTGATAAAAATGAATATCAGTTTTTAGCTAAACTCTCTTCAATTCGAGGGTTCTATTGAGGATTGATAAACTTTCATAGTTCCGATTTTTGAACGAGATTTCAAGGGTCTCAGTAAATTCTCAAACACCCGAGTAGGGGTCCAGGCTATTTAGGATCCTGCTCAACCAAAAAAGTGTTTTCTCTCAGTTTGATTAATTTTCGGTTCCATATTCATAGTCGTTGTGCCTCGGTTTACCTTCCTTAGCTATTTTTTTGTACTCGAGGATAACTGCCTGATGACGATCAGTCAGAATCGTCTTCAGCATCTTTTTAATGGGCCCAGGTTACGGTAATTGAGTTAACAAAAACGCGGGAAACTAAAAAGTTATGAATCATAAACAGTAATCAATTCTAGAATCATTGAAGTATAAATACGCGAAGAACAGAGATAAATGTTTTGTTCAATTTATTGAGAGGTAATATTAAAATAAAATGAAGATATTTAACTTCGCTGACTTATATGTTTAGAAATATCATCGTTTGTTCATCCACTGGAATTTAGACACAACAAAAGTTCATTTTAACCGTTATTAAAATCACAATATGAAAATTTATGTGAGAGCTCACGTTCAAGAACATGAGAATTAGCTGAGCTCAAAACCCCTTACTGATTTTGTAAACCTAGCTTAACCATTTCAATAGCATTATATGTATTGACAGACGGGGCATCTTAGAGACGTTTTTCATGTTGAGTGCCTTCTTTCTGTCTGATTCTGCTTCAAATCGAGCATTCTGAATAAGTTTTTCCTGTTCCTCCTTGCATAATAGTCGTATTACCGAAGACATTTTGCTCAAGTGATCATCTTGTTCATATTAAACTTCATTTTCTTTCCAGTGTAATTGAAGTATTTCGGAATGAGAATGATATTGACCGGTTAAATTATGCGATTAGTAAGCACATAAACCGAGAGAGTATTCACAGTTGATAAAGTTGTTGAATCTTGTGACAAACTAATCTTTTTCACAATTCAAAAGACGCATGACATGAAACTTAAGGGACATCGTATGATTAAATTTTAATGCGGTACAGTAAGTATTTACGGGCTTGTACGGGCTCCGATTGAGAAGTAAAGTAAGACCGATTGGGGAAATAGAAGCAATTAGTGAACTGGGTGAAAATATTTGAAGGAGAGGAATTAATTTGATATATGAACATGCGTGGAAAACTTATTAATCCAAACAATCAAAGCTTTTATACTCGAAAGACTTCTTAGGCCATCTGCACGTATCATTTTTTTAGTGAATGAAAAAGTTGTTTGTTTCGAAATTTCCAGGATCAGTATGCACGTTTCACACCGTTTACTGAGTGTAACCTTTTCTTCTCAGTTAAGAGTTAGACCAACCCAAGTAGGTGAAGAAAAACTGTACTTGCTGAAAACTGTTTCCAGAAAAACTGATTTCTGTTTGTAAAAGTGTTACTTTAATTGATTATTGTGAGTTACAAAATAAAGTAAAAACAAAAATATAACTTGATTATGAAGTGGCGTGAAAGATTCCCGGAACACATAATCTTAGTTACAAAATACGAAGTTTTGGGGTGCAAAGTGTCGTATTAACGTGGGTACGAAGTTTCGGGGTGCAAAGTGTCGTATTAACGTGTGTACGAAGTTTCGGGGTGCAAAGTGTCGTATTAACGTGTGTACGAAGTTTTGGGGTGCAAAGTGTCGTATTAACGTGTGTACGAAGTTTTGGGGTGCAAAGTGTCGTATTAACGTGTGTACGAAGTTTTGGGGTGCAAAGAGTCGTATTAACGTGTGTACGAAGTTTTGGGGTGCAAAGTGTCGTATTAACGTGTGTACGAAGTTTTGGGGTGCAAAGTGTCGTATTAACGTGGGTACGAAGTTTCGGGGTGCAAAGTGTCGTATTAACGTGTGTACGAAGTTTCGGGGTGCAAAGTGTCGTATTAACGTGTGTACGAAGTTTCGGGGTGCAAAGTGTCGTATTAACGTGGGTACGAAGTTTCGGGGTGCAAAGTGTCGTATTAACGTGTGTACGAAGTTTTGGGGTGCAAAGGGGTTTTGGGGTGTTTTGTAAAATTTTGGGGTTTTGGGGTGTTTTGTAAAGTTTTGGGGTTTTGGGGTGTCTTGTAAACCAGAACTTAAAAAAAAAATTCAACACGGACTCACATTTTGACATCAGTAAAATCTTCAACAACGAAAAAGCTATCGGAAAAAAAAAAAGCAAAAAGCTATCGGAAAAATCACAAATCATCGAGAGAGAAAACCCCGAAAGAAAAAAAAACCGAGAGAAAAACCAATTAAATGCATACATAATTGAAATAACCTGCGAACTCAAAATACTAAACGGAAAGTGCACTAGAGACAATATACAAAATAAAGCTCTGCAAAGTAACGCTCTGCAAGGTGTCGCTCTGCAAGGTGTCGCTCTGCAAAGTGTCCGGTGTAAGGTGTCGCTCTGCAAGGTGTCGCTCTGCAAGGTGTCGCTCTGCAAGGTGTCGCTCTGCAAGGTGTCCGGTGCAAGGTGTCGCTCTGCAAGGTGTCGCTCTGCAAGGTGTCGCTCTGCAAGGTGTCGCTCTGCAAGGTGTCCGGTGCAAGGTGTCGCTCTGCAAGGTGTCGTGTGCACTTTCCGTTTAGTAGTTTGAGTTCGCAGGTTATTTCAATTATGTGTGCAGAAGAGTTTCGGTGATTTGGGAATTCGTAAAGAGTTTGCATTGAAGGTATGCAATTTCATAATTTATGCAATTTCATTTAATGTATGCAATTAATGTATTATTGTATTCATCATGTATGCAATTTCATCATTTAATGTAAATCATTTAATGTTTTTCTGATGTAAAAATAATTTTCTTCTTTCTATTGCTGTTGATAACACCTTCAATCTTCTTTCTATTGACTTATTATGTTTTCGGTACTTCTTTACTTCGTTGCATGCTCCTCTCCCCTGCATTTTGCGAAATATTTCTATACGGCCTCGTAAGCATACATGGTACCTAAGCCTAAGCTTGAAAAAATCAGTGAAAAGTGACCTGACCCCCCATGTAATGTGCGCCCCCCCAAGTAGCAAAGCGCCGAAAAGCAATTCATTCTGGAAAAGTATTTTAGAAAAACGGTTCTTTCCAACTTGGGAGGGCGCGCTTTACTTGAAGGGGTTTTTGAAATAACTTTTTTCAAAAAAATTTTTTTACATTAAAAAACGCTTTGGCTTAGGAAAAAAATTTCGATAACGAGGCCGTACGGCTTAGGCGAACGAAACCGCATAAGAAATTGTATATATTTTTGTATTTTTTAACATGTTTTGAACGCTTCGATAAGAGCCCCCCAAATTCACAGTATACATTCACAGGCGGCAGACAGAGAAGTAAAGGCATCGATTGGCTTGAAGAATTGTGCAGGGAAGGGCTGGTCTTGCAAGACACAAGGAATGATGTTAGTGTTACATTTTAATTATACTTTTTTATATTTAAACTTGAAACCATTCGTTAAAAGAAATAACTTTTCTAACTTTTACTTCTAAGCTTATAGGGTAAGGTAACTCACATCGTTAATGAAGGATTTGATGTTCTTGTGCTCGCGACTTACTCGTAAGTTGCAAGTAAACAATCCAATTCTGACGGTTGAATTTTTTGAAGGAAAATAATTTGAGTTGAGGTTACTTTCGGAATTCAAATTGTCTAGAGGTTACAGATAGGAAGTCTCGAAAAAGTTATAGACTTGCTTTTAGAAATTAAGACCTCGACTAATTTACTAAGATTTTGTAAACTTGCGGAATTCACTGAAAAATCCGCCTCAGGCTTTCGTTGTTGAGGATATATATTGAGGATATATATATTTTTTAAAACCTCTACCTTCATTGCAGGTAACCTTACGATAGCGTCGGGTTCATTGAGAAAGCAAGACTGGAAGAGCTCTTTTGGTCTTTTCAGATACTCAATTCCTCGTCTCACATGAGGCTCACATTTTAGCAGTGGACCATGAAAAGATTTCTTTCCCAATTTACGCTAAGAGTAGTTTTTTTGTTGCAAAGTTTGATAGTAGAAGTACAAACGCTCAGCTTCCGATATCATGCGACGTGGATTGCCATTAGAATGAGAAACTCCGCTCACGATGCTCCGGTTGTTGTTTAGGTTTAAAATTGAATGAAAGTAATAAGCAAACAATTATTTCGATTGAAATATAAAAAAAGTTTGACGATCGATTTTTAAAAGCCATAATTGTGAATACAATTAAATCAAAAAATTTTTAGAAAAAAATAACACTTAACGAATCGGCTTTTTTACATGAAAGCTTTCTTAGGAGTTCTAATTTATTTAATCAATACCAATGATGTTTTCATCAATGATCGTAGCTTTGTAAACAATGTATACCCCTTACTACGGGTAGGGTAAGGGGTAGAAAAGAAAAATGCTTACAACATGGTTATATATCACCGATGTTTACTGACTAATACTTAACTTTGATTTAGTCATTTCTTCATTTGACATTTCACTTTGGTTCTGTTGTTGCTCAACTGATTCATACGTTGGGGAGCTTGTGAAGATTCGGTTATACAATGTGTTTTTGAGCGAGTTTTAGGTAATTTGAATCGGGCAAAGACATTTTGCTCATACTGAAAAATTCGCCTTGAATTTACACTTTGAGTTTAATTTTCTGTAATATTTTGATATATAGTTTGCTTTATTGTTAAGCTACTATCAAGCATCAGCTAAGACAGTATCCCTAAGTCTTTCTTATGAACAAAAGGTTTCATCATGGGAGTATCTTTCAATACAATACCTCAGCGTTGTATGCATTTTTTAAAAGTACTTTTGTGCTGCGAAGAATGAATTTGTTATTGTTGTAATAATTGCAAAGCTTCGAAACCTAAGTGGTTTAACAAGTTGAACTGTTTTGTTTTGATTTCTGTTTTCGTTGATTGTCACCTGTCGTTATTTTATTTATTGTAATTCTAAGTAGAAAATTTTTTTGTTGAATGAGACTTTTATTTATTTACTTGCAAATAAATCAAACTTTTAATACGCGAATCGAGATAATCAACAACAACAAAAAACGCCACATAATTCGAGCGAGACACGTAGTTTATAATGGTGGCGCGCGAAAAGATATGAAAAGTTTCGTCTGCTCCAGGCAAGAATCTTGCCACAGGGTAATCGATGGCCAACAACACTAAAATTTATTATTCTTTTCTTTTATCTATAAGCTCAATCTTCACATCGTTTGAGCTAAATTCAATCTCTAGTGAATAGAATTTTGCACAATTGTTTTAATTGTCTTTATAGGCTGATTGAATAATAACAGAATCACAGTTTCAACAGGTAATAACAAATCTAACACTCAAATCCTATTCATCTTTTCCGCTATTTCTCCACCCCTCCCCACTAAGTGAGTTCGCTTCCGTGACTTTGAAGGCATCTGATGCGTTTCTTCACACTGAACGTCATTCTGGAAAAAACTTCGTTTATGAAAATAAATAATTAAATGGAAAACCTCTGGTTTCCAAATTTAGAACGAATTGCTAGAGTTCACAGCTATTTACTGGATAAAAAGTAAAAAACAAATCGAAAAATATAAATTTCGTCTACCAACTTACGAAGAAAAAAACACATATTTACTAACGCGAACAAAATTGCTCCAAAAAGATCAAACATGTAAAATTTAGTCTCCCCGAAAATATTCTCAATAAAGAGGAGCCAATGCTGACCCGATTACACCGCGGGTAAAAAAAATCTATGCGCTCTCCAAAAACCACGAAAAACATTAAAATCTATGCGCTTGGAGAAGAATTTTCTTCGGAATTTTCGTAGGGAAAGACCAAATCATCGAAAAAAATGAATTTTGAACTCTAAAATTTCAAAAATATATGCGCTCGAAAAAAGTTGTGCGGGTGCTAAGAAACAACCTGGCTAATAATTGAACAAATTAAATAAGCCTCATTGAGATAATTTTTAAAAATAGGTCAATGAAAAGTTATTAATTGAATATGAAGATCTTTCATCAACAACTCTTCCTATTTTCATCGCTTTCTTAAATGACAGCGAAAACATTTTTCCCTTGTCTTTAAAACGTGAAGTAAACTCACCCCTTTTCCAGTTCCTTCTCCAATTCGGTCACTTCCCCTTCTGAGAGTTGAGCCAATGCTGCTTGAATCTACAACTAGACCGAATCCTCCTTCGACTCTCATCTCCACACACAAACTCATTCTCAATCAACGCTTTTTCGATGAAAAAATGTCTCTTTGCTCTCCGATACCAAACCTAGTCAATATCTTCAATCAAAATTACTTCAGACGATCTATTACAGCACCGTATTCTCGTCTAGGACTACTATTTTCACTAGCGTTCACCATAATGTAAAACAGTACGCTGAATAAAAAGTACTCTGCCATTTAAAATTCTGTCCTCACTCATTGATTTGCATCTTCTCAAATTTCTTCATGCTCCTGCTTGTCGTATCGACATTCACATAGATAAATACAAAAAAATGGCGCTTATTTACCAGCCTATTTTAGTCTTTCTAGGCACAATTTAACTTGGAAGCGCTTTATTTGGGGGGCTCTTATCGAAGCGTTTGAAACATGTTAAAAATACAAAAATATATACAATTTATTATGCGGTTTCGTTCGCCTAAGCCGTACGGCCTCGTCAGCGAAATTTTTTCCTAAGCCAAAGCGTTTTTTAATGTAAAAAAATTCTTTGAAAAAAGTTATTTCAAAAACCCCTTCAAGTAAAGCGCGCCCTCCCAAGTTGAAAAGAACCGTTTTTCTAAAATACTTTTCCAGAATGAATTGCTTTTCGGCGCTTTGCTACTTGGGGGGGGGGCGCACATTACATGGGGGTCAGGTCACTTTTCACTGATTTTTTCAAGCTTAGGCTTAGGTACCATGTATGCTTACGAGGCCGTATAAAAATATTTCGCAAAATGCAGGGGAGAGGAGCATGCAACGAAGTAAAGAAGTACCGAAAACATAATAAGTCAATGGAAAGAAGATTGAAGGTGTTATCAACAGCAATAGAAAGAAGAAAATTATTTTTACATCAGAAAAACCTTAAATGATTTACATTAAATGATGAAATTGCATACATGATGAATACAAGAATACATTAATTGCATACATTAAATAAAATTGCATAAATGATGAAATTGCATACCTTCAATGCCGTATCACGACACTTTGTACCGCGTCACTTTGTATACGACACTTTGTACCCGACACTTTGTACCCCGTCACTTTGTACCGCGACACTTTGTACCGCGACACTTTGTACCGCGACTTGAGTGAGGCCGCGCGTTTTATTTTTACATTAAAACATATTTTTACATTAAAAAAACGCTTAGGCTTAGTAAAAGTTCACGATAACGAGGCCGTACGGCTTAGCTAACGAGGCCGTCCGGCTTAGCTAACGAGGCCGTACGCGGTACAAAGTGTCGCGGTACAAAGTGTCGCGGTACAAAGTGACGGGGTACAAAGTGTCGTATACAAAGTGTCGTATACAAAGTGACGCGGTACAAAGTGTCGGTAATTCCTTCAATGCAAACTCTTTTCGAATTCCCAAATCACCGAAACTCTTCTGCACACATAATTGAAATAACCTGCGAACTCAAACTACTAAACGGAAAGTGCACTAGAGACAATATACAAAACAACGCTCTGCAAAATAACGCTCTGCAAGGTGTCACTCTGCAAGGTGTCGCTCTGCAAAGTGTCCGGTGTAAGGTGTCGCTCTGCAAGGTGTCGCTCTGCAAGGTGTCGCTCTGCAAGGTGTCCGGTGCAAGGTGTCGCTCTGCAAGGTGTCGCTCTGCAAGGTGTCAGGTGCAAGGTGTCGCTCTGCAAGGTGTCGTGTTACCGCGGGCCGGCCTTGTCTTTCGAAAGTGGTCGTCTGACGGGGGGTGTCGGACGTCAAACTACAAAAAACAGGGTGAGTTCACACCAAAAATATTCGTTTGAATATTGAATATTTAAGAAACACATGAATTGTGTGATTTTCTAGTTATTTAGGATAAAAGGTAACCAAAATTGGTTACAAACACACTAAAAATTTTGGTGAAAATTGGTCATTACTAAACCACGCCCTTCACGCCCGTTTATTACTATTCCGCGCCTCTGCGCGGGAAAGAGAGAAAGGGTATTTGACGCCCTATTATGTATATTTGTTTGATATGGTGTCGTTAGCCTAAGCCGTACGGCCTCGTTAGCGTAAACTTTTGCCTAAGCCTAAGCATAAAAAGCATGAAAAACTTGAAAAACTAAATAAAGCGCATGGGGCGAAGTTAAGAATTTTCCCGCGCAGTGGCGTGGATTAGTAATAAACGGGCGTGAAGGGCGTGAGGGGCGTGGTTTAGTAGTAGCCTGAAAGTTTTGAATTTTTTTGGTTTTTGTAGACTTTTTTTGATTTTTTGAGGCAAGTTTTTTTGTTGAAAATAGTCAAAAACACTGACAACCAAAAAAGCCCAGCCCTGGTTAGCACCTTCTCATTGCATAACACGGCAGTGTCCTTTAGATTCACATTGCAATCGAGACCATAAGTTTATAAGAAACACCCTATATATGTACAATAGAAAGGGTCAAGAACACGTCATCCAGACCGACATATGTACATACACACATACTATCAAAAGCATCGCGTTTATAAATTGAGTGTATGCCTCTCCAACATAATTTCATACTCACGCACAGGAATACTTTCGAAGTATTATTATTAATAAATTCACATTTATGTTCTTTTTTAACATAGTTTCCCAACCCCCTTCTTTATTCCGAGCATACTGAAGCATCGACGAGGCAAAAAAGGACTTCAAGCATTGCTGTTGTTTTATCATAAAATCCATCTATTCTAAGAACAGAACAAGGACATTTAGCTTGTATATAGTAGGTATATACTTTTGTATAGTAGGTATATACTTGTATATAGTAGGTATATACTTTTGTATAGTACATATGTATATGTATATTATAAGTACACCGATTTTCAGTTAAGGGCTGTACGTTTTGAGAAAAAGAATACAAATATGAAATTATGCACTAATAATCATTCTCTTCTGAGGATCGGATATTTCGAAAGCTCGACTTTTTTTTAAGGAAGCTTTGCATGACAACGCAATCTCTAGGAAGAATCGCAAACGGAGTTTCAAGTGAAAGGGGCGGGTTGCCGAACTCATTCAAGAGAGTTTACTTGAAAAAGTCCCTCAGTTCTCTTTCTGTAAGCAATGTTGAACGGCCTTCTACTGACATTTCTCGGGTTGCTCGTCTCCTCCATCCATTCCCAAATTGTAAGTCACATGCAAAAGTCTTTTCTGACTTCAAATGATACTTGAGACTTTGAAGAAAATTCATATAATGATTCGAGTTTAAGCAGTAAAAGCGAGATTAACTACTAAGCCCAGATCCATTCGAGATCAAAACCATTCTTTCATTTAATATCTGATTCGGCAATGGTGAGTATTGACATTGTATCTATTCTCGAAAATCCCTTTCACAGGTTCGAAATCTCATCAATCCGTGTGCATCAAGCCCTTGTTTAAATGGAGGGAAGTGCTCTCAAGAGCTGAAACTGCTGGACCGTTATTCATGCACATGCCTGCCTGAATTCACTGGGAAAAGCTGCGAAGGTCAGCCCTCATTCTATGGAAGACGTAATCCTCCCATGAGTTAAGGTCTTTAAAATACTGCAAGGGTTAAATTTCATATTTTTATGAATAAGTCCTAACGGAGATCAATAAAGACTATTTGTCTTTTTTATAATGTTTTAGTTTTGACGCAATGGTCTGCGGTGCCAAGTTCTCATTATCTTTTTAACTGTTACTGGTGAGCTCAATTTTTTTGAAAAAGAAAAAAACAGGAAAAAAACAGTCTAACGGGGACATTATCGCAGACAAACTTGAAAAGGTACAAAAGTTCGTCCAGAACAATGTTTAGTGGGAGGAAAGGGAAAACTTTTTAAAGAAGGCTTTATTTTCGATTAAAAACCACTCTATTGAGTTCACACTGTTGAACTCCTTTGTTATTGGGTTGATGGTTTCAGACTGTTCACTAGCTTGATTGACACCGGAACGTTTATAAATGAGGAAACGAGGACATAGAGAAAAAAACAACTTTGACGTTGGACTGAGAATAATTGGTCGACCACAAACTAACCTCTGAACCTTCTTTGGATCTTGAACTTTAGATCCTAAAATAATAGAAGCGTAAGCCAGATTCGCAAATGAAAAGGCACGAAAAATAATGGAGCGTTAGAATTCAACTTTTCACTTTCTCAACGTAATCTTTGATAAGTGTTCTCGTTGAACGCTCCAATGTCTTACCACGAATTTGCCGTGACAATGAAAATGGACTATGGTATTTTTATATTCACATCCAACATTCCCTCGCTTAGTTCCCATTCCCTCGCTTAGTTCCCATTCCCTCGCTTAGTTCCCATTCCCTCGCTTAGTTCCTCATTCCCTCGCTTAGTTCCCATTCCCTCGCTTAGTTCCCATAGAGGAAGGTGACCCATTAAAAGCTCTCTAAGCCAATCGATATCCCGCTGTTATGCCCACTCCAAAGCGCACAGTCAAGAAAACAGCCGGATGTTTCGACTGCCTGAAGAAAAATGAAGAAATGAGAAGTCTGGCTGAAAAAATGGAAAAACTGGAGGCCGCCGTGGAAAAATTCGAAAGGATGAGCATTCCGGTCGTCCAAGGTGAGTCTCAGCAGAAGAATGCAGATGTGACTAATTTAATGGAAAGAATGACCAAGTTGGAGGGAAGCCTCGAGAGAATTGAGAAGACTTTAGCTCAGTTAATGTCTTCCACTCAATCGATCGCAACTGCCCATCCTCATAACCGTCAATCCCTTCTTTCTCAAAATCTACCTCCCCAAATGCTAGCGTATGAAGCGGCTAGGAAAGCTCTAACAGATGACCGCGTCATACTGAAGGAAAAAGCGGAGAATTTGGTCGTCGTCGGCCTTCCAGAAGAAGAAACCGAGGCGGCCATGAATGCAGCGGACCGGCAGTTCTTAGTTCTTGCGTTCACTCTCCCAAGAACTCGGATTTCCCGAAATCTCTACCGCTCAATTCATGCGCCTAGGGAGAATCGAGAATCGACGCCGAATCTTGAAGATTTTCCTAGGCTCAGAAGATCTTCGTTTTGAGACTCTAAAGCTCATCCAAAGACGACGTCCAAGCTGCCTTGCTTCCTTCCCTCACGCGTACATACGCGAAGATCTAACCAGAGAAGGCTTGCAACTTGAGAAGGAGGTCAAGTTGTTGGCTCGAAATTTGAATCAAGAAGAGAGAAAATGGAGAGTTGTGGGTACCACACTTGTTCCAATCCGTCACGCCCAGCCCTTCCATGCCCAGTCCCACCAAAACGAGCATACATCCGCAACGAATTCTTCGCCTTCGCCATCGAATCCTCGGAACTCCTCTCAGCCGCAAAGATTCTCAGAGGTCAGCAGCAGAAACATCACCTCAAGACGCTAGCTATATGATGGTCCGCCCGTTTCTTCACCGTCACCGCCCGACATTCAGCTAAGCTTTGCATATTTTAACATACGTTCTCTCTATAATAAATTAGTTCCATTTCGTCTTTATCTAGAAAAAGAACAACCTGATATAGTTGCTGTCACTGAGACTTGGCTGAGTTCGCTTATAGCTGATTCAGAGATAATTGGTCCTCTTCCTTACGTAATAATCCGAGCTGATCGTAATTCTCGTGGCGGAGGAGTTGCCCTTGTATTGAGAGATCACTTAACGTTCTTGAAGCCTAGTTCTTTATGCTCTCCTTCGGAAATTGTTTATATAGACTTACTTTCTACCACTGGTTACATACGTCTGGTTGTTTGCTATCGTCCCCCGTCCTACACCAATGAAGAGACCAGACTTTTTTGTGATTCTTTATCCGATATTCTTTCTTCCACTTCCTATCCTGTAGTTGTGACTGGTGATTTCAATTGTGACACTCTCTCTCCTCCTTCTTCTTCATCCGATCGATTGTTAGTAGACATGATTACTCTCTTTGATTTGACCCAATTCTGCCGTGAACCAACACGTCTTAATCGTTGCATTGATTGGCTACTAACTTCTCTGCCCTCGCTATTGTCTAATTGTAGAATTGTTCCCTCCTTCCCCTCCTCTGATCATTTAGGGATCGCTTGCTGCCTTTCAATTGTGACCGACTCGCTTTTAGCCGAACCAGTTCTCGACTATTCAAGAACTGACTACGATGAACTTAATAAATACTTCAATTCAGTTAACTGGGAAGCCGAATTTGATAACTTCCTCTCGATTGACGATCTGTACGGCCGTTTCCTCGCCGTTATTGAATACGCTATTTCTGAATTCGTTCCAATTCGTAGACCTCGAACCCTCACGGCCACTTATCCTCGCCATATTCAGAGATTAATTAAATATGGTAACTCTCTGTTTCACAATATTGACGATCCTAATACCCGTTCTCTCTACGAGAAAGCTAGTAAAGATCTACTGAAGCAGATAATGAAATGGACTAGGCATTGTGAGAAGAAGAAATTGTCTCGCTCTCGGGACTTGTTCCGACATATCTCATCCCTCACTCGGCCTAAACCTGTGCCTCCTCGATATCTATTGAATACTACAGGGGACATAGTATTGAAAAATAAACTTAAATGTTCTCTGCTCTCTATCGAATTCGCTTCTCATTATACTAAGGATGATAACCAACGTATCGCATTGCAAACTGAAGCTGCCCCTACTATGAGCCCCTTTCCTATTTTTCTCCCCTCTTCTGTTCTTAAAAGCCTCTCGAAGCTTAAACCAACGGGTAGCAAAGGTTCAGATGGTATCCCTCAGATTGTCCTCAAGAAATGTGCTAAGTCTCTTGCACTTCCTCTTTCCCATATTTTCAACTATTGTATTATATGTGGTCAAATACCGTCTTACTGGAAACATTCTCTGGTGACCCCTATTCTGAAACCAGGCAAGGAACCTCACTTGTTGTCCTCCTATCGTCCGATTTCCATCCTTTCTCCCTGTTCTAAAACGATGGAGCGACTTGTTAGAGCTTTCATAATCAATCATCTATCCGAGCACTCTATTATACCTATCAATCAACATGGGTTTAGGCGTGGAGCGTCCACAGTAACCAATTTATTAATATGTGAAGATGATTGGACCTCTTCGTTAGCCAAAGGTCTTTCAACGGATGTCATCTACCTTGACTTCTCTCATGCATTTGACACCATTAGTATAAGTAAGCTTTTGTCTAAATGCACACATTATGGAATTACTGACCCACTCCTTTCTTGGCTTGAGTCTTTTTTAACTAATAGATCTTTCTCTGTGCGTATGGGTGGTGTCACTTCTGATCCAATGAATGCCACATCGGGTGTGCCCCAAGGGTCTGTCCTGGGGCCACTTCTTTTTACTCTGTATATATCCGATATAAATGAGGTACTAGAGAACTTTCCTAATATTCGTTATCAAGCATACGCAGACGATCTCAAGATTTATGTTTCTTATGATAAGAACTCATACGGCGAACGAACTCGAGAGCTGCAATCAGCATTAGATTCCGTATTCGATTGGTGTTTAGTTAACCAACTATCTCTTTCTCCATCCAAGTCTCTCCATATTCACATTGGAGGTCGATCTTTATATTCCTCATACAGTATAAATAATGTTTCCATTTCATGTGTATCTCAGATACGTGACCTGGGCATACAAATAGTTTCTTCTTTGCGTAGGAAAGAGGCTGTAGCAGACCGAGTTAAAAAGGCATCCAAAGCAATGTATGCTATGCTCCGTGCGGTTACTGCTAATGATCCTGGTATACTGGTCAATTGCTTTAAAACTTACGTAATGCCGCACTTGGACTATGCTTCGAATATATGGAATCCATACTATGGAAGAGATTGTGATGATATAGAGAAAGTTTTAAGGAAATTCACTCGCATAGTTTATCATCGATGTTTCGCAAATGAAGTTAATACGAGGTCTCTTCCTTCTTACCCCAATCGACTTGCCCGCCTTGGATTCGTTTCTCTCTCCAAGAGGAGGATATTTTCTGACTTAGTTATGGGTTTCAAGATCTTCCATGGACTGTCGATAATAGATAAAAAACGATTCTTCAAAGAGACTATTCCAACGCGAACTAATATAAATGGCTTATTAGTTCAGGGTAGCAAGAATACAGCTAGAAACAACTCTTATGGAATGCGAATATCCCGCCTTTTCAGCAAACTACCTCGAAACTTGATTAATAGTATGAACCTGAAATATTTTAAATCCCAATTAAAAAGTGGTGTTCTATCTACTCTTCTCTCGTCATGAATTCAGAACTAATTTTTTTTTTGTCGTTCAAATTGTTCTACTTACATAGTTTTGTTTGTTTGTTTGTTTTTTTTCCCCGTTCAATTCGCTATATTAAAGTCAAATTGATGTATTGCTTTTGTTGTCGTATTTGACAATTGTTTAGCTGATCTATTCATTCCTCATTTTCAATTGTAATCAAATTTGTGCGTTATTGCATCGAAAGATGTAGATAAAATATATATATATATATATATATATATATAATATAAAAAATACCGTAGTTGAGAGATTCGAGCGTTCAACGAGAACACTTAGCAGAGATTACGTTGAGAA
This sequence comes from Allodiplogaster pararmata, assembly GCA_964056735.1. Taxonomy (NCBI): domain Eukaryota; kingdom Metazoa; phylum Nematoda; class Chromadorea; order Rhabditida; family Diplogasteridae; genus Allodiplogaster; species Allodiplogaster pararmata. Next base: position 23,701,304 of record OZ057407.1, on the reverse strand, counting down.
AGTGAAAAGTTGAATCATAACGCTCCAAAAGTAATTGTGAAATTTAAGCCATGAAAGTGACCAAATTCGACGTTTCTTTATAAAATGTCTGTCTTTCTTGTGTTCAAATATTGACTTTCGAATATTTGACAGAAACTAATCGTAATTTTCCGAGTTAACTTTGGAATCCGTTCAGATACCTAGTTTTTTGCTGCTTTGCAGCAAGGAGCTATGCCAATGAGGAAATCCTTGAGCCGCAGAATGGTTTAATAGAGAGTGAAAGGTTTTTTCAAAAAAAACATAAACTTGAAAGTTTTTTAATAAGTAAAAAAAAGATGAATGATTTTGCAGTGATACTCGAAACCTCTACTGTATCGACCACTTCTTCAAGTGAAACCCCTATTCTCTCAGCGAGTTCTTCAAGTGAAACCCCTATTCTCTCAGCAAGTTCTTCAAGGGAAACCCCTACTGTATCGACCACTTCTTCAAGTGAAACCCCTATTCTCTCAGCGAGTTATTCAAGTGAAACCCCTATTCTCTCAGCGAGTTCTTCAAGTGAAACCCCTATTCTCTCAGCGAGTTCTTCAAGTGATACCCGTACTACTTCCACAAATTCTTCAAGTGATGTTCACTCTGCAGCTTCTCAAACTGCTTCTCGTACTACCTCGGTCGTTTCAAAAGAAACTCTGGCAATAGGGAAGCCACTCTCAAAAAGCATGACAAATCTCTTCGGGCCAGAGGCGTCTTCCGAGAACGTCATCAATGTAATCATCGTTTTCATCATTTGTTCATTTCTCTCTGGGCGCAGTTTGATAGAAATCGTGACTCGAAACTAAACTAATAACAAAAATACGATTGCTAATTAATTTTTCAACTCGTTTCATATGACATTTCATAGACCTGAAGTGCCATAACTCATGCAATTATTTTTCTCATATCCTCAAATGCTAAGTTACACAGTTTAAAGGCAGTGACGCCTGGCCGAGATGACAAATGACTGAACTATCGCACAGAAAAAAAAGAAGCTAGTCATTCCCTCGCTCTGATCATTCCCTCGCTCTGATCACTTACTGAGTGGCAGGTCGATAGCCTGCTCTGACATCTCATTGAGGCCTCTTCTTCCCAAACCCACAAGATGAGCGTCAAGTGTCCTCGTGTCAACGAATCGCCTTCCGTTCCTTCTTCTACTATAAAGTCCTCGCCATCCTCGCCATCTTCTACCCTTTTGAACGCCCTCACACCTTCATACAAGTAGAGACTTCGACTCCTACACTACCGCCTCATGTTCTCCTCCTTACCACCTGCGTGGAAGTTCTTGGCACTCTTCAGTCTTCTCTTCCAGCTCCTCCTTTCCAGATCGTCACCGATGCTATCGAAGAAGATAAGCGTTTGCGATCTGTTGTGATCGAGCGTCTTCCGGAGCACCCAAATCAATCATCTCTCCCTTCAGAGCAGCTGCTTCATGATGCCAAACTTGTCGAAGGACTTATGGACTCTTGTGATCTATCGGTTGCAGAAATAGTTCATTTCCGAATGGGCGCACGACTTCCGAATTCTCCTTCATGTTCTAATGCCAGGATGCTCAAAGTGATGTTTCCAGAAAAGTTTCTTCAGAAACAGTTTCTCTCCCGATGTGCTTCACTAAGGAGCTCGGCCCCTCTCAAAGGTATCTTCGTCCGGCCTAGTCTTACCAGAGAACAGCGGGAGGCAGAATTTCTTCTTCGCCAAGAAAAACGCCGACTTGTCGCACAAGGCAAAGATGTTGTGATCTACAATAACCAAATCATGCTACGAGCCGATGCTGACGCCAAACGCAGGTCCGGAACCCAGAGACGAGCCACTGGTCCCAACGCAATTCCTCTTTCCTCACCACGATTCAATCAGCACGGCAGCCAACCAACGTCCGTCAGCCGCTCTCCGAAGAACTCATCTGGCCACTCTCCGCTCAAGTCTTTTTTAAACTGACGGGATGTCCTCGTCTTCTCTCACCTCCAATCATCCAATTGAAGTTAACCTATTTTAATATTCGTTCTCTTCGTAATAAATTGGTGTCATTTCATTTTTATTTAGAAAATGAACAACCAGATATAGTAACCTTATCTGAAACTTGGCTCAATTCTCGTATTTCTGATTCGGAAGTTCTTGGTTCTCTTCCATACTTTATTGTTCGCTGTGACCGTAGTTCCTGTGGTGGCGGGGTTGCCATTGTATTACGTGAACATTTCACCTTCTTAAAATCTAATCAGTCAAGTTCTTCCGAAATTATTCATGTAGATTTGCTCTGCTCCAATGGTTATGTACGTATTATATGTAGTGTGTTATAGACCTCCGAATTACAATAACGATCAGACGAGACTTTTTTGTGACGTTCTCTCCGATACTCTCACATCCACTCATTACACCGTAGTCATCACTGGAGATTTAAACTGTGACTCTCTTTCCCCTCCTCGATCGATACCTGACCGGATACTATTAGAAACAGTTTCTCTTTTTGACCTGACACCCTTCTGCTGCGAGCCAACCCGTCGTGACAGTTGTATTGATTGGCTACTTACTTCCTTACCGTCGTTGCTCACAAATTGTAGACTCATTCCGGCATTCCCTAGTTCCGATCATCTAGGTATAACCTGTAGTCTTACTTTATCTAAAGCCTCACCTCAAGTCATTCAAGTGCCGGACTATTCTAGAACCGACTATTGTGCACTTAATAACCATTTCAATTCTGTGGATTGGGAAGCAGAGTTTGATAACTTTTCATGTGTTGATGATCTTTATACACGTTTTACTTCAGTTATCAAGTCACCCATATCCAAATTCGTTCCTATGCGAAGTCCTCGCAATCTCTCCACCGGTTACCCGACGCACATTCAGAAAATGATCAACTACCGTGATAAGTTTTTTCTCAAGATTGACATCCCTGCAGTTCGTTTACTTTATGATAGATCCAGCAAAGAACTTCTCAAGCAGATTGAAAAATGGAATAGACACTGTGAGAAAAAGAAATTAATTCGATCTCGCGACTTGTTTCGACATATTTCATCGTCTTACACGACCCAAACCACAACCTCCTAGATGTCTACAGGATTCGGTTGGGAACTTTGTATTTGATAGTTTTAAGAAATGCTCTATGTTGTCTTCGGAGTTTGCATCTCACTTTACAATCGATGACGGTTCAAGTCCTCTCCTGATTAATAGTCCTACCCCCACTATGGCCTCTTTTCCTATTTTCTTACCGCATAAGCTGAAACCGAATGGTAGTACTGGCTCTGACGGTATCCCTCAGATAATACTAAAGAAGTGCGCAATGTCTCTTTGTCTCCCCCTCTCTCATATTTTCAATTTTTGTATTATGTATCAACAGACCCCCTCAAGCTGGAAAATTTCTTTAGTGATATCGATATTAAAATCAGATAAAGACCCTCAATCAGTCACGTCCTATCGTCCGATTTCCATTTTATCTCCTTGTTCTAAAACAATGGAGCGTTTAGTTAGGTCCTTCCTAGTTGATCATTTATCAAAGTTCTCTGTCATTCCTCCAAACCAGCATGGTTTCAGAAGGGGGGCATCCACAATTACCAACCTTCTAGTGTGTGAAGACGATTGGACTTCTTCACTCTCTAAAGGCCTCACAACAGATGTTATTTATTTAGACTTCAGCAGAACATTCGATACAATAAGCATACCTAAGCTTTTGCATAAATGCCATCACTACGGAATTTCCGATCCACTACTTTCCTGGCTAAATCGTTTTTGATAAACAGAACTTTCTCTGTTCGCATGGGAAGTGTAATCTCAGATCCACAATTAGCTACCTCTGGGGTTCCCCAGGGTTCTGTTTTAGGGCCCCTTTTGTTTACCATATATATTTCCGACATCAATTATATCCTTCAAGATTTTCCCAATATTCGTTGCCAAGCCTATGCGGATGACTTGGAGATTTATATCTCTTATAATAAGGATTCGTATGGGGAACGGACTCGTTAATTAAAATCAGATATAGATACATTATCAGTTTGGTGCAGGGAGAATCAATTATCTCTTTCGCCGAGTAAATCTCTGCATCTTCACATCGGTACACGAGACCTTTCTTTCTCCTACTCTGTTGATAGCCTCCCTATCAAATCTGTCTCCCAGATACGTGACCTGGGCATACAAATTGTCCCTTCCCTCCGCAGACATGTCAATATCGTAGATCGTGTAAGAAAGGCAACTAGAGCTATGTACTCCTTTCTACGCGCAATCTCTATTAATGACCCCGGAATTCTTGTCAAATGTTTTAAAACATACGTTATGCCACATTTAGATTATGCGTCAAATGTCTGGAATCCATACTACGCTAAAGATTGTAAAGATATTGAGAAAGTATTGATGAAATTTACTCGCATTGTCTATTACAAATGTTTTCCTGGTCCTAGCTATCCACAATCGCTTCCCACATACTCCGACCGCCTCGCGCGCCTTGGTCTCATTCCTCTCGCAGAAAGAAGAATTTTCTCCGATTTGATTATGGGCTATAAGATATATCACGGACATTCCATTATCAAAAAGAACAGATTTTTTAAAGAAACAACTCCAACAAGAACTAATACCCATGGAATTTTTTTGGAAGGGACACGGAATACATCAAGACACAATTCTTATGGACTTAGAATCTGTCGATGGTTTAGGAGATTACCTTGTGAGTTGATCAATGCTAATTCACTGACATCATTTAAAACACAGCTGAAGAAAGGAAAAAATCTTTCCAATCTTAAATAGACCTTTTTTATATCGATGTTAGAATAATTTTGAGGTTTATTACAAGTTTATGTTCATGTTGTATAAATATTGAGGTCACAATGAATGCTTATCTTGATAATACGGGTTTTAGCAATAAAAGAATTGGATATTATGGTTTTCTTGTTTCGTGAATGTTTTCTTAATTCTGTGCTGTTTCGTGAAAAAAATTTCGCATTGAAAAATGTAGATAAATTATTTATTTAGTCCACCGGGCGGGATCGAACCCAACCATCTCCGACTCAAACCGGGAGCGCGTGTTACCATTACACCACGGGGACACATTGCTATTCCGTGCGATAGTGTTATATGAAAGGCTCACATGCCTTGTTCTCTTAGTCACGCATGCTTATCAAGCGACTGCGTCATGAATGGAGCACAACTCGATAAGCATGCGTCACTAAGAGAACAAGACATGTGAGCCTTTCATATAACACTATCGCACGGAATAGCAATGTGTCCCCGTGGTGTAATGGTAACACGCGCTCCCGGTTTGAGTCGGAGATGGTTGGGTTCGATCCCGCCCGGTGGACTAGCTTTTTTCTGTGCGATAGTTCAGTCATTTATTTTTCTCATAGTTAAGTACGAGCGAAAACGTAAAACTTTGGAACACAAGAATGTAGAATTTGGTTTGGGCGGTACGTTCTAAAAAATTACCGAAATTCTGGTACCATGTTAAACATGTTGGTGAGTGGAGGATTGATGAGCGAAGTCGAAGATGCAACCACTCGTTTGCCGTTCGAAATGAGAACCGAACGCCCACTTGAAAGTCTTTAAAATGATGGTCTATGTATGTAGTGTCCTACCGGTCAAGCCAAATTATATACGAGAAAGTTCTGAGCTATCGATCACCTTTCTCTCCGAATGAATCTGATAGTTTTAGATTTTAGAAGGAGGAGTTAACTCTGTGGGATTGAAACTCAATTTTTCCACTCGCTCAAATCAACTTAAAACTAGAGAAAAAACACAAATAATTGAAGTATTTCATAAGCGGATTCAGGCGTGTCCATACAGAAAGAAGAGGTAAGACCTAGTGCGAAAATAGTTGAAAAGAAGACGATCATCGTCTGGTCAGAATTTTTCAAATACGAAAGAATGCTTACGATTCACAGCTGTTGTATGGGCCTTAAAATGATCATTATAATGTGTGCGTGTGTAGCTCAGTGGGGAGAGCATTCGCCCGGAATGCGAAAGGTCACGGGTTCGGTTCCCGTCACACCACACGATTTTTGCACAAGTTTCTGCGAACAGTCCGCTCCTCTGCTCGGTATAAAAATCTCTTGCTTGAGACCAACGAGGAGTAGGAAATACTCTTATTTACACCCATGTAAATTAGTAATTTTTACACCCATGTAAATTAGAGTATTCCCTACTCCTCGTTGATCTCAAGAAACGGATTTTTATACCGAGCAGAGGAGCGGACTGTTCGCAGAAACTTGTGCAAAAATCGTGTGGTGTGACGGGAACCGAACCCGTGACCTTTCGCATTCCGGGCGAATGCTCTCCCCACTGAGCTACACACGCACACATGATAACGCACATTTTAAGGCCCATACAACACAGCTCGCCAAGGCAGTACTTGTTTTAGTGAACATGAAATTATTGGTTGCAGTCTCATTCCTTGCTGATTAGAACTGGGAATCAAAATAAATGTTCTCAGTTCTTCAAAGAGGCGAAGATGACGCCTTCAATGATGACGGCAGCGATGCCGACTGTTCTAGGCTTCCTGACGGCGGAACAGCGAGAATCCCTCTCTTACGACATTTCCGACATAGTTAACTGGGCTGCATTCGAACGGCGCGAGATCAACTTCAGGTTGTAGTCGACTGGGAAACCGACATTGAAGCAACCATATCTAATGACTTTGATGTGAACTGATTTAATTAAGGAAAGCTATGGTGAAGAAGAATGACCCTTCTCTCGGAAATTGCTTCTCCTTCAACCATCACTCGAAACCCTTCAAGTTCAAAAAAGGAATGAGCGGAACATTTGGAGGTTAAATCATTCTTATTAAGGCTAATAAACATCTCACGTAGAGATTTTGGTATAGCTTGAACAAAGAACAAAGAAAAGAATAGAAATGAGGCAGAAGCTCCAGGGAAAGGGGATCATGTTGGAGGTCTGCATGTCTCTCTGACTGTTGACCAAGCGAGTTCCTTCCCATGGGTGGAAACTGCTGGCATCACCGTCTACATTCACCCAGTCGGAACGGAGATCTTCGCTGAGAGTCCAGCTTTCATCGCTCGACCAAACGCACTCATTGAACTGCATGTCGACATGGTATGAAGCACCACACACACTTTCACACATCCCACACACTCGAGAGGAAACGTAGCTAATGAGTTTTGAAAGTAACCAAAATGTCTTGTAATGTCAAAGCTTTTTTAACCAATCGATAAAGTTTTTTCGCTTGCAATTTTAGCTATGTATATGTATTTTTACTCAGGCTGCGTTTTAAAAACTATTAAAAACAACAGCTCACAACGTACAGAGGAAAGTTTATTAAGAACAAGTGTTTATGAGAACCCTGATGATTGTTGAATGTACTGTATATTCCAGTCTCGATTCCTCCGGATGAATAGCGTTCTGTACGGTAAATGTGCCTCAAGCACACTCGATGGACAGTCCTATTACAGTGACGGAGACTACACAGTTGAGGTTACTGGGCTCTTATTTTCTTGAGGCGTTCCAATTCGAAGATAATGAGTCTTGATTGCTCTTAGAAGCCCATGATTATTGATTGTAACAAACTGTTTCGAACCTTTCACCAAATGCAGCTTGTGCGTATTGCTTTTTCACCCTAGCTTCTGGTTACCAGCAATAACTGCTACGGGCCTGTTGTTGTTGTTGTTGCCGGCAAACGTCTCGCGTCGAAGAGAGTTGGCTATGGAGGGCCGCTCTCTCCCTCTCTCTCTCCTCTCTTTTTTTTATTTTTAAATACATCTCTTCTTCTTTCCTTCACAATAGTCTCACAAATGAGGCTACTTCTTTTGGTTTCATCCAGAGATCTTCCAACGTGAGTCTTGTTGGACGTCTAGCGCATCTGAAGAGATGGGCCACGTCGTGAGGTCCATTGAGACAGTCTGGGCAGTAGTCAGGTATCGAGTCATCGATCCGGTGTAAGTAGTGGTTGGTGTACCTGCTGTAGCCTGAGCGGAGTTGGCTCAGCGTGCAGCGGGCGTTTCTGGAGAGGTCCACTTCTTCTTCATTTATGTCCGGTGGTGGTCGGCCGCCCAGTATGACTGGACCTTGGATGGTTTCCTTTTCTTCTGAGACCATGTTTGTGTGGACTCGGTTGGCGACGCTTTTCCCGTTGCTCTTCTCTGCTGTTTCCGACAGGTGCTTCTGCATGCGATTTCAACAGTGCTTCTGCATGCGATGTAAAGATCAGCTTTCATGTTGCGTGGTGGGGGTCCTTGGAGAAATAATCCGTGATGGAAGTGAGTTTGGCTCAAGGTCCTTGCCAAGTATTGGGCTGATAGCATGTGAAGGTGCGATTTCGATCTCATAACTTTAGCTTCAGCATGTATGTGGTCGACGCTGGCCATTTGATGGTTTCCTGTTACGATACGCAGGCCATTGTTCTGTCCTCTTTGAATTTTGGTATGTGCTGAGGAGGAGAGAAAGCTGGCCCAGGCTGGAGCTGCGTAGCTGTATATGGATTGGCAAATGGCTTTGTACGTGAGACGGAGTGTCTCCTTTTGGTTGCCCCATGTACTGCCGGCTAGCGCCTTCAGTACATTGTTACGTTGCGACATTCGGCCTGCTATGTCTTTCGCATGATGACTGAATGTGAACATAGAATCATATGTAACTCCAAGGATTTTGGCGGTATTCACGGTGGGTACGCTCTGACCTCCGATCGAGACATCTAGGATAGTCTTGTACTCTTTGCTGTAAGGTGTGAAGAGTAGAAGCTGGCTTTTGGCAGGAGAAATAGATAGTCCACGATCGTGGATGAACTTTTCGATGTGTGGTAGACCGGATCGTATGTGTAGCGAGGCAGTGGAAATGCTCGGATCTGACGCCCATAGCGTTATATCATCAGCATAAGAGACGATTTTGATGTTTGGATCGTTGTTCGGAAGATCGCTTAGATATAAATTGAAAAGAAGCGGTGAGGGTGCGCTGCCTTGAGGGACTCCGCTTCTGATCAGGGATGAGCTTGAGAGGACGTCGCGAAAGGATGTACGGCTCGTTCGTCCTCTGAGGTACGATGCTAGCCATTTCTTTGCGAAGTTTGGGGCGTCGGTTTGTAGGACGAGATCTATGAGTACCGCTATGTCTATGCTGTCGAAGGCCTTTGACATGTCGATTGCCAACATCACTGTACGTTTAGCTGGTCTCTTCGCGTTAAAACCTGCAGCTACGTCTTTTGAAAGAGTGAGGAGGGCAGAGGTGGTGGATCTTCCTGTGGTGAATCCATGCTGGTGCTCAGCTACTCTTACGTACGGCTTGAGTTCTTCCAATAGAAGTCGTTCTATGATTTTCGCCATCGGTGAGAGTAAGGAGATCGGTCGGTATCCTGGTCCATCCGTTGCCTCTTTTCCTGCTTTCAGGAGTGGGAGAATGACTGAAGATTTCCAAATCATGGGAATTCTGCCAGAGCTGAGGGAGTCGTTGATGAGCTTTGTGAGGGCGGCTATACCTCTGTTCCTGAGATAATGGAAGAGTATTGGAGCGAGTCCGTCCGGTCCGAGGGCTGTTGATTTCTTTGTCTTCTTAATAGCTGATTTCACTGCGGCCTCTGAGTACTCGACAAAATCTTTAGCGTGGATGTTGTGAACTTTCTTCATGGTTTTCCGATTTTCCTTTTTTGTTTTGTAGTCGACTGGGCGTGTGAAGCGTTTGTTGAACTGGTTCGCGATTTCGAAGGAGGATGTGAGGGGTCCTTTCCCGAAGTCGATGGCGCAGTTTGGTGGGGGACGTCCTTTATCATTCAACATCTTGATCGTTTTCCACAGTTTCTTGCTGTCTAGTTTGGGATCAAAGGTCTCCATGAAGTTTCTCCAGATGTCCCTTTTGTTTCTGTCCGTGGCTCGTCTGATGTTCATGTTGAGGGTGCTGATGTCTTGGCTTGATGGGTCTGATTCTCGTAAAGCGTCTCGTTTGGTCATCCAATCTCGGATTTCTGGTGTTAAGGCAACGTTTCTCTTCTTGATGCGACCGCGTGGGATTGAGCTGGTGGCTGCAGATAACAGGATCTTCCGGAAGAAGTGCTCAGCTTGGGCGGCGGGGAGGTCGGGAAGAGGTGTCGTGGATAACTTTTCTTCGACGAGCTGTTCAAAGATTTTCCAGTTCGCTTTTCCGAAGTTGGTGAAGGAGACTTTCCTGTGCGTACGGATGTAGTTGGAACCCTCAAGGACGATTACGATGGGTAGATGGTCGGAGCTTCCAGATGGTATTGTTTTCCATGAGACTTGAGAAAGTAAGTCCAGCGAACAAATGGAGATGTCTGGAGAAGATGGTCTTCCGTTGACTGGTACTCTGGTAGGCGTGTCACGGTTTACTGCGGCGTGTTCTGAAGCATCGATCGTTTCTGCGATGTGAGAGCCTCTGCTGTCTGAAGATTTGGAGAACCATGCGGCATCATGAGCGTTAAGATCACCGAGTATGATGGATTTCTCGCGATTGTGTAAGAACGGAGTGAGGTCGGGCGTGTAACCAGTGGTGCAAGAGCTCGTCGGTGGTATGTATATGTTGGTAACATCGAGCGACTTCCCATCGGCATCGAATATGCGGACGGTGAGAGATTCCAAATGTGTGTCGGTCGGAGAGGGCATTACAGTGTAGGACAGCGATTCGCTGATTCCGGTAATAAGACCGCCTCCGGAGTTCTTCTCACGATCTTTTCTTACGATAGTGTATCCAGGAATTTGTGGACATTTGGAACGGTTCGTTAGCTTAGTTTCTTGGATGAGAAATAGATCGACTTTCAGACGAGTGACGAGTTCATGGAGTTCCGTCGTTTTGCCAGAGAAGCCATTGCAGTTGTATTGCAAAATCTTGAGGTTCCTGCTGTTGGACGTGGGGTCAGAGGAGAGAGTTTGCCTGGTGTTCGTGGTCGTCAGCGGAGTCGTTGATGTTATGCATGACGGGCAGCGGTATTCGACTTGGATGTATTCTTTGAGTGAGGAGAGGCCACTGCATGTCGATTTAGTGTGGACCCACACTGAGCAGTGGGAGCACTGGATGCAGTTAGTATTCGCCTTTCTCTTGCATGTAGTGCACAGCCACATCCTTGGTCCTGGGTTACTCTCGATGTCTCCGGCCAATAGGAGAAGTAGTTGGGACAGGCCAGCCGGATCGGACTGTCCCTCAGGCGAAAAAAGAACGAAGACGGAGGTGTAGTGAAGAGATGAGAGAGAGAGAGAGACAGAGAGGCTCTCTTGTAGTTTCTTCGGAGCGTGATGCTTCCGGAGAAGGTTGTTGATGTCCTTTGCAGTCTGTAGACTGTCGTGCTGCACCGCGTGAAGGCGGACATCGTTGTAGCACGCTACGGGCCTGTTTCGAGGCCTGCTGCTACGACTGCTACACTATAACTGCTACGGGCCTGCTAAATATTGGATATTGAAGTCTGCTTCTGTTTGAATCTCCTACCAGGATGTTGCCCATTATAACTTGTTTCGGATATCATATCAGCGTTGGGCTCATGAGCAGGGTTCATCGAGGGCTTGTTATCATTATTCAACCCAGACGTTAAGAAGTTATGTTCGAAAATCTGTCGGTGCCCCTGTGTTTCGAACTTGGGCGGGCCACTTTTTAAATTCAACTTGGTGGACGCTTATCAATACATATAAGATTTCGGCTCGTTAAACTGTTTTTTTCTGCCCTCAATAGCTTTCGGTTTTAGGAAAAACCGCTTTCAGCAAGCCTTTGTGTCGTTTTCGGACGCATTAAAAACAGTGAAAGTCTTTGTTTCTCTTTTGTACTCCGCATGAAATGTCCCCAGAACAACAGTATGTGAGAAAGAGAGTCTATGAAAGCATACATTGAATTATAATAATTCAAAATAAATGGTGCATGCAAATGTTAACGGAAGCATGACATGAACTATATTGATCATGAGTGGATCTCGAAATGAGGTTTGGATCATGAGAACAAAATAGGAGATCATGCTTATGACATCGTGAGGTTTAAGTAAAAAGTCGGTGTGACAATGAAATCAAGAGTCTCGGGGGCTTTAGTGCCCGAGCCTCTGGGCTTTGATTTCTCCTGATTGCTGGTGATTGGGCTTATTTAAATTACGCAAAACGAGAGTAATCTCTCGTCTCTATGATCAGAAATTTAATAATCAGTATGCGAATACAGTTATACAGCGCAGGTATTTACTTCTTCAGTCTCTAACATTACTATGTAGTGATAGAGAATCAAAAATTTTGACTACATATACATATAGTGATAGAGAATACAGAAATTGACTATAGCATTGACTATAGAAATATGGATAATACAAAAAAGTTGACTATAACAATGAATAAATAGATGGGGAATACAAAACGCATGATATAACCCCTTTAGTACTGTATGTTGAGGGCTGCTTTCGGGCCTGCTACCAGGATTTTGCCTACAAAACATGCGGATGCGCTGACGCGGCCTACCGCCATCCGAAGAGCTGGTCTAGCTGCTCCTTTAGCAAAGGTTTGCCAAAAAAATTATCATGAAAAGTCGGGCTGCTTCTACCGGTCCACAAAAGAAGTGCGGTGAGAACGGAAGAACTCCCCTAGCAGATGAAAATGAATACATCAATTACCATACAAAAAAAAACTTATTAGAGCGACTGATCTTTTGTTTAGGCACAGTTTCACGCATAAATTCTACCCGCAATGCGGGTGAGAGAAGTATGCGTATGCAGTCTTTAGTTATGAACCGCCTTTGCATAATGCTTGAAAAGATAAAATTTAGAGCGTTTAATTTAAGCTGTAGTGAGTATAAGGAAGCGCAGTAGTAAAAAAAACTATTCTTCTTCGTTGCTGCAGTTATGTGCCTCGTTAACATGACGAGCGAACGCGGAGACCCGTCCCTGTGGGAAGAATGCTCTTGCCCCGAGCCATGCAATGCAGTCGACTACAGGATTGAGCTCTCCTCCGCTCCTTTCTCAGTTCAAAACGTGAGCTGTTTGTTCCTCTTTCAAGGCTTTTTTCTTCTTATTTCACAGCTACTCTCAAGTTCATTGAATGTAAATAATCAATAAATGGAATGTGTTCAGATGAATCATCGGAACTTCACACAAGTGGTAAGTCTCACTGTTTACATGTTTTCGGGATGTTTTTGAATGCTGCTTGACAAGCAGTTCAAAGCTATGTATGTTGTTAGCGGAAAATGCTCAGGCTGAGTTATATTGAAAACCGTTTCAACACGATCGCTCATCTGGTCATCATAAAAATCTCTTGGATTTTGAAGCTTACTGATAACAGTTCGACGATGAAGAATACATTGCAGTCTGAGGTCCTTGTCAACTTCCCAAGCCTCGAGTGCAGTGTTTTCACCGAGGAGCCCCTCAATACGGTGAGGTTCCCGCATCTGAGATAAAAAAATATAGCCTTAGACTGAAAAATACTCAGATCAGTTTCTGTATAGCAAGAAGTTCTGAATGATATTTGAGCATGCAGAAGCGCTTTTTTTCACAAATCTTAACAGCTATTAATGGAAATCTATAATTTATTATAAGAGTTACATGTGTCAAATTGTGCTCCTCTTCCAGTTCTCGAAAGTCTTATCGATTACGGGCAGTAATGTTGGAGTTCTGCTGGGCGCCAGCTTGATCTTCGTCGCCGAAGTCATCTTACTTTTTGTGAGATTGGTGAGCTTCAGTGGCAACCATTAGTAGAGTATTTTTTAAATGAGTTGCTTCGTATTCTCTACACTCTCTCGAAAGAGCGCACTTTTCTATTGTTAAAACTAGTCTATTGTTAAAACGGAAGTATCCCGATTGTAAGCCATTGCTCCTTTTGATCGATTTGTCGTGTGAGAAATCACTACTTTATGATATACATGTGATATGTGATATGATACCCGCTGTTTTGCGCGAGAACTGCTAGTTAACCCATTTTAGAAATTAAACTCTTTTTAGTCGAGGGAATTCTCCTTCTCATTCAACCATTTTCTTTGTTCTGGATCATCTGATTTGGTTTTAACCGGAGATTCCAAGAATTCTTCGCTCTTAGTCTGCATCTAATTACATTATTTATTGAATAATTACATCCCTTAAGTAGCGTTTTCCGGAACATCTTCTCATTTACTCAAATGGCCAATATTTCGCAGGACTGCTTACTCAATTACCTTAAACAAGTATTTCTTGAGGCTTTGAAGTTGTCAAAATACTCATTTGTTTTTCAATATGGAAACTTGTAATTGGATTTTTTTCTTCAGTTTTTTGTTGTTGTTGTTGTAATTATTGAACTCGCAGTATATGCTTCTGCAAGCTCACGAAAATTGAAAGTTCACCGATTAACAGCGCAATCAACCTTCAAAATCCTTACATCTGAAACTATCCATTCAGATGCATGAATATACTTCGAGAGGGTTTTATATTGTATAAAGCATACAAATGGACCCTGAGACTCAATTTCTGAACTTTTTTTACAAGGAAATTCATTCGGTTCTCCAAAATTCTATTTCATTCGGGATATGCCTCTATTAAAATACTACATGGGCATACAACTTTATCAATATTTATATCAACGCTATTTATATCAACTAGATCAATAGCAATATATCAACGCTTATTGGTGAGTCAATGAGGGCGGAAAACCGTTAGGCACTTACCTTAATCAGTGAATCATGGAGACGAAATCGGCGTTCAAAATTTGATTTTCACTAGCGATTTGAGCAAAAGCCTACCTTTCCTAGTTTCTTATTCACTTGATATGGCCTATTGTGTCGAAAACTTCCGAACCCAGAGTAGATAAGGTCCTCAGACGTTACGGCATCCAAAGCTCGCTGAAAATTTTATTTACTTAGGGTCAGTTCAGGAACCCCGGGTCTACGTGAGCTAATTACAAGTGAAGGCCTTTGGATTAGGCGGGAAAACTTGTTTATTGAGAAAGTTTAAAAAGAGTTTGTTGAGAAAGTTTAAAAAGCAGCAGCCGTAGTTCGGTACTCCGCTCAGAAATCACCATAGTTTTAGGTTATGCTGAGAGGATAACATTTATGACGAGTATTGCAGCTTTCAAGCATCCACAGTGGAGGAAAGAATAAACTTTCAAGTCTCTATGAAGACACCTTCCGAGTCTCCATAGTTTCAGGGCCTAGACAAATTAAGAGAATCTGGTCCGTAAGTCTGTTCTTTTTTTACTTTTAAACCGAGCAAACGGTGTAGGAAGTATTTGGCTGAAGTATTTGGCTGAAGTATTTGGCTGCCTACTTCCTCGAAGTTTTGTGACTCATACTCACAAAAAAATTTTACATGAAAATTCATACCAGCAAAGCATGGGAAGCGTAACGATACGTTTGAAAGTATTCCGAGGAATACTTTCTCAAAGTATTGTCTTTCATACCGCGAAAACATGGTTTTTCATGGAATCAAAGTATTCTAGGCATACCACTGTTTGTCGGGATACTACGCAAAAGTATTATTTTTCATACCTCGAAAGTTTTTTTTCTCATGAAATCAAAGTATTGCAGGCCATACTTTGAAGTATGCCGTTTCTTTTTTCCTTGATTTTTGTGTCGAGATTCTTTTTTGTTTGTTTTTTTCTGGAGTCAAATTTTTTATTATTGAATCAACAAATTTTTATTCAATAACCGCAAACAATGTTATAATCACAATCAACCAGCAAAAAATTGTAATATAAGACGGTGCTGGGAATTTAGTTCGGCAATTCGTGTTGTTTCGGTGTCTGTGGCGAGTTTTGAAACATGGCGGTAAAAAAACTCGTTTATCCGTAAATTGCACAGAGGATTTGAAAAAGAAACACGTGTCATATTTAATATACAGATTTTTGCTTTAGCAAGATAAATAAGAAACAAAAGCACTGAGTGTCAAAGACATAAGAATTGGCGAATTTAGAACGGTTCGAATATCGTCACATGTTGATGATCATTACAAGGCAAGTTTAGAACGTTTCGAATATCGTCACCGGTTGATGATCATTACAAGGCAAGTTTAGAACGGTTCGAATATCGTCACCGGTTGATGATCATTACAAGGCAAATTTAGAACCGTTCGAATTTCGTCATCGGTTGATGATCAGTAAAAGGCTATTCAGCAAAATAAGAGCAGACTTATATAGTATGAACAAAACGAGCAACCTATACAGACCGGGTTTGCACGAACGCTATACTATTTTCTTTTTCTTTGTCGCGAAAAGAGAATAGTATAGCATTCGTGCAAACCCGGTCTGTATAGGTTGATCGTTTTGTTCGTACTATATAAATCTGCTAAATGGCCGGGAGAGTGCGAAATTGCGAGAGTGTGAGATTTAGAAAGCGAGCATCGTAACATGACGAAATTCGAACAGTTCGAAATTCGTCAAGTGCTGAGCATCGTAACGTGACGAAATTCGAACCATTCGAATTTCGCCATGTGATGAGTATTGTAGCATGACGAAATCCGAACCATTCGAAATCCGCCAAGTGATGAGCAATAATACATGACGAAATTCGAACAGTTCGAAATTCGTCAAGTGCTGAGCATCGTAACGTGACGAAATTCGAACCATTCGAATTTTGCCATGTGATGAGTATTGTAGCATGACGAAATCCGAACCATTCGAAATCCGTCAAGTGATGAGCAACAATACATGACGAAATTCGAACAGTTCGAGTTCCGTCAGGCAATATTCGCTATCTGCTTACTCTTGTGTTTCATATTTGATTGTTTATTGTGCCAGAAGTGATGAAATAAAATAAAATTTTGATTCCACGAATTCACAAAGAAATGGCGAGAAATTCCGATGAATTTTACGATAAACTTGCCACAGACACCGAAACAACACGAATTGCCGAACTAAATTCCCAGCACCATCTTATACATATTACAATTTTGTTATTATAATAACAAAATTAGAGTCAGCACAACAAATACATTTTTACCTTCTACCAAGCATGAAATTTTTCGAAAATCTACTTCGTCATAAATTAACAAGGAACTGGCGAAATAATTTTGAGAGCGATCCTTTCTTTTTGAGGGCGATCTTTTGAGGCCGATCCTTACAAACCAAACGTGTTTACGTAAAAGAAGAGAAAACAAGATGAGCAAGTGATCAAGTTCTTAACTTAATTTCTTCAACTAATGGTCTCCTGAGTAAGATTAACAACAGCAAGAACCAATTTAAACGGTTTAACATTTTTTATAAACTAGTTCGCAGAACATTAATACTATGACTAATTGTTTTATACGGTCTCATTACTAAGCCGTACGGCCTCGTTAGCTTGAAATTTTACTAAGCATAAGCAAACTGCACTGTTAAAACCCTTTTTGATATTAAAAGAGCAAAATATTTAAAGTAAAATTGGCACTTTTGCACTTTAGGTCCCCCCTCCCAGAGGTTCCATGGGTCATACTTCTGACTCATTTACATTTTCAAAAAAGTTATTTTTACATTAAAAACTATTTTTACATTAAAAAACGCTTAGGCTTAGTAAAAGTTTACGCTAACGAGGCCGTCCGGCTTAGGCTAACGAGACCGTATCAAGAAACTTACCCAAAAACTGACTCATGGAACCTCTGGGAGGAGGGGGGCCCTAAAGTGCAAAAGTCCTGTAAAATTCCACCATAAAAGCATGAGTGTGACCCCATGCAAGACACAGGTTAAAGTTCAACGGTCTCAACTTTGAAAAAGAAGAATTTTTTGATACAGTACTTGAGTTTTAACGTTACTTCGGGTCACGCTTTTGATTCTTACGAAGAGGCATACTTTCACAAGTATTGTATTAAAAAATTCAAAGTATGCCTCTTTAGCATACTTTGATATTGTTGAAGGGATATAGCATTGTCGCTGCCAGGAATACTTTCGAAGTATTTTTATTCATGAAATGCCTTTATCCTTTTTAGCATACTTCCCAATAGTTATGCTCTTTTTTTGTGAGTACATTGAAAGCATGAAATGATTGAAAGGATTATATAGATAAGAATGCAGTTTTTAAGTTACTTCATCAGAATATTCTTCATTAATACTAAAATTGTTTCTAAACTTTCTTATCATATTGATTTGTTTCAATCTTGACTTTTGATAGAATTAAGTTTTTTTCTTCTTACGCGTTCTCATATATTCTCATATAGCCATACATCTTATACCCGTGGCTTTCGCGTAGCTTTAATATCGAGGATACGCGTTGAAATGTAGGACGCTGTTTTCTTCGCATCAAGTATCTAAACCTTTCATATTTTTTAAAATTTGATTTTGTTAATCTGCCAAAAGTCAGCTTGACGTCGCAGACGCTTATATTGAATTCAATTCAATTCATTTGGTGAGAGAAACAATAAAGGGAAGTAAAGCATAGAACAAGAGAGAGAAGGGGAGAGGCTTTCTTCAACATTAATTTAAATCAATTAGGGATGAAAGTTACATCAAGAAAAAACTATTGAATCAATAGAATATACTATTACCTTGTTCCTCAACATACTGAGAATTCTAAGTTCTCCAGTAGAAATGAGACACTAAAACTTCCAGAAGGAAAAAAAGCTCTTTTTCAACTTCGCTATTCGAATCTTCTGCTACTGAGCAAAGTTAAGAAATCACGGAGTAGAGGTTTGTCAAATGTCGTCACAAAGACTTTTAAGTCTCCAATATTTGAATAGTGGAAGAGAGCCAATGGATTTTAGACCGTGACTGTGCGGTAGAACAAGAAGTTCTTATTAGAGAACGGTTTTTGGAAGATCAACCGTAGTCGCCTGGTTCTTGTGGAAGTTCGTAGACCGCTCTGTAATTTACTCGCATTCGACATACCCCCACAGTCTAAGGCACCGTATATTAACCGAAAAAAAAAGCAATTCGTGTTCAGCTCTTTCTCTCTCTCACCCTGCATTTTCTTAAAATTTTTTTTTGTGGATAGATTCTCTGATAATATTCTAATTTTCTAGCTAAAACGCTGGGTGGTGGAAAAGTATTGTAGTTCCATACTCAAACAGAGGTCTGACTTAGGACTGATAAACTAACTTCAGTTTATTCAGTTCAAGAAATCTGATGACCTTGAGAATTTGAGAAATATTTTTGTTAGTGTTTTAGCTCTAATTATATCAATATGCTGATGAAATTTCAAAGATGAGTCAATGAAGATTTTCAAGTCTCTTATTAAGTTTTTAGGAGGGATAAGGGACGATGAAGTATTCGGGATTGTTTCTGCCAAGATGAGCACAATTGCTTTTTGGTCTACCAGGAGTAGGCCCGTGTATTACTATTCCACGCCTCTGCACGGGAAAGAGAGAAAGGGTATTTGACGCCCTATTATGTATTTTTGTTTGATACGGTGTCGTTAGCCTAAGCCGTACGGCCTCGTTAGCGTAAACTTTTGCCTAAGCTTAAGCATAAAAAACATGAAAAACTTGAAAAACTAAATAAAGCGCATGGGGCGAAGTTAAGAATTTTCCCGCGCAGTGGCGTGGATTAGTAATGAACGGGCGTGAAGGGCGTGAGGAGCGTGGTTTAGTAGTAGCCTGAAAGTTTTGATTTTTTTTTGGTTTTTGTAGACTTTTTTGATTTTTTGAGGCAAGTTTTTTTGTTGAAAATAGTCAAAAACACTGACAACCAAAAAAGCCCAGCCCTGGTTAGCACCTTCTCATTGCATAACACGGCAGTGTCCTTTAGATTCACATTGCAATCGAGACCATAAGTTTATAAGAAACAACCTATATATGTACAATAGAAAGGGTCAAGAACACGTCATCCAGACCGACATACATACACACATACTATCAAAAGCATCGCGTTTATAAATTGAGTGTATGCCTCTCCAACATAATTTCATACTCACGCACAGGAATACTTTCGAAGTATTATTATTAATAAATTCACATTTATGTTCTTTTTTAACATACTTTCCCAACCCCCTTCTTTATTCCGAGCATACTGAAGCATCGACGAGGCAAAAAATGGACTTCAAGCATTGATGTTGTTTTATCATAAAATCCATCTATTCTAAGAACAGAACAAGGACATTTAGCTTGTATATAGTAGGTATATACTTTTGTATAGTAGGTATATACTTGTATATAGTAGGTATATACTTTTGTATAGTACATATGTATATGTATATTATAAGTACACCGATTTTCAGTTAAGGGCTGTACGTTTTGAGAAAAAGAATACAAATATGAAATTATGCACTAATAATCATTCTCTTCTGAGGATCGGATATTTCGAAAGCTCGACTTTTTTTTAAGGAAGCTTTGCATGACAACGCAATCTCTAGGAAGAATCGCAAACGGAGTTTCAAGTGAAAGGGGCGGGTTGCCGAACTCATTCAAGAGAGTTTACTTGAAAAAGTCCCTCAGTTCTCTTTCTGTAAGCGATGTTGAACGGCCTTCTACTGACATTTCTCGGGTTGCTCGTCTCCTCCATCCATTCCCAAATTGTAAGTCACATGCAAAAGTCTTTTCTGACTTCAAATGATACTTGAGTCTTTGAAGAAAATTCATATAATGATTCGAGTTTAAGCAGTAAAAGCGAGATTAACTACTAAGCCCAGATCAATTCGAGATCAAAACCATTCTTTCATTTAATATCTGATTCGGCAATGGTGAGTATTAACATTGTATCTATTCTCGAAAATCCCTTTCACAGTTTCAAAACATCATTGGCGTTATCAATCCGTGAGCCCTTGTTTAAATGGAGGGGAGTGCTCTCGAGAGCTGAACCTGCTGAGCCGTTATTCATGCACATGCCTGCCTGAATTCACTGGGGAACGCTGCGAAGGTCAGCCCTCATTCTATGGAGACGTATTCCTCCCATGAGTTAAGGTCTTTAAAATACTGCAAGGGTTAAATTTCATATTTTGATGAATAAGTCCTAACGGAGATCAATGTTTTAGTTTTGAAGCAATGGTCTGCGGTGCCAAGTTCTCATTATCTTTTTAACTGTTACTGGTGAGCTCAATTTTTTTGAAAAAGAAAAAAACAGAAGGTCTAACAGGGATATTTTCGCAGACAAACTTAAAAAAGTACAAAAGTTAGTCCAGGACAATGTTTTGTGGGAGGAAAGGGAAAACTTTTTAAAGAAGGCTTTATTATCGATTAAAAGCCACTCTATTGAGTTCACACTGTTTAACTCCTTTGTTATTGGGTTGATGGTTTCAGACTGTTCACTAGCTTGATTGACACCGGAACGTTTATAAATGAGGAAACGAGGACATAGAGAAAAAAACAACTTTGACGTTGGACTGAGAATAATTGGTCGACCACAAACTAACCTCTGAACCTTCTTTGGATCTTGAACTTTAGATCCTAAAATAATAGAAGCGTAAGCCAGATTCGCAAATGAAAAGGCACGAAAAATAATGGAGCGTTAGAATTCAACTTTTCACTTTCTCAACGTAATCTCTGATAAGTGTTCTCGTTGAACGCTCCAATGTCTTACCACGAATTTGCCGTGACAATGAAAATGGACTATGGTATTTTTATATTTACATCCAACAGTAAAAGTTATAACATAAAAACACCGTAGTTGAGAAATTCGAGCGTTCAACGAGAACACTTAACAGAGATTACGTTGAGAAAGTGAAAAGTTGAATCATAACGCTCCAAAAGTAATTGTGAAATTTAAGCCATGAAAGTGACCAACTTCGACGTTTCTTTATAAAATGTCTGTCTTTCTTGTGTTCAAATATTGACTTTCGAATATTTGACAGAAACTAATCGTAATTGTCCGAGTTAACTTTGGAATCCGTTCAGATACCTAGTTTTTTGCTGCTTTGCAGTAAGGAGCTATGTCAATGAGGAAGTCCTTGAGCCGCAGAATGGTTTAATAGAGAGTGAAAGGTTTTTTCAAAAAAAAAACATCAACTTGAAAGTTTTTTAATCAGTAAAAGTAGATTAATGATTTTGCAGTGATACTCGAAACCTCTACTGTATCGACCACTTCTTCAAGTGAAACCCCTATTCTCTTAGCGAGTTCTTCAAGTGAAACCCCTATTCTCTCAGCGAGTTCTTCAAGGGAAACCCTACTGTATCGACCACTTCTTCAAGTGAAACCCCTATTCTATCAGCGAGTTCTTCAAGTGAAAACCCTATTCTCTCAGCGAGTTCTTCAAGTTAAACACCTATTCTCTCAGCGAGTTCTTCAAGTGAAACCCCTATTCTCTCAGCGAGTTCTTCAAGTGATACCCCTAATACTTCCACAAATTCTTCAAGTGATGTTCACTCTGCAGCTTCTCAAACTGCTTCTCGTACTACCTCGGTCGTTTCAAAAGAAACTCTGGCAATAGGGAAGCCACTCTCAAAAAAGCATGACAAATATCTTCGGGCCAGAGGCGTCTTCCGAGAACGTCATCAATGTAATCATCGTTTTCATCATTTGTTCATTTCTCTCTGGGCACAATTTGATAGAAATCGTGACTCGAAACTAAACTAATAACAAAAATACGATTGCTAATTAATTTTTCAACTAGTTTCATATTACATTTCATAGACATGAAGTGCCATAACTCATGCAATTATTTTTCCCATATCCTCAAATGCTAAGTTACACAGTTTAAAGGCAGTGACGCCTGGCCGAGATGACAAATGACTGAACTACCGCACAGAAAAAAAAAGAAGCTAGTCCACCGGGCGGGATCGAACCCAACCATCTCCGACTCAAACCGAGTCACGCATGCTTATCAAGCAACTGCGTCATGAATGGAGCACAACTCGATAAGCATGCGTGACTAATTTAATTTCTTTATCGTTGCAGGGGTGAGGTGAGGGCAAAGGGAGGTATTGGACTGCTTCATTTGGCGTTGTATTGTCCATTGCACACCTTGTATTGTCCGCGTTGTATTGTCCATTGCACACCTTGCACACTAAGAGAACAAGACATGTGAGCCTTTCATATAACAATATCGCACGGAATAGCAATGTGTCCCCGTGGTGTAATGGTAACACGCGCTCCTGGTTTGAGTCGGAGATGGTTGGGTTCGATCCCGCCCGGTGGACTAGCTTTTTTCTGTGCGATAGTTCAGTCATTTATTTTTCTCATAGTTAAGTAAGAGCGAAAACGTAAAACTTTGGAACACAAGAATGTAGAATTTGGTTTGGGCGGTACGTTCTAAAAAATTACCGAAATTCTGGTACCATGTTAAACATGTTGGTGAGTCGTTTGCCGTTCGAAATGAGAACCGAACGCCCACTTGAAAGTCTTAAAAATGATGGTCTATATATTGTCCTACCGGTTAAGCCAAATTATGTACGAGAAAGTTCTGAGCTATCAATCACCTTTCTCTCCGAATGAATCTGATAGTTTTAGATTTTAGAAGGAGGAGTTAACTCTGTGGGATTGAAACTCAATTTTTCCACTCGCTCAAATCAACTTAAAACTAGAGAAAAAACACAAATAATTGAAGTATTTCATAAGCGGATTCAGGCGTGTCCATACAGAAAGAAGAGGTAAGACCTAGTGCGAAAACAGTTGAAAAGAAGACGATCGTAGTCTGGTCAGAATTTTTCAAATACGAAAGAATGCTTACGATTCCCAGCTGTTGTATGGGCCTTAAAATGTTCATTATAATGTGTGCGTGTGTAGCTCAGTGGGTGTGTAAATGTTCATTATAATGTATGTGTGT
This sequence comes from Allodiplogaster pararmata, assembly GCA_964056735.1. Classification (NCBI taxonomy): domain Eukaryota; kingdom Metazoa; phylum Nematoda; class Chromadorea; order Rhabditida; family Diplogasteridae; genus Allodiplogaster; species Allodiplogaster pararmata. The sequence goes on along the minus strand of OZ057407.1, from coordinate 23,677,850 downwards.
GTGTGTAGCCTTTCGCATTCGCCCGGAATGCGAAAGGTCACGGGTTCGGTTCCCGTCACACCACACGATTTTTGCACAAGTTTCTGCGAACAGTCCGCTCCTCTGCTCGGTATAAAAATCTCTTGCTTGAGACCAACGAAGAGTAGGGAATACTCTAATTTACATGGGGGCCGAACCGGGATGAGAAGAGAGGAAAAGAAGAGAAAAAGAGAAAAAAGGAGAAAACCCTAGCATGAGCTAGATCGCGGAAACAAAAAAAAAAAACACCTCTGACCCTTGACCTCGAGAGACCTCGGTGTTGAAAGGGGGGCATGTTGTAGGGGCCTTAAAATGTGCGTTATCATGTGTGCGTGTGTAGCAGTCCGTGTTGCCCACGACGACGCCCTGATAAGCTCTCTACTGGACGCGGCAGGAGTTGCTGTATCAGGGATCGCTCACTTCCGCATGGGCATCAGAAGAAACGATCATACCTATCCAAGACTTCTCAAAGTGATCTTCCCGACGAAAACCCACCAGAGACATTTCCTCAGCCAGACGACTTCGCTACGTCACAACCCTCGTTTCAAATCCATCTACATACGGCCAAGTCTGACTCGAGAGATGAGAGAGCAAGAGTACTTGCTTCGACAAGAGAAAAGAAAACTGATCGCTGAAGGAAAAGATGTTGTCATCTTCGATGGAAGCCTGATGTCACGAGCGGAAGCGGATGCCCTACGAGTTTCTCGTCGGACCCGTACTACGACTGGACCTGCGTCCACACGATCAACTCGGCCATCTACAGCCACAGCCCCCCTCCGGTCAAACTGATAAAATGTCCAGGTCCTATTTCTTCTCTCAAGTTTTTCTATTACATACAATATGCGTTCCGTTCGTAATAAGCTAGACGTATTTCGCCTATTTTTAGAAAATAGACAGCCAGATATTGTAGCTCTATCTAAGACGTGTCTGAGTTCTAGAATAGCTGACAGTGAAATAACAGGATCCTTACCATATAACATCATTCGTAAAGACCGCGACTCTCGAGGCGGTGGTGTCGCTATTGTCATCAGAGACTATATTACTTTCACAAAAGCTTCTTTCACCACTTCTCGGGATGAAATTACCGCAATTGACATTTTACTCTCAAATACCTTTTTCCGTTTAGTTGTTTGTTATCGGCCACCTCATTTTACAACCGAGCAAACCCGTTCCTTTTGTGATCTCTTGTCGGATATTTTCTCTTCCACTAATTACCCGTATGTTCTCGTAGGAGACTTCAATTGTGATGCTCTATCTCCCCCCAATACTCCCTCAGATCATGTTTTAAATGATATGGTTACTTCACTAGATTTGTCTTTCCTCTGTCGACAACCAACCCGAATTAATCGATGTATTGACTGGCTTATTACTTCTCAGACGTCTCTTTTCTCTAATTGTCGGGTAATCCCTTCGTTTCCGTCTTGTGACCACTCAGGACTTGAATGTTCAATTAAATCATCTGCTATGCTCCACTCTCCGACCCTTGTGCCTGACTATAGCAGAACAGATTTTAATGCTCTTAATGCACATCTTTCCGCTATTAATTGGGAAGCTTCTTTCGATCTTTTCCATTCAGTAGATGATCTTTATTCACGTTTCCTTTCCATCCTCAAAGAAGCCATCTCTATACATGTTCCTAGTCGTTTTCCTCGCACTTCTAATTTTGTTTTTCCTCCCCATATATGTAGGCTTATCGCCTATCGCGATGCTCTCTTTCGTAACATACGTATTCCTGCTGTTCGTTTAAAAAGCAAGTTGTGATTTATTGAAACAAATCAACAAGTGTAATAGAAGTTGCCAGAAGGCCAAATTATCTCGATCACAGAATCTCTATCAGCATATCGCCTCTCTGACAAGACCTAAACCTTCCCCTCCGCTCCAACTCATTGACCAATCTGGTCACATATCAGTAGATTCTAGTAAGAAATGTGAAATTTTAGCATCCGAATTCGCATCTTCTTTCACTCATGATAATCACTTGCCTCCCCCTATGTATTGCCCTCGCATCACTCCTAAGATGTGTCCTTCATTGTTTCTCCCTTCCACAGTTGAACGTTTTCTTTCTAAACTGAAATATTCTGGCAGCCATGGGACAGATGATATTCCTCAACTTATATTCAAGAAATGTGCTTCTTCTATTGCTCTTCCTTTGGCTCACATTTATAATATTTGTATGGACACTGGTTCGACTCCCACTATCTGGAAACATTCTTTAGTGACAGCCATTCCGAAACAAGGCAAGAATGCATCTATACCCTCTTCATATAGACCTATTGCTATTCTCTCGCCTGCTTCTAAAACGATGGAAAGATTAGTTAGATCAACTATTTTTGAGCACTTGAGTCGATACAACATTTTGCCTGTGAATCAACATGGTTTTAGAAAGAATGCCTCTGTAGTTAGCAATTTGCTAGCTTGTGAAGATGATTGGAGTCATTCGCTTAGTGAGGGCTCTACTGTCGATGTTATCTATTTAGATTTTTCACGTGCGTTCGATACTGTCAGCATATTCAAACTTCTCTACAAATGTTCTCATTACGGCATATCCGATCCCTTACTCTCTTGGCTGGAATCTTTTCTCACTAATCGTACTTTTTCTGTCCGTATGGGAGACAAGATGTCCACTCCCCGTCCAGTCATATCAGGCGTTCCGCAAGGATCGGTTCTTGGTCCCGTTCTCTTTATTCTTTACATATCTGATCTAAATTCCGTTCTTGAACCATTTCCGAACGTGTGTTACCAAGCATACGCTGACGATGTTAAGATTTATGTTTCGTACAAGAAAGAAAACTTCGTTGAACGCTGTCATGAATTACAATTGGCTTTGAATGCTGTATATGATTGGTGCAATTCTAATGATCTCACTCTTTCTTCATCTAAGAGCACTCATCTGCACATAGGCTCTCGCACTCTCCACCCAGCCTACAAAATCAACGATGTTCCTCTGACCCCTTCCTCAGAAGTGCGGGATCTCGGAATCCAAATCGTACCGTCTCTCCGTCGAAGCCAAGCAGTAACTGACAGGGTCTCCAAAGCAACGGCAGCAATGTATTCTCTGCTTCGAGCAGTTTCTATCGACGATTCCCAGATACTTGTCAAATGTTTTAAAACATATGTCTTACCTCACTTAGAATTTACATCTAGCTTTTGGAACCCATATTTTGCCAAAGACATGAAATTGATTGAAAGAGTTCTGAAATCCTTTACACGCATTGTCTTCTATCGTTGTTTTCCCGACTCCAATTACCCACATTCTCTCCCATCATACAAAAATAGATTAGCTAGCCTCAATCTTTCACCCCTTTATTTGAGAAGAATTCAAGCTGACATGAAAATGGGTTGGAAAATTTATAATAACCTGTCAATAATCGAAAGAGACCGAATTTTTAAACATGTTAAACCAACGCGTACAAACCCTAGCGGCCTTTTTGTAGAAAGTACGAAAAACGCGGCTCGTTTCCATTCTTTCACTCTTAGAGTTTCACGTATGTTCGCTCAATTACCTAGAGAAGTTTTGCTGAATACATCTTTCGCTGCCTTTAGAAGTTTTCTGGAGAAATCATCATTTTTAGAAAGTATGGCTGAGTTATTCAATATTCATGTTGTTGATTAAAAGAAAATGTTCTTTCTTTTGAGAACTTCATT